>CM049418.1:7947500-8437500 GCA_026929865.2 Hyperoplus lanceolatus | reverse complement strand
TTAATTAGTGTCATTGTGTCTGAAGTCCTTTGAACATAAGTAACTGACTGGCTGACGAGTAAAAATCTGAGTTATTTTACCACAGATGAAATGGTTTGAGCTTGAAAGCAATAGTTAAACATTTTGGTTGGATACACTTATTGTCTTATTGTAAGATGAGTAAATCAAGACAACTCTAATGGCTACTTGTGCTGTTTGTTCATTATGTAGCTGGAGCTAGCATAGCATTTATACATATAAAACAAAGTCCACTGCATTTTTCTTAGTGTGGATCTTTAATGGTTCATGGTGTAGTAGGTTGGCACCAATTTATCCCTACTGCAATCATTTTGAGATATTAGATGACTTAAGGTAAAAAAAAAAAAAAAGTCTACATAGAGCAAACAAACCCCACTGGACTTCATTGTTTCACATGTTTTTTAAACACAAGTCTGATATTAAACATCAGTATAAAAAATATATATGGACGAAAACAAATACTGCTAAAAATAAATGTAGTTGGCCTATGATTAGTTAACACTGAAAGCCCTCTATGTGAAGGGAGGCGTCGGATGATTCCAAGAAACAAAGAGAAACTAATTCAGAAGAGAGAAGACAAGTAATGAGTTAAAAAAGGGGGAGAGTGGAGGAGTGAGAGGTAAAGGGTGGATGTGAGATCCTGCTGAGAAGCTTCTGCTGCCACGCTGGTTAACACCCGCCCACCTATCTAACATGATACATTACAGGCTTTCTACTATCTAGCAGAGGAAGTCACACTCATTTCACCTTCTTCAAGCTTTTTTTGTGATATTAAACCAAAAAAAAACATTTCCTTGGTCAGTAATAACAATCCCATTTTTCATATTTTTTTAAAAATTCTATCCTATAATTGTCTTAGTTAATATAGGCCTCTAAAAACTGTTTAAATACAAGGGACAAATCAATCATCAAAGCACAGAAATGTTGCACATTGTGACATAAAACGGGGAGGACAGACGTATTAAATAAAAAAAAAATTAAACAAATCGCAGTAATACCTTGTGTATGTGAGCTCCAATGACACTACCCCACTATGTAAACCCTGTAACAAAGCTTCTCAAATCAAATCTTTTCTTTAGTCTTATCACAAAACCCTTGGATATAAATTCAATCAGTCCAGAATCAATTGGAAAATATATACTAGATGTTATATAGGGGGGAGCAGGGTCCATAAAGTCCCAGTGTGAATTGATGGTGGTAGCGGGCGCCATTATAACCTAACCTGAAGGCACAGAGAGCAGGTGGGCTCTTGTCCTTTTTCTATCTATTTTTTTTTCTTTTTCTTGGGCACCAGTTATTTTGCCCACCAGCCAATGACATGTGAGGCCGCTTGTCTTCCCCAGCGAGAGACGCTCTGTTCCAGCAAGGCCGTTCAAGGTCGACACCAGTTATGCAGACTACATGTCTTGCACTTCTCCAAATGAATTGCATTATAATTATACTATAATTAAGCCTAGAACATTGGTTCACAATCTTTCCCACCCAATTAAATCACTTCAGTCCAGTCATGTCCAAACCTTTTTCAGTGGCCAAAAAAATTCACATTAAAGTAACAATTTTTTTTGCCCGAGACAGAATAACTTCTACACAAGCATTGGTTACTAACAACTCATACTAAGAGTGCCACTGTGCTTACTTTCTTGGTCACGATTACCTCTATTTGTTTTTTCCTTTAGTAAAGTTGGTGGTATCAATCACTCCCTCTCTTATAAGTGAAAGCTTCAGGATGCTTTAGCAACAGTTGTACAACATATTTATTCCACAGTCCTGCTTAAGATGCCCCATCTAAATATTAGAATTTAAAAGTGGAGTCCGCAATCAGCTAGAGCGCTTGTTGTCAAATCCCTTTTTGTCAGAATCAGTGGATATCGTCTCACGATCCACTACCTGTGTCATTAATCTGGTGTTAATACACAGCCTAAGCTCTGTAAACAAAGGGTATGCAAACAAAGGGGGCCAACCGTAGCTAGCAACATGCCTGTTCACAGAGCCTAGGCTGTGTAACAACACTACATGTTCTTTTAGTGGGCATACAGTATGGACAGGTAGCGGATCGTGAGGAGATATTCACAGATTTCACTGACGCCACCTTTTAAAGGCAGTTGCAGCCTTTGTTAAACTTCACTTTTGAGTTTGTTAATTGGGGGACACCTACCGAGTCTGAAAAAGGCAAAAGAAAAGCACTTACCCAGACAGAACAGAGGGGGGGAGGGGAGGGGTTCAGCATGTGGTTTGATGTGCTGGCTATCCCATTCCCAGGAGAACAATGTCTGTATCATTAAGAGGACATCCTCCCCGCACCCTCACCCACAGAATGTAAATCAAGCCCCGGTCATTGGGAAAAATTTATATTCCAAAGTAATCCTTATCATTTATTTATGTGTGCTTTTCATGCGTGCAGGAGTGTGTGTGTCTCTTTAATGTTTTAAGTGTGTGTGTGTGTGTGTGTGTGTGTGCCAGGCGGACGTGTGTCGAGCAGATTGCGTATTGTCATGTTAATGCGGAGGTACAAATTAAACCCAGACCTCTCAGGGTTTATTGAATTTAATGGATTCTGCTCACAGCTATGTTGTTTAATTGTGTATTCTGTGTGGAGGGTTATTGGTGGCACATAAACATGCAGCCATACTTATTGGCTGAATTCTGATTAATCTGCTCTTTTATTGCATTTCATTTTATCATCAGTAGGAGTGTGTAGTGTTGTTTTAAATATGGTTTGGAGTGAAAATTGGAAAGAGCAAATTTTTTTGGAACCTGGCTGTCTTTCATCAACATCGCAGCAGGTGGTGTGTTTGTGTGTGTGTGTGTGTGTGTGTGTGTGTGTGTGTGTGTGTGTGTGTGTGTGTGTGTGTGTGTGCGTTGATGTGTGTGTGTGTATCTGTCTGTGTGTGTCTGTGCGCGCCAAAAATAAATGACTGGAAGAGTGTAGCGGTGCTGCGGCACTATCAACACTTTCCGGAGACTCCTTCCTATTTCTCTCTCTTAGCAGCACACACACACACACACACACACACACACACACACACACACACACACACACACACACACACACACACACACACACACAGTCTCTCTCTCTCTCTGTCACATCACTTTTGCTTGCATTCCGTTATGCGCTCTCTCTCCTTTTCCCTCCATCTCTCCCTGTGCGTTTTCCAAGGAGACTGGTCTCCATGGGAACGCGGCACACAGGCATTCTTTCATGACTATGATGTATGTGACGTGCACATCTCCTCATCGGCTAGATTAAATCAACGTAGTGTTTCCTTTTATACTGATGTTATCAAAGCACTGTTGTTGTCTGTTTATGCAATATAACAATAATAATATAAGTGTATGTGTTAGAATGTCCCTCCAAAAATGGGTAAAACATAATAAGCCTATAAATGAAGGTGTAATGAACCTTGCATTAGCTATATCATAGCTCATGACAAACTTCTATTAGCATAATATCAGAAATCAAGGATAAAAATCCTTAAAACGTCTTGAAAATTCAATTCGTTATGTCAGATCTCACATTTTTTTATGGTCGCGCTACAGATTTTATGAGCTTGTCACACAGCTGTGTGTGTGTGTGTGTGTGTGTGTGTGTGTGTGTGTGTGTGTGTGTGTGTGTGTGTGTGTGTGTGTGTGTGTGTGTGTGTGTGTGTGTGTGTGTGTGTGTGTGTGTGTGTGTACTTGTCAGCCCACATGGATTTATGCTGCCTAACAGGGTGGAGTAAATCACCTCAGGGTTAGAGGAAGCCATAAGCAATCTAAGGCTTTCAGTCTGAGTGGTCTCTCGTGGCAGCTTGTCTGTGTAAAGGAGATTCTACGCCTTTGAAAAACCCGTCTGTGTGGAGGTGGAGAGACAGACAGACACAAAGTGGGGTTACTCCCACAGTCACGGGGCAGTGTGTGTGTGTCCTCACCGCTCTATGGATGAGAGGCGACATGAGGGAGTGTGAGGAAATGACAATGTCATGGTTGGTTGATGGTTGCATTAGTGAGACAGGTGCTACACAAGTTGGCTTGTTTTTCGTGCATTCGTTGAAATTGATAGGATTTATTTCATTCCAAATGCCACTATAAATGTTTACGGATTTTTCTTCTTAGCTGGTGCTGCTACATGGTATTTTGTCAGCAGCACACGTTGTATAAAGAAATACAGTGAGCTACACAGGAATGCCAGACGCATTATATTCAAATGAAATGGTCTCCAAAAACTGATAAATAAAAATGAGCCTGGTTAAAGTAAGGCTTGCAAAGGACGATGTAAGAAAAAAGGATATTTTTGGTGTCTGGTTCAATTTTAGTACTTGATACTTCCCATACTAATTAAAAAGTGTTATTTTAAAATGAATGCATAGAAGTGGACGAAGCAGGCAGCTATATTAAAATAGCTTTGTTGATTCTAAACACATTTAAATCTATATTTTCCTCTCTGTCTTAGGGTTCATTTCCAGGGAACTTAAACTTGGTGCTGGTGTTGCGTCCCACTACTCTGCTCCAGCGCACTCTGTCAGACTTCCTGTTCAAGTTCAACAAGGATGAGTTCAAAATGAAGGTGTGTATAAGACGCGTATGTGTGTGTATGCGACTGTGTGTGTGCATGTGTCTGTCCCATCTTATACTGAATGAATATTAGCTGAGTCTGAGCTGTGTGTGTGTGTGTGTGTGTGTGTGTGTGTGTGTGTGTGTGTGTGTGTGTGTGTGTGTGTGTGTGTGCGCGCGTGTGTGTGTGTGTCATGTCAGGTGGTGATGCTGAGTTCGGTGACTGAGCTCCACGCCTATATTGACCCAGTACAACTGACCACGGAGCTGGGGGGCACGCAGGAGTACTGCCATGACAGCTGGATCTCACACCGCACGGTACACACAGGCGCGCACACACACACACACACTCACACACACAATACATTTTAAAACTGGAAGATAGACAGACAGACGGATAGACAGATAAAAAGTAAAGTCAAATAAATAAAATCAAATGAGAGAATCAGATCAAATAGAATTGAATTAGTAGTGTGTGTGTATACTGGCGTGTACATATTTCAGCATCATTTCACCTGTGTTCTATCCCCTTCTTGTATTGCCTGGTAACGTGTCTCTTTCTCTAGGCGATCGAAGCGTTTGCCCTCATGGTAAAGACCACGGCTCAGACCCTTCAGGCCTTTGGCACGGAGCTGGCAGAGACAGAGCTCCCCAACGACACTGAGGCCACCACCAACCTGCTCCACACACACACTCTCAACAAGGACAGAATGAAGGTCAGATATGCTCTGCTTTCTTATTCCAATCTGTATAATATATCGCCCCCTTTTTTCATCACAGGTTTATGGTTATTTGGGGGTGATATTTCCAGAGCCTCACAGCTGCTTTTGTAGTGTGTGGTATGAAATAATGTATTTGGGGCACCGGTAGAGCATGCACTATTTTATGAAAAGGTCCTTGTTCGCAGCAGACCAGTGTTGGACTTTCAGCCCGGGCTGTTTATTATATGTCTTCACCCTCTCTCTACCCATTTCAACTCTCAGCTAAAATCTATCCAATAGGGGTGCGCTCGTGGCAGCAGACCACGGGTTTCGAATCTGCCCGGGTCGTTCTCTGCATGTCATTCCCCTCTCTGCCCCATTTCAACCCTGACTTTCCAACCTCTCTTATTAAGCATACAAATGCAGCAAAAAATCTTTAAAAAAATAAATAAAAAAATCTATCCAATAAAGGTGAAAACACCCCAAAATATATTTAAAAAATATAAATGATTGTGTGTTTTGATTACCAGGAGGACCTGCAGGTGGCGCTGTCTCAAGGTGGACGTCTGCTGGAGTGCATCAACGAGCCTCTACAGACAGACCTGGAGTACAGCATGACATATGATGAACTGGAGAACCTAGCTACTGTACAGAGGTAGATAAACAAGGATGTATGAGTAGATTAGGAGGTTTTCACCTGAGTGCACACATCCAACTCTTCACACTCCCTTTCCCCTCAGACTCCTGGGTCAGCTGGACGAGACGGAGACGGCGTTTGACGACTTCTGGGAGCGCCACCGCACCAAGCTGGAGCAGTGTCTGCAGTACCGCCATTTTGAGCAGTGCTTCCGTGAAGTGGGTGGAGTTTCACATATGAACAGCCATAGATGTTCCTCTAAATAGACTAGAAGTACCTTATTGTATCATGGAAGTGTACAAAAGTAATACTAGTGTGTTCACAAGAACTTTTATTTTGGTCATTTGTTTTTTTCGTAAGCATTAAGTCTCCAATATTTCCACAGCATATATCATAGCTACTGTGTGTGCTTACCATCTTTACACAAATGATATAAATCTAGAAAATTACACATTACAATAAAACATTTTAAATTAAAGTTGCTCCCCCTTTGGACAAAAGCGGTGGTGTTTTTACTATGCCAGCTGTTGTTCCTAGGTGAGTGTATTCATGACAAAAAAGGCAATAAGAAAAATTATATAGAAATAGAATTCTTTGCACTGATGGTCTTGTTTGCTGTTAAATGTCATTCATGATTATCAGAGGAAAAATTTGACTGTTTCAGAAATATTTAAAAGTCGCTCGTAGCACCTTTTTAATTATCAAATTAGACTAAATTGACCTTTTTGGACTGTTGAAAATTATGAAGTGAATGTCGGTAACGTGTTGACAATGTAAGACAATGTGTGTCTTTAGGTGCGCGCCCATCTTGATGTGATATCAGAGCGGTTATCAGGTTTCTCTGAAGTCAGCGTCAGCCCCGCCCACGCCGAACACGTCCTCCGAGAGCTCAGCGGCCACGAGGACAAGGCCTGTGTAAGACACGCACACACACACACACACACACACACACACACACACACACACACACACACACACACACACACACACACACACACACACAATTCTGATTCCCCCTGCAGCACACGTTTTACAGGAAAGCACATACTCAACACATTCACCTTAATGCATCCTTGAAGCAAGATGGCTGACCATACCATCAATCCCATACCTTATTCTATCCCTCACTCTTTGGTAATAAGTAATCATTGCCCCTTAGTTTAAGCTTTACATGTTGAAATACTGATGTCTTTAAACTCCAAAGAGGTTGACTCATTTGTACAAAGCAGGTGACCCACTCCAACAATAGAGGAGTATGAGAGAGGTTTGATTTCTTGTCAGCCTTTGATCGATGATATGTCCACTGCATTTTGAGCTGACACAGCCAGTTTCCTAAAAGTGTATTCCATCATTACGAAGAGACATCCACCATTGTTTTTTCCTTCTCCTTCTATAGGATGTCCTGGACCGTGCCCTGTCCCTGGCAGGAGAAGGGGACCGGCTGATAGTGAGTACCCACTATGCAGAGGACTCCATCAGGCCCAAATGTGGAGAGCTGAGGGCTGTGTGTGAGGAGATAGGCTCCTCACTCAGGTCCAAGAAGAGCTTCCTACTGCGGGCCATGGAGCTGCACCATGCTCTGGAGAAGGTAGGGGATGGATGGGTGGATGGGTAGATGGATAGATAGGGACTTTGATTTAATTTATTGCAGCAACAAATAAAAAAAAACAATGCCTTCTTACCCTTACTCATTAGTCTGTTAACCTGCCAAACACTACTTTTCGATTATATTGTATTAACATTCAAGTCCTTTTAATTGCAGACATTCTACATCACTGTCATTTTTTCTATTTTCAAAATGGTTTTTATTAATTCATTTATTTTGATTGTCTAGGGCTTTTTGTAAATCATTTAATGTTATTTATGTATTTGTATCATTTATGTAATGTTTTAAATGATCTAGCTCTTGTTGTGGGACTGCTTTTACATTCTTTTTTAATGAGGGTCACTCCTCACTCCTTTGGGGCGGCAGTGGCGAAGTGGGTAGGAAGTTCGCCTCTGGTGGGCAGGGTCGGAGGTTCGATCCCCCGTCTCCCCGCCACATGTCGAAGTGTCCCTGGGCAAGACACTGAACCCCGAATTGCTCCCGATAGTTAGCTTAGTTAGCTTAGCACCCTAGTGCTAAGCCTACCCTGCGTGGTAGCTGCTGCTATCGGTGTATGAATGTGTGTGTGACTGGGTGAATGTGTACAAAAAACAATGTAAAGCGCTTTGAGTCTGTGATAAACGGAGATATAGCGCTATACAAGTCCATTTACCATTTACCATCAATGATTTCTCAAATATAAATTAAGGTTGATTGATTGATTGATTTGATTTGGGTCAACCCCTTCAGGCATCTCGGTGGTGTGAGGAGGGCATCTTCCTATTGGCCAGCCAGCCGGTGGACCGCTGTCAATCACAGGACGGAGCTGAGGCCGCACTGCAAGAACTAGAGCGCTACCTGGACACAGCCACACTACACACACTCACAGACCGCAGCACCATCTGCTGCCAGTACGAGGCAGTGCTCACCACTCAACTCAGGGTCAGTCAGTGGCAAGGGGTATTTAACCCATTGATAGATATAGAGGCATCCTGACAATTTAATACATTTTTCAAGGCAAAACACTGCATGTGAATAGGGTAAAGTTTTTAACCTATGCATATCATTATGACACTTTGACTGTTGATTACTGACATTACAACAATTTGTGTTTGTGTTAAAAAAAAATCTGAAATGTTTGACTAAATATGCAAATTTTGCCAATATCTAACTTATTATGCTGACATCTCTTTGAAAAGCAAACATCTAAATGTTGGATGAAGCCAGATGTATCCTTAATTCATTTTTACTACATATATTGGGTGTCCACAGTTTTTACAGAACAGATTTTGGATAAAAAAAAATGTGTTGGTAATTTATAAATGAATTTTTTTTTTAGGTCTAAAATGTCTCCTAAATATCTGTGCTTGTGTTGACTCTTCCTCAGGAGCAGGTAGACAGAGTGTTCCAGAAGCAGAGCTCAGTGCAGGAGATGTTTGAGAAGAGACGCGTCAGTCTGAAGAAACTAGCCGCCAAGCAGACCAGACCGGTCCAACCTGTAGCACCCAGACCTGAAGTCAAGTCTCCCCTCAACTCTCCCAGTAAGACACCACCAATACACAGATATGAGGAATTTTTATTTTTATTAACAATGTGTTTATTGAGTTTTATTATACAAAATAACTGATAAAAAAGGTTTAAAAGGAAAGAAAATAATTACTTATAAATAGTAAAATAAGTTTGTATGTATATTTATAAATTCCCAATATTGATTTTATATTATAATATTATTATATTATAATATACTATTTATTATTGTGTGGTATACCTATAAATACATAGCATAATTTATAAATAGACCTACACTGATTTAATAACATTTTAAAATATGTATAAGTCATAGTCAGGCTTCTACCCTGGTTTGTGTTAAAACAGGATAAAGACATTGTTTTTCTCTCTGTGTCCTTTAGATATACAGAGAAAAGAGAGAAGATACTCAGCGGATAATGTAATCTGCAAAAAGGTAAATGCAAAATTACCGATTTCATATGAGTATTGTCAAATGCTGCACATATTCACAAAACCCTTAGGAAATCATCACTTTCTTTAGTTTTTAATGTATCGATGATACTAATAAATACAAGGTAATTATTATAAAAGTTTTGTCAAAGCGAAGGGATCAGTATATAAAAAGGCAAATGAGTGTATTCATACTGCAGTATGTATGAATATTAATGTGTGTGTGTGTGTGTGTGTGTGTGTGTGTGTGTGTGTGTGTGTGTGTGTGTGTGTGTGTGTGTGTGTGTGTGTGTGTGTGTGTGTGTGTGTGTGTGTGTGTGTGTGTGTGTGTGTGTGTGTCCAGGTGGAGTCTCCTGTACATAACTTTGTCACCAGACATGCGTCCCTGTCAGAGGAAGAAGAGAACCTGGCAGTACTGCGACGGTAAGGGCTCAAAGTCTTCACTAGCTTAAAGGATATACTCAATCACCACTTGACACTACAGAGACTCAGTGTGTGTTTTGTTTTTCTGTGTTACAGACATGTAATGAATGAACTGTTAGAGACAGAGCGAGCGTACGTGGAGGAGCTACTGTGTGTGCTCGAGGTGAGCCTTTGTCACGTCTAAATATGGGACAAAAAATGAAGAATGAACCTTTAAATGGCAAAATAAAACCATTTAACAATCGCCTGGTTTGTGTTGTTAATTCAGAAAATGCACATCTTCTCTACACCGTATACATATTTCTATATATGATCACGTTTGTTAAATTATTCTTACTATTGTTAATCTCCAGGGCTATGCGTCAGAGATGGACAACCCATCCATGGTTCCCCTGATCCCCAGTGCTCTGCTCTGCAAGAAAGATGTCCTCTTTGGCAACATGACGGAGATCTACCAGTTTCACAAGAGGTAAGAGAAGCTTCTATTCAACAGGGTTTGCTCAGCCTGGCAAGGATTGGCAATCAGACAATTTCATTTTTAGACTGTTGGTTATGTCTTTCAGTGTTTTCAAATGTGTTTTTATGCATTAAAATGTCAAACACAGATTATTATGCTTTCCATAAGTGAATACACAAGTCTCATATTATACAAAGACACATCAATTCCTCGATTAGTTTTTATTAATGATGGTATTAAAATCTTTCTATGTTTTAATGAAAGAAACTGTAGAGTCTCTGTATACAAAGGTTGCGTTCCGAATCGCATACTTTCTACTATATAGTATGTAGAAAAAAGATTTAGGATGTCCCGATTCTTGTGGCCAGATTTAGGATGGTTAGAAGTACCCGGATGTCCTACTTCATGCGGCCAAGATTGTTAGTGTTGAAAAGTGCATCCTATTTGGGTGATTCTGACCCACAATCCAGTGCGCACGTGAAGTGACGTAACATCGACGAAGCCTCCATATGAAAACAAACGGGGATGCGACGGATATAAAAGCAAGAGGCAAGATCAAGGCGCAATGTTATGATGAAATAAGAGAGTAAAGTATGTCCCAATAGTATGCCTACTGCATCCTAACTAGATTCTTTTTATCGTCGGATGTAGTATGTAGAATAGAAAAAAGAAAGAGTATGCGATTCGGAACGCAACCAAAGAGTTCTGTCTCTTTTCACTGCTTTATGTTAGACTGGGTTGTCTTTTTTTAGGGAAATTATCTGTAAATGAAACCAGCTTGGGGTATTAAAAAAAATAAGTAAATAGAGGGGAGCTGGGGAGTTTTTTTAGCTCTAAGATGTGTCTTGTGTTCTTCTTCCATATATATTTTTGGAAAGTTGAATGTTTTTTTTGATCAGTGTGATAATTCCCTCACACACACATTTGTCTCACACAATATTGTCTGATATTATGCAAGATTGTTTTTTTTAACCAGCTCTTTACATGTTGCGTCATGTCGTTTGTCAACAGGACATTTCTAAAGGAACTTGAAGCGTACACAGACTGCCCTGAGCTAGTGGGTCGCTGCTTTCTAGAGAGGGTACGCTTTTATACTTCCTACATTACTTCTGGTCTGGACATACAGTTACTCGAAAAATTAGAATATCGTGCAAAAGCTAATTTATTTCAGTAATTCAACTTAAATGCATTACATGCAAAGTGAGATATTTCAAGCCTTTATTTGTTATACTTTTGATTAATATGGTTTACAGCTTATGAAAACCCCAAATTCAAAATCTCAGAAAATTTGAATATTTCATGAAATAAATAAAAAAGGGATTTTAAATACAGAAATGTCTGCCCTTTATAAAGTACAATCATGCATATGTACAGTACTGGGTTTGGGCCCGTTTTGCATGAATTCTTGCCTCAATTCCAATAAATTTTCTATGATATTCTGATAATATGAGTATCACCTGTATGTATAATAAAAAAACTCTAATATCTCACTCATCTGTTGTTTATTCAGATGAAGGACCTCCAGATCTACGAGGCTTACTGCCAGAACAAACCTCGCTCCGAGAGCCTATGGAGACAGTGCTCCGACTGTGCCTTCTTCCAGGTTAACCTCTCAGTCTCATCAACAGTCCCTTACTGTTTAACATGACTTATAATAGGACGACAAACTAACTCAAGTATCTTATTTTTTTTTGCTTGAACCAGGAGTGCCAGAAGAAGCTGGAACACAAACTGGGTCTGGACTCCTACCTCCTCAAGCCCGTCCAGAGAATCACCAAGTACCAACTTCTGCTTAAGGTCAGACACCGCACGCAAAAAAAAAAAATCAAAGCACTGGTGAATTTTTTCGTTGTTGAGATTTTGTCTATTTTGCTTCTATAACATGTCTTATTCATACTAGTATAAATCATAGGTCAGAAACGTACATTTATTTAGGTTTTTTAAAAAAAGAGATGCAGATGTACCCATAATTAGTTGGATAATGCCAAATTTGCTAAAGCAATAAACTGGCAAACTTTCATGACGTTTATAAGTTAGGAATCTCACTCTTTTCACCTGTAGTCTCAGATACTTTGTTTAGTGTATATCCTGTGTGTTTTTCATTTCATACAGAGAAGACTCATGTGTTCTCCACTTGTTTTCTACAGGAGTTGTTGAAGTACAGTAAGGGCTGTGACGGGTGTGAGGACCTACAGGAGGCGCTCTCCTCCATCCTGGGCATCCTGAAAGCTGTCAACGACTCCATGCACCTCATCGCAATCACAGGATATGAGGTCAGAGAAATAGAACCGTTTCATTTTTACCTTTTAGAGAGACTCACTCTAGAAAAATTAAAACCGTAGTCCTGTTTTTCAAGATCTCTGGTTAATTTCTTGAAAAAAAAATCCAGAGGTCGTCAATCATCCTTATATATTTGTTATTATTATTATTATTTTTAATGTATCAGTGAATACAGTATGTGTGTATATACTGTATATGATTGTATGCAATGTATGTATGCATGGGATATGAGGACACGGTGTAGCCTACTGTTCTGATTAGTAAACTATCTCCCTTAATAAAAAAAAAAGATGATGGACAAAAAGTAAAAAAATATATTCACTCAATAGAAGCTTTAGAGCATTGCATTGTATATTCTGTGTGTGTGTGTGTGTGTGTGTGTGTGTGTGTGTGTGTGTGTGTGTGTGTGTGTGTTTTGTGTTTGTGTGTGTCTGTGTCTGTGTCTGTTTGTGTGTGTGTTAGTTATTTGTACCAATATTTTCAAACTTTCAAATTTGTATTGTTTATTTTTTCCCTTCCTTAGGGTAACCTGTCTGAGCTGGGTCGGTTGATGATGCAGGGCTCGTTCAGTGTGTGGACGGAGCACAAGAAGGGCCACGCCAAGGTCAAGGACCTGGCGCGCTTCAAGCCCATGCAGAGGCACCTCTTCCTGCACCAGAAGGCTCTGCTCTTCTGCAAGCGCCGCGAGGAGAGCGGGGAGGGCTACGAGAAAGCTCCCTCATACAGCTTCAAGCACTCGCTAAGTGTAAGCTCAAAAGACCATTCAGATATTGATTGATTGATTACATTTATTTCAAACATATCAAAATACAAAACCGAATGAAAAACACGAAAATACAAAAAAAGAATATATATATATATGTTCAAATTATTTCACAAATAGATGCACACAGTTGATATTTTTATTAAAGGTGCAGTTAGCGATTCTGGTGAACGTTTGTTGTCACTCAGTGAATATCTCACTCATGATCCTGTCCATACTGTTTATGCGCAGGGGAAAAAAATCTTGTGTTCATAATAAACAGCCTATGCTCTGTAAACGGCATGTTACTTGCTACAATGGGCCCCTTTTGTTTATGTTGTTAACATAGCCTTTTGCAGAGTCTAGGGCTGTTTATTAACACTGGATTCTTTCTTAGCACACACACGGTATGGACAGGTAGTGGATCTTGAGGAGATATTCACAGATTTTGAGGAGAAGGGATTTTCACATCAAGTAGAATGTTCACATCCAGAATTAATTTTTTTATTTATTTATTATTCTTTCGGACAATTCCACACAATACACAATTTTCTCTTGCAAATATTCATACATCATACTTTGTGTTGTCCGAAGGGAGACGGAAGAAGCCAAAGGCTTATCAGGTCCCGCCCCCATATCAGAATCACTCACTACACAAGGCCTGACTGTGTTTGAACATGTTTTTCTCTCTCTCATTTAGATGAGTGCGGTGGGCATCACGGAGAGCGCTAAAGGCGACAACAAGAAGTTTGAGATTTGGTGCAACTCCCGAGACGAGGTCTTTATAGTGCAGGTAAAGGTCACTCCAGCCAGGTCTCCATCTAGATGTGAAGGGAATCTTTGGATGGTTTGCAAAGAAAATCAAACCAAGTGCTTAAAGCTGATAGACTCCACTAGTTTGGTCGGAAGATGGCGCTATTGGGCAACGCACCGTAACATGGCTGTATGTGACAGGAATTAGTATCAGTTAGTATTGTCCATTTTTATGCTATCCGGAGACTAAGACATTATGTAGACATTATAATGCAATACAGCAAAGTTGAAACAGCTGTTCAGAGTGTCCAACGTTCACTCGACATAACCTCTATGACAAATTTGTTTTCAACTTCTGATGTTTTTTTTCGAACAAGTCGAAAACCACCAGCAGCGAATTTAAAAACTTTTTCAAATTAGAGGATTATACATTTTTTTATTCAGGCTTTTCCATCAATGCTATTGTCTCATTGTCTACATTCAGGCTCCAACCCCAGAGATCAAAACGTCCTGGGTGAACGAGATCCGCAAAGTTCTGACCCAGCAGCTCAAAGCCTGCAGAGGTATGCTGGTACACACACTCCTCTTTACTCTGGTCCGTTGCACTACATTCCTGCTTTTGACTATGGTTAACTTGTGTGTATGTTTTAAGATGCAATTCAGCAGAAGAGCTCCGACTCTATGTCCCCGAGTCCTACCAGCAACAACACCTCCATCTGCCTCAGGTTAGTGTCCAGACATTTATTTATTTGTGTATTATTTATTTTATTTGATGTATATTAAATAATTAATTTTTAATTTTAAAGGTGATACAGGGAACTTTAAAATATTTCTGAAACAGTCAAATTTTTCCCTCTGATGATCAAAAATGACATGTAACAGCCTGTCCTTTTTAGAATTGATTTTAAACTTTTATTTTTAGTTTTTAAAGCTCTTAACGGCCTCGCCCCACCATATTTATGTGAGCTTTTAACCATCCGAAATCCTGGTCGAGTCCTGAGGTCCACCGATCAACTGTTGCTGGAAGTGCCCAGGTCAAGATACAAGCACTGGGGTGACCGAGCCTTTTCTGTTGCTGCCCCCAGGCTCTGGAATAAGCTCCCCACTGACATGCGTCTCATTTCTGACCTTGGCCTCTTTAAATCCAGGCTAAAAACCTATTCATTCAGGATGGCTTTTAATACACAGTAGCGTGATGACACTTTGATCTTGATCTTATCTTGTTTTGATCTTGTTTGATTTTGTCTTGTTTGATTTTGTCTTGTTTGATTTTACCTTATCGTGTTTTATCTTGCTCAATCCTGTAAAGCACTTTGGTACACCGAAAGGACTGTTGTAAAGGGCTGTATAAATCAAGTACATTACATTACATTACATTACATTATAAACGATCATCACAAGAATGCCTTTGCCATGGGTACGCTCACCCAGCCAGGAACAACAGCTGGCTGGCTGAAAGTTCCTCAGAGCACCTTTAAACTGTCCCTATCCCATATTTATTTATTTATTTATTTTAATCAGGGAGGTCAAAACATCACATGGACAATGATTTGAAATACAGTTTCCAGACACTTACAACCCCAGATTTAACTTATTGTAATGCTACGTGTTTTCCTCCAGTCCATTTCGTAGCAACGGCCAGAAAAGCCAGAAGAAGGAGGAGAAGAAAGCCGAGTCCAGCACAATCTGTGAGGGCAACTCGTGTTCGTCGCCCAAACACAAAGGTGAATGTCTGATCAATTGTCAAGCGCATAGGGAGAATGTTTCAGGTGACTGTGGCTGGCCTGGGTGACTCAAACAGTTCAATATCTCTGGCCCCCACGCAGTGTCAACACTCACTGATCTGGAATCTGCTTTTCCTCATCACTTTCATCTTCATGGCTCCTCTTTCTCTATATTTAAATGGACTCTATCTATCTATCTATCTATCTATCTATCTATCTATCTATCTATCTATCTATCTATCTATCTATCTATCTATCTATCTATCTATCTATCTATCTATCTATCTATCTATCTATCTATCTATCTATCTATCTATCTATCTATCTATCTATCTATCTATCTATCTGTATTCCCTCCTTCTATTTCCCACATCAAACCATTGCTTCCAGATGAGCCGGTAACCAGTCCCACCACAGACAGGTCGTCGGTGGCTAAAAAGTGGTTTACTTTGCAGGGCTTCAGCAATCTCAAGAGTCCCAAAGGTAACGTTAGCACACCCGAGGAGGTTTTTGAAACTGGAATATTTAATCATTTTCAATTTTAAATGAGTAAAGTTACAAAGGGAAAGACCAGCAAGGAAATGACCATTAAAGGAACCCAGTGCCTGTTTGGGGCAAATTTGCATAACATTAAAACAATACATAACACTAACTAACTCAACCTGCATTATAGCTTATTCAATTGAAGACACTCTTCCTGCCCCCTGGTGGTAATAGTGGAGCATCTCAATTGCTGTCGTTTTTTCTTCTTCCCTTAATCTTTTATAGCGTATCAACAGAAAAAAGTCTTATAAAGGCTTTGTCTGGCTACGCAGTACAAAACTAACATAGAACATTGTAGATGGCGGTGTTATATCTAAGGCTGTACTCTTTCTTACTTCTCTCTCCTCCTCCTCCTCCTCCTCCTCCTCCTCCTCCTCCTCCTCCTCCTTCTTCTTCTTCTTCTTCTTCTTCTTCTTCTTCTTCTTCTTCTTCTTCTTCTTCTTCTTCTTCTTCTTCTTCTTCTTCTATTTATTCTGTCTCTTCCGTGTTTGTCAGGCTCGCCCCTGAGCCCCGAGCACAGCAACAAGCGCCACTTGGTGAAGAGCGACCCCACACCGTTTGGGTTCAAAGGTATACTGTCCTTCCCCACTAATATAGTATAGTGGGCAGGGGCCGTCTAATTCCAAAGTTCACCATCAATCACCTTCCATCTCTCACCACTAGAGTGTGCTACGGTCTTGTGCGTTTTTCATTGTGTAGATTTTCACCTGTCACCAAACTGGATATGATGTCGTGCTAGACATTAATCCAGCAGTATGAGTATGTTTTCGTCATACTACATCACCCTATACGTTCACTAAATGGGTTGTGCTCTCACAGACCATCTGCAGGTCAATTACATAAAGAGCTTAAAAATGGTCACCAAATGTAAGATTGTTTTTTTATATTTGCTAATCCAGAAGTCAGAAAAGTCTCCAAAAGTAGTGTGTGTACTTTCTGAATCATGCAGATGCTCTGTGATGTAGGCTACATATGTTTTTATTTTTTTGTTCCACTGATCACTGCAGTTTCCATGTGCATGACAACATTTTCCCTACAGGTCATAATCACATTTTCTATTTTAAAGGAACAGTTCATCATTTTGGTAAATATTCTCTTACATCTAGCTGAGAGTTGACTTAGCTTAGCATAAAGACTGGAAAGGGAGGGGAACAGCTAGCCTAGCTTTCCCCTAAAGGTATAGATGGAAAGGCAGATTTTTGTTTTCCCGTTTCCATTCTTTTTCCTTCTTTACAACTAAGATAAAGGGATGCAGTCTGATTCCGCAGTCTGATTCCTGCGCTCACATGGGGACAATTAACACATCTCTAACACCTGACACATGTCAATGTGTGAATGATGTGTGTACTAACTGAATTGTGTGATTGCTTTACTAACTATTTCAAAGTGAAGAATCCCAATGGCATCTACAGTTTAAGGATAAAAACCTGGTACACCCTCTATGGAAACCTCAATTTTCTGACCCAGCTAATTTTTTGCTGGCTGTTTGTCCCTCCCTCCCTCCCTCCCATCCAGAGCCCCATGCCGCTCTGAGCAGAGTCAAATGGATGAGTACCTCTAGTCTGCTACAGAGCAAGAGGCGAGGTACAGAGCTGCTCTGAGCATTTCACTTTGCTGTGGTGTGCGCTGGGCGTTGTTAATATATTTCTTTTTTACAAGAGGTAAATGGTAGCATAAATATCCTTTAATATCCTTTCATTTGGCCTTGCATTGAGTCTCATTGTCTAATATGATCTACTATTGGGGGGCAACCGTGGCTCAGGTGGTTAAGCGGGTTGGCCAATGATCCAAGGGTTGGCGGTTCGATCCCTGCTCTGCCACCAGTGTCATGGTTGTTGTGTCCTTGGGAAAGACACTTCACCCACCTTGTCTCGTGTGAATGTGTATGACTGCTGTATGTTTGAGGTGGTGGTCGGAGGGGCCGTAGGCGCTGAATGGCAGCCACGCTTCCGTCAGTCTGCCCCAGGGCAGCTGTGGCTACTATGGTAGTTTACCACCACCAGTATGACTGTGTGAATGAATGGAACCTGGAACCCTGTAAAGCGTCTTTGAGTGCCTTGAAAAGCGCTATATAAATCTAATCCATCATTGAGTATAGAAAAAAAAAATTATCTTAAAGTTATCTATTTTTTCTTGTAAATATAAGATTTTAAGGCTCAATTCTTGGCTAAATGTCAGTGGTCTTTTCTTGGGAAGGTACCAACTCTACCCCAAATCAGTCTTTCCCTCTGTTTCTTCTTTTGCTCTTTTTTTTTTTTTTTTTTGGGTGACCTGGAGAATAATGAGGAAAAAGCTCTGGCAGTTTTCTAATGGCGGATCCTGCGATTTGCTTTGATTTGATTTGATTCCTTGATCTGTTTTTTTTTTCACTGGGATCTGTCTGTCTCCATTGATCTGGGCTGGGATTGTGACCTTGTGTGTGTGTGTGTGTGTGTGTGTTATTTATTTATTTGTTTATTTAACAGGGACAATGCACAGCACATAAGCAGTACCAGATTTAGCTACAAGCTAATTTTCAATTTTGTGTGTGTGTGTGTGTGTTTGCTTGGGATTCATGTGTGGCTTGGACTCTTTTTCCAAGTGGCATTTAGGGCTTCCTGCGACTACATCACATTCACCAACATATCACTTATCTGCACACTGTATAATGACATCATCTAAAACCATCTTGGCACAACTATATCCTCTTTGTGAAGAAAGAGTTTTTTCTTAGCCCCAATTAATGACCCAGGGAGCATTTTAATGCCACGTGGACTGGGTGTGTGTGTTTGTGTGTGTGTGTGTGTGACACAGATTTAAGTACATTTCCTTTGGTCCCTTCCCATGGCTGTCCTCTCCTCTCACCCCCCTCTCTTGTGTCGTCCAGGCTGGAACAAGGCGTCTCTTTCGGTGGATGCGTCTGAGGAGAATGACGGTTACTCCAGCAGTGAGGATCCTATGAACTCTGACCCAGAGGACGAAGTGGGCAAGAAGCTGGTAAGACTAAGAGTTAACCATTCTTCCCTGTCTATTGCCCCCACTCAATTTTTCATTTTCTTGTGCCCAACTGTCAATGGCTGTGTTTGAAAAGCCCTACTAACATCGCATTCATACTAATTTTGACCTCAATTTGAGTATGTTGAGGTTGTGTATGCGAGTTTGTGTAGGCGAGAAATGCCCCGGATGAGAACTTACTTCCAGGAAGATTTTGTGTATGGATGATGGATCTATAGGTTACTTTTCCTACTCAACCGCCCCACAATGCATTGCGTCTTTTCAAACGACTCTGAAGTTTAAAAAAATAAATCCTTTATTGCGTCTGTATTCCTTCAGTGTAAACGGTCCGATGAACCTCGCATACACAATCGATCGTTAAGTAGACAGTATGTAGTATTTACATGTTGAGTACGTGGGAGGGAGGATGTTAGTAGCCTGTTTCGAACACAGCCAATGAATGAACTGTGGTGACCCTTCTTGACCTCTCCAGGCTCCAGGGAAATACACGGTGGTGGCGGACTGTGAGAAGGCAGGACCTCAGGAGCTGTCAGTCAAGAGCGGGGATGTGGTGCAGCTGATCAGAGAAGGGGAGGACGGACAGTGGTAATGATAAATGCTTATCTTTTTTTTCTTTCATATTCTGTTCAATATTGTCCATGGAGGAAGCTTTCTTAATAGATAGTTACATTGCTGTCTGTTTGATCCACTGTAGGTTTGTGAAGAACCTCCGCAGCAGTAAGGAAGGCTGGGTCGCTGCAGCCAACCTCCTCAGCCTCATCACAGAGTCCAAGTCATCCCAGTCACTGTGCAGCTCAGGTATTCTTTCTCTTTACACATTTACATGTACTGTATTGTGTACACTTTTTTTTTTTTTTTGTCCAACACTTTTCACTGGTTCAATGATTTAAGAGCCAGTGAGTGGTTGATTTATTTACCCTTAAAACAAGTGAAAGCACATGTTTTAAAGATAGCTGATGCGCTGTGTGTGTGTGTGTGTGTGTGTGTGTGTGTGTGTGTGTGTGTGTGTGTGTGTGTGTGTGTGTGTGTCCTGTAGATGGCAGTGTCTCTGGGAACCTCAGCACTTCGTCCAGCTGCAGTGAGACTTACACCAGCTACTCCGACATCAAGCCCTGACCCACAGTAACACTCTCCATTGGCTCCCATCACTTCTACATAGACAAGACAAAAAACTAACTCTATATTCCCAGGTGGAATGAAGCAGACTTGACCCAGACAGGAGGAGTTTATTTTCGTCCACCTCACAGTTGGTTTGAAATTCATCGACCAAGAAAAACCAAAGCTATCCTGTCCGTCTTTTTGCAAACGATCAAATGACTATTTCCCTCTCCGGCAGTATTATATTTTAATTTTTAAATGATTTCTGAGGTCATTCCAGTTGGATTGAAATATCGGCACAAAATGGTTCCTCGACAAAATTTTTTACTGTCATCACTTCTTGTCAGGCCGTCTTCTCAATAATTGCCATCTCTGTTAATGCAGAGGAATAGCTCAATGTATTCAGTCTAATAACCGACCTCTATTCAACCCTCCTGATTATGTAGCAATGGATTGTTTTGGAAGAGCATCTGCACTAAATGTGAGCTGGCAGCGGCTCAAAATCTCGAACCCCCCCCCCCCCTTCAAGTCCACAACATAAAACCCATCTGCCGGTCCAGATAAGGCTGCGAGACTATTGCGACTTCACACGACGCGTGGGCTTCAGTGTCACACATTAATCGTACACTGTGAAAACTGTCGGCTGACTGCGATGAGGACAAATTGCTTTCAGGTCCAAAGTTCAGGGCATGTTACGGCGAGTCTCGTCACCTTTTTCTACTTGGGACAGGAAGTGTGTTGAGTCCCTGTCAATGTCTGATTTTATTTTTATTTTTTATTTTTTTGCCTTAATTCAAGAATGCTGTTATGTTAAAGCTGGGGTGGAGGATTTGGGGAAAAAATGACAGTCGGGATAGAGATTTGAATCCAAATACCTCAACCGCTCCACTTCTTCTCTTTGGTCTCTCCCCTATGGTCCCTCCCTGACACGCTCGACACCAACAACATCGTGCCAAGGTGAATGGACAGTCCCAACAGCCAATAAGAACAGAGAATCGGAGCCTCGCTCTAATTGGTCAAAGTGTAGAGCTCATGTTAACTTTGACCAATCAGAAATCACATACCCCAGCTTTATTAGGAGCTTCCCCTCAACATTGGTGATATGGTGTGTGAACTACAAATGATACGATGGTATCACTTAGGTGAATGTCATCAACAGCGCTGCCTGCTGGTCAGACCATAGCTTGCACTTCTCCAACCACAACTAAGTAATAGTCACTTAATACAGAGAGCACCAGCTTGGAACAACTTCTCAACTTTTCTTTCTTTTTTTCTTTCTTTAAAAGAGTGATTGTTTTAAGGCACGTCGTGAACTGCTCTGGAATCAGCTCTCAGGAAGCTAAAGTAGTCTGTGTGCTGGGCAGCAGGGCGGGAAGGTGTGACTGCATACCTGTTCGTGTTGACTAGAAATGTCTTTTGTGTGTTTGCACTCTTGTGTTTGTGTGTGTGTGTGTGTGTGTGTGTGTGCGTGCGTGTGTGTGTGTGTGTGTGCGCTTCAGAAAAAATCCAGCAAAGTGATGTCACCTCAGACAGAAAGCAGTTGGATCAGTGTGATGCATTGTGGTTCCATTTTGGGATGTTTCATTCATATTACAGAACTGGTCAAAATGCATTGGGTTAAGATAAGGGAAAAATTAAGATAAAAACAGTCATTCTAATGCATTAACCTGCAGGATTTAATGCCAGTCAGAAATGTATTGATAGAGTTTGACCTGAGAAGTCCCTATTTGTTCCCAGCCCCACTCAGGCATGCCACATATCTCCCTCATGTGTTCTGTGCCACCATAGCTATCTGTTTAACTTGACACCGCCATTTAGCTGAGTTATCATCATAATGATAAATAGAAATAACTACTTTCGGTGTGAGGTGACACAGAAGGGCCGGGTGAGTAAGCCGAGCCCTAGTGTGGCCATGTTTAGTGCCCCGAGGTGGAAATAAGGATGTTTATATGATCGCACAACTCGATCATATAAACATCCTGCCACACACACACACACACACACACACACACACACCGCACACACACACACACCGCGCACACACACACACACACACACACACACCGCACACACTTTCTCTCTTCAGGAACCTGTGCTACTCTTAGCACCTTTTCTTGACACTTTTTTCTTACCTTTTTATGTCCACAAATTTCTATTGTATCCACAAACAATCTCTTATTTTGTTCCATCTTTAAAGTTGAATGTGTAACTAAAGCCCCATCTGTAGATCACTTAGAATGGGAGCTGTATTTGTCCACGATGTGTTTTTTTAATCGGGCCCTGACTATAAATTCCGCTAGTGATTATTTTTCTCTGGCTGCAGTTGTTTTTTTACAAGCATTTAATGAAAAATCTCAAATCACATAACCCCCTGTGTCCTCCCCCCACCGAAAATCTGGTCTGATGTTACGTGTCGATTTGTGTCAGTTCTGCAAGATTTTGTTTGGGGGGGGGGGGGGAATGTTTGTTCCACTTGTACTTGTACATATGTCACCTATGCCTCGAGAGCATGCGTGTTGTGAAAAGGATCAGATAATTTTTTTATTTTTTTCGTGAGTCCTTGTTCTCTATGTGAATTATCTTCGTGGCATGTTGTTCGCAGCCCCAATTTAAAAAGCTCAAAAAATTCAATTTAATTTATTTTTTACCAGGCACTGTTGTATTTCAGTGAGAGTTTATTTTCTGCCCTCCTATGAAAGCTGAGACTGGCACTAAACTTGTCAGTGTTTTGTCGTCAGTATATCACACAATAAAAACATATTGAATTATTGTTTCTCTTGACCCGGAAGCCGGAGAAGTGGGTTATTATATTTTTAATTGTATTTTTATTTTTTATGCAGCACATTGCAGCAACCATTGTCTTTATTTTCCTATTGTATATCTACTGAGTATGGTGTTGATATAAAGAAATTATAATGAGACATATCGGTGTATATTTTGTAAATATGTAATTCTGACATATGTAAAATTAAAAAGCAGCTTTAATAAAGTCTGAGATGGTTTCCTCTATTGTGGATTTGTTGTCTTGTATCTTACTTCATTTTAATTATTGTTATTTTTTTAAACCAGTTAAAATAATTGCCAATGTGCTCAATTATATATTTTGATCCGGAAGAGCAATTGTAACCATGTGGGTGGTATTTAACGTCTAATCATCTTTTTCCTTTTCCAGTTTAGAATGTCATGATGATTTGGCCCGGGGTCAGTTCCAGGCAGTACCCTTAACTATCCGACCTTCAGCCTCTTTACTCCTTTTATTTTTTTCCTTCTCGGTGGAGACAGGTAGGCTAGGCCTAAACACATAGGGTAAACACATATGCCAGTAAACAGTGTCAAAAGTACCTCAAATAGGCAACATATAGCCTAGGCTACGATACATTTAAATGTAGTGATAACATTGTACTTAAGCACGCTTGAGTGTCAAATAATGTAGGAACACGCGATGGAAAAGGCCGACAGGGACTTGACGTCTCACGTGAGAAGCCGTGAACGAGATTCAACCGCGGCTGGAAAGATACAGATGTGTCAAGTTGGCAGGAGACTGCTGCTACCGGAAGTGACGCTCTTCACTTAAAAAACAAAACAAATGTGTCCATCCCTTTCACCGATAAATAATAATATTTATTTTTAAAGCTGCAGTGTGTAGAATTTTGGGTTTTATTTCCTAGCAGATTTTGTAGAAAGTAATTATTATATCCATAAGTACATTTAATTAGTGCATAATAGCTGAAAAAAAATATTTGAATTATTTATTTTTCCCTTAGAAAGGGTCTCATATATGTCCTTATTTCTGCATATTTTGGACCAAGGCCTAGTGCCACCATCTTGAAAGTGTCATAGTTGTAATGTCATCAGGTGCATTGTTTAAAATTTAGAATTGTTCTTGTCCTTGAAGGCCACTGTAGCTTCTGTTATTATTCGAAAGGGTTGGGGTTACCCAGGGAATGTTTCATTATAGAACTTTGTAGAACTTTCTTGACGATGTCATATTACACACTGCACCTTTAAAGAAAGATTTACAATAAATGTAAGCCTATTTTTTAAGCTTCGTTGAAGTGGCTATGTATCCTATTGATGGATATTCCTACAGTATAATTTTGTTTTCATCACTCAGCCGGCTTCTCCTCTATTTATTTATTAGGAAAAAAAACATGGTTGAACTCAGAAAATAAATGCTGTATTTTGATTAATAGTATCTATTTCTATCGAGTATAAATAAAGGTTAAATTAAATTAAATTAAAATGTCAGTTTACACTTCAACCCGACTTCAATATTGAAACGGATACGCATCAGTAGGAGGTTTATCATGAAAATACACACCGGAAATACTTCAGTTCATACACGCTAGCCTGACATACAATTGGAAAGCGACCAGATGGAATTCTGTGCTACCTTCTTAACAGATTCCACACATTTAAAATCGTATCGCTCACATATTTAGCCGACTTTTCTTGCTAACCAACAGCCGTGGCGTTACCCGGGAGGCTGCACCGGGGACACAAGCTTTCGGGACGTTTAAGGATACTCCAATCAGACACATCTCCCCACTAAAGGTACCGTCTCGAGCCCATACTGTCGGACCAGCAATAGCCTGTAGTTATCCTAATGGGGAAATGTTATTGCCCTTGACAGCCAATATAACTCAAGTCTGTGTTGAAATGTTGAAACGTGTGTTATGGCGAGATATTAGACTTTCCTTATGTGCTTTTTTTTTTTAGCTGTTGTTGTTGTTGTAATGATGTGGACACACAGTGATTAGCTTAGGGAATCTGTCAAACAAAAAGGGAGTTTAGCCTGAGGCGCGAGGGGTGTAGGCTGGTCAAATAACATTGTCTGGGACTGTTTATGAGGCCTTTGCGTCTTATTTACTGCCGTCTGCGTGACGTTAACTCTTATTTTTCTAACCACTGTCATTAGTGGGACCTATAAGTATCTCAACAGCACGAATACACTGTGTTTGTGTGTATTTTTTGTTAAGTTTTTTTCCCCTTCCTTGCTGTGTTAAGCTACTTTAGACGAGCAGCATCAGGCTAACCAGAATGAAAACAATGAAGCTTCCTGTCATAAATTTCAAAATAAAACCCGCCTAACGATGTACCTGTGCCTGAACTATTTATTTATAACTTTATAACTGGCTTCTGTTGGAGTTTCTTGCCATCGGTTTTGATCATTGATAATCAAGACAGGAGCGTTGTGACGAGGCATATGAAGTCAATCAATTAAAATGTAGTATAGCTAGCCCAAATTCACAAGAACATGGCTCAAAGGTCTGGACAACCAACATAAGCAACATACAAATATCATTATAAACCTTATACAAACTATAGATATGACTTTATATAAAGGGGTATTGAACATGAACGTTGCAACCCTGTTGTAATAAAAAAAAAAATTAAGATTTTTTGGGCATTTTTATGCTTTATTGATAGGGCAGAGAGACCCCCCTGTTGTCATTATTGATGCAAAACGGTGTATTAGTTTTGTGATGAGTAATGTGTCAGTGTTTGCAATGTAGGCCTAGATGCTACTAATACAGTCACTGTATTACATTGTACCAATGCTAGGGGCAGACTTCAATTAGTGATTCACATGACTGGATGTATACCTAGTTGTTTATAGACGTTTTTCTTTTAAGAAAACATTAATTGGAAGGTAAATTAATATTTCAGAAGAGCTGAATCTAGTTCTACATCTATTTCTACCATTCTCAATAGCTGGGAAGTAGCCCAATGACATTGGAACACAGCCTGATGGAGTGTTTGAGGGTTAAACAATCCTCCTTGCTCCTCCTTAACAACTTAAGATTCCACTTGTGTTATGGTGAACTTTCCAGACAGCCCATAAGAAGAAGAAGAAGAAGTGCTGTCAGATTAGACATGGCCGACCTTATTCAAAACCTTTATGGCTTTAGTACTGCAACACATTTTGCACATTGAGTCATGGAATGTCAAGCATTTTCCCCTGTCATTTCCTATGTCGGATGCTCTAGCTGAAGAGTTCAGACTGGATAATGTGAACCTTGGTGGCACACATAGGCCTAGGTCAGTCCAGTGTGAAAGCTCCTTTTTAGCACCGGCCTACTATCCGTACTCACAACCACCGCTGTCAGAATGTCATACAGGTGTGACGCATCATTCCCTCTCGCTACGCTGGAGGAATTGACTTTTGATTAGTCATCGAAGGCGCCCGTTATCTGACGCTGCAAAAAGGGGGCAGCCGTGTCATTGGATGAGATCATGGGAGATGATGAGTAATAGTAATATGAATATATAACCGTATTGGCCATTCATTCATATGTGGCAAGTTGATTAGATTTTACATTCTGAGGGAAAGACTTGAAGCTGAAATAATAATGACATCATTCAGGTTCGTGTGCGTGCGTGTGTGTGTGTGTGTGTGTGTGTGTGATTAATGCCCGTTACATTAGGTCAACCTTAAGGAGGCTCCAAGTGAGAACCAAGGCTCAACACAGTGACCTAGATTATGCTTTCCTTGGACTTAAATACATTTTATTAATTGATTATAATTGGCCAACAAGGCTGGGGCGACTGGGTGGAAATATAACACGTGTATGTGCTTTATTTATTATCTTGACACACTGCTACTTCCCTGTATGATAAGACTTAAAGAGGAGAAGCTTGTGAAAGCACGGCTCCCCTATTTGAATCCCTACTTCCTCATTGGCTGCTTATCCTTCCACAAATATTGACACATTGTGTGACTGTGAAGTTATGCGGGCGTGACGCAATGTGTTGAAGTGAAACAACAGTTGCCTTGTTGCGTGTTTCTACTTTACCTTTAATTCGCATTTGTAACAAAGCGGAAAAAATGTCTGTAAGAAAACAACAGGAATGCCTCATAAGTAAGAGACTAAAGGGTCCGTCTTCAGTAGCTTGAAGTTCTACTTGATTTGTGACACTGCAGGTGAATAGGGTAACATTTTTAACTTTGCCAGTGGATTACTTATATTAAAACAATTCTTTTTTTGCTTTATAATTTGTTTCTGAATTTTTGTAAATATATTGATTTTGGCAATATCGAACTAAATAGGTGTATATTTTTGCATCTCTTAAAAAAAATAATAATCTAGAAGTTGGATAAAGCCAGAGTTAAAATCTTTATTTCATTTTTTACAACATATCGGTGTCCAAAAGTTTGAACAGAACAGCGTTTTGGATACAGCCCTTTTTTATTTTATTTTTTATAAATCAACAAAATGCCATTGTGCAGGTCTTAATAAATGCATGTGGAACATGTTTTTAAGATGAAAATGTATCTAATACATCAGACAATGAAGCAACATATGACCAAATCCTTCTGTAATAACCTTCAGAGCTTGTGTACAAAATATTTTTTTATTATTAAGTTCCCCGGCTTAAAGCCACTACGAGTAAGTCGGCACGTTGGCGACACCTTTGAACAAAAGCGGTAGTATTTTAACGACGCCAGCTGTCGTGAAGCTGTTGTCTAGCTCGTGCAGGGAGTGCAAGATTCAAATAATCAGGAAGCAATATGGTGCGTGTCCGTGTGTTGAAAGTGTGGAGGGCACCGGACTCTTTTCGGCTCTGTGAGTCTATGGGTGACACAGCATCAACTAATGGCAGTAAGTGCTAAACACACCTGATTGCAATGAGTTGATACATTGTCACCTCTCACGGAGCTGAACGAGTCCGGGTCCTCACACCAAGCGAATGAACGAGAGATGGCAGTTAGTTAGTAAGGATCACGATGAGGTAATGTGTTTATGTTGTAAATAATGACTATTTCAGATGAATAATGGTCATCTGATGATGCTGGTGAGGCAAAGTAAACTTTGTTTTAGTAGGCTACCGCTCATTCATTTAGGAGTAAACACTGCAGTCTAGGTTCGCTGCGTGAAATTGTGTATACGTTGCTTGGCAACGCCCTCCCGCCCGCCTATCACTCTCCCTTTTAGCTTTTCTTCATTGCATTTTCTTTTTTTTCTTTGATGGTTCAGCCCCGTTATCAGTCATTATGAACAAACAACTGTCTCAAACAAGGCTCCCGCTCCCCTTCCCTCACCTGGAGCCATAGGCTTCTCAAATCGCGTTCCTGCGCCGCACTGAAATCTGCGACCAATACGGATATGTGACCATAGAGCATGCACGCGTGAACCGAAAATCGAACTGGGTGTACGACCAGATCAAATGCAGTAATAAAAACTATATAATAAAGTCTTTCTTTGCACAGATGGTCTCGTTTGCTGTTAAAGGTAATTTATGATTATGAGAGGAAACATGAGGCTGTTTAAAAGATATTTAAATGTTACTCGTTGCTGCTTTAATGTTCCGTGTGATTTCACTTTGTTTGAACATGAATCAGCTCTCTGCCCTTGTTTGAGCAGACTCCATTGTCAATAGATATAATATAATAATTATATAATTGCAGCATTTTTAAGGACATGACCTGGGTGTCTTCTTACAACAGAGGCGAGGGGGAATAATCACGGACACCTTTTTTGTAAATCAAACTCTTTGTGCTGTAAAATGATAAGGCGGAACACGAGTGTAGAGGGAAACAGCTGACATTTAGTCTTTGTCAGGCGAATACCCTGTGATTCCAATTAGGCAGTGTTTTTTTGTTGTTGTTTTGGGCATTAAAAATAAGATATTAACCCTTTTTAATATTATGAAAATATCCTTCCTGAGATGTTTACTTGCTCTTTGCTTGAAGCAAGCCTCTTTATGACAACATTATGAAATGTCAAGTTGCTCATATTTGGGGCAGCACATTCACACAATTCAATTTTTTCTAAGGGAGTAAAATCCAATGTAATAACTCCAATGTACAGCTCTGAGTTATGCCGTTTTCCTTTTAAGTATTGTCTGGGGAAATTAATCTCCTCACCAGACTGAAAGCCATTTTTACTGTCGCAGTTATTGTGAGGAACAATTTGCCCCCCTTCCCCCTACCATTCTCACCATACCTGTACCAAGATCAAAGTGTCAAAGAGGACCTATGATGCTTTTTGACTTTTATGACCTATAAACGTTGTTATGATGATTCATAGTCATACTTAACCATACTAAATTATCAAATAATGACTTACATGCATTTCGACGTATTCCCTGCTGACCGTCTGGGGTGTCTGCGCAGACCACTAAACACAGTGGAGAAGTTACGTGTTCAAAGCGGTCTAGCCTTTCATAATTTGTGACGTTGCATAAAAATGTGTGACGTCACCACGCGGATGTTTCCATGTATGGTAATGCTGTCACTTCCCTGTTCGCGTCTGCCTCGCGCCCTTATAGGTCCATGCTCGCGCTTCCCGCCACTGAAAGTGTTCCGGAAGGAAGGTATTGTAGATATAAAAGCAGAAGCACCTGTCCTAGCAGCTCTAGTGCCCCCTTGTGGACAATGTAGTGTATGACCTTATTATTTAGGCTTTTAGGAAGTGTGTGCTCAATGTGTGTGTCGAGTGAGAGCTTGTGTACAGCTGGAGTGTGTGGTTCAGTTAGGTGTGTGTGCAGGACTTAGTGACAAAGAGAGGCTGGAGAGAGAAGTGATGGAAAAAAATAAGTTTAGAAGGGGGGGGGCGTAAAGGCATTTTTTACATTCCCACATGAGGATTAGCAAGTCACAAGTTCTCTGCCAGCTATCTGACCTGACCTGGCTGAGTTGGGTTATAAAGCCAACTGCTTCCTCCTCCTCATGTCATAATTAAAGTGGAAAAAAGTTAGCGGCAAAAGAATCAGTCGAAACCATTTTTATCTTCAACTTTTAACCGAGTGATCACAGAGTAGAAAAGTTTGCAATACACTGCCTGATCCATATCCTGTGTTTTTACATGTCTTGTGACATTGTGTGTGTGTGTGTGTGTGTTTGTTTTCCCCAGGCCTCCCGTGTGTCGCCAACATGCCGCTGTTTGGTAAATCCCACAAGAATCCGGCAGACCTCGTCAGGACGCTGAAGGAAAACATGGCAATTCTGGTCAAACAGGATAAGAAGACGGACAAGGTAGAGGAGTGTGTGTGTGTGTGTGGGGGGGGGGGGGGGCTGGTATTACGCGTGTTGTGGGGACATTATTCTTTAAACAGAGTGATATTTTTTGGGACTTAGCTTCCTTTTGGGAACAAAATGAAAGTCCCTATAATGTAACAATGACATTTTAGGGGGAAGGCTTGCTTTAAAGTAAGGGTATGTTTAGTTTAGGGTTAGGGTAATGATAAGGCAAGCAGTGGTTATGGTTAGGGCAAGTCTCAAGGAAGTGTGTGTGTGTGTGTGTGTGTGTGTGTGTGTGTGTGTGTGTGTGTGTGTGTGTGTGTGTGTGTGTGTGTGTGTGTGTGTGTGTGTGTGTGTGTGTGTGTGTGTGTGTGTGTGTGTGTGTGTGTGTGTGTGTGTGCGTGTGTGTGTGCGCAGGGGCAATTCCTTGGTGAAGAGGGGCTCAAGGCTGATAGCACTCTGTGAAAATAGAAGCTTGGCTCCATCATCTCCTGACACGTCTCTGTCAAGAAAGTTTAGTCACATAGACAGACACGTACACAGACACCCAATTAGCCACATGAGTCAAGTTCAGGTTTAGCGTTTTAAACTGATGACTTGTGTATGTGGGCCACTGTAGAGCTGCAACGATTAATCGAAGAATCGATTATTAATCGATTACTAAAATAATCGCCAACTATTTTGATAATCGATTAATCGTTTAGAGTAAGTTTGTAATAAAAATTGTCCAAATTCTCTGATTTCAGCTTCTCAAATGTGAATATTTTCTGGTTTCTTTAATCCTATTATGACAGTAAACTGAAATATCTGTGTGTTTTGGACATAACAATACATTTGAGGACGTCAACATGGGCTTTGGAAAACTTATCAACATTTTTCACCATTTTCTGACATTTTACGGACCAAAAACACTATCGATTAATAATCGATTAATCGAGAAAATAATCGACAGATTAATCGATTATCAAAATAATCGTTAGTTGCAGCCCTAGGCCACTGGGCTATGTATATGTGTGTGTGTCATGGCCTCCACACACATCCTACCTCTACTGCGCGTCTGCCTCGCGTCTGCGTCTGACTTTTTGTCACTGACCGTGTAATCAACCTAGAGCGGCCACACATCCAACCTCAGACGCACTGCTGATGCACGTAGGAGGCACGTCTGCAGCGACGCTCCCCATTACCTCAGGAGGCTCGCCTATTTTTTCTGAGAGCCGCGCGTCTCTCTTGGGTCTCTCTGCTTTAACTGATAGAGAAATACTCTGCTGCGAGTCATATTGACTTCATACCGGCAGTTTTCCCTGTAGTTTCACCATTTCCTGGTGTGTCCCTTTCAAAATAAGACTTCCAACAAGCGAAAATTTAAAAAAAGAGAAAAAAAAAGAGAAAGGCTATGGGGCACACGGATTACTGTCCAGACTCAATATTAGACTCAATATAAATCATATGCATCATAAATGACAGGAAAGAACTTAATTTTTAATGGGAATTATCTATGAAAACTCGATGTAGAAAGATAGGGCTTTTAGAAGCAGCGCTGCAGCAGCAGCTGCTGCTGAGACGTTCCATGTGTGTCCGAGAAAAGTCCGAGAGACGCAGCAGTAAGGTAACGCCCTCCACACACATCCTGCGTCTACCTCTGGAGGGCGTCGCCTTACCTTACTGCTGCGTCTCTCGGACTTTTCTCGGACACACATGGAACGTCTCAACTGCTGCTACTGCTGCTGCTGCTGCTGCTACAGCGCTGCTTCAAAATCACTGTCTTTCTCTGTTGTTTCCCTTTGATTATTCTCGTTCACATTGTAACCGAGGGTGTATAGTGTATCCTACTTTGTCATTGTAGAAATAAAGATACGGGAACTCCATTCACTGAACTGCACTTTATTCTAGCGCTCACAACATCAAACTTTTAGTCAGACACATTTACACGGCTGACACTTACGTTCTGCCCCTTCATAATAAAAACACTCAAGAGGAAATAGATAGACCAGTTGCGCCAACAGCCGATTGCACAATTAAATCGTGAAATAAAGGGATTCTTTGCGTATACGACTGAGGGATGTTTTATTTTGAAAGAAACACACCGGGAAATCGTGTAACTAGAGTGAATGCTGCTGGTATGACTGTCAACAGAGTATTTCTCTATCAGCTAAAGCAGAGAGACCCGAGAGAGACGCGCGGCTCTCAGAAAAAAATAGGCGAGCCTCCTGAGGTAAAGGGGAGTGTCGCTGCAGACATGCCTCTGACGTGCATCAGCAGTGCGTCTGAGGTTGGATGTGTGCTCGCTCTACGTTGATTACACGGTCAGTGACAAAAAGTCAGACGCAGACACGAGGTAGACGCGCAGTAGAGGTAGGATGTGTGTGGGCGTAAGGCGACGCGCTCCAGAGGTTGACGCAGGATGTGTGTGGAGGGCGTTACGTTATGTTTATTTGTGACAAAAGACTGTTAATGTGTTTGTTTCAGGTCCATATTTGCTTTTATTACACTGATCTGATTGATCAACGACAGCATAATACTGTCCATTATTTTCTCTAAAGTGATTGCTCTAGTGTAAAGGATAACCCCCCTGTTGCTATGAGTAACAGATTTTTGTGTGTGATTTTTTGTTTCCACATTGTCCCTGAAGGCATCTGAGGAGGTGTCCAAGTGTCTGGTGTCCATGAAGGAGATTCTGTATGGCATTAATGATAAGGAGCCTCACACAGAGACGGTGGCCCAGCTGGCCCAGGAGCTCTACAACAGTGGGCTGCTGCTGTCGCTGGTAGAAAACCTGCAGGTCATAGAGTTTGAGGTAAAGGACATATATCTAAGTGTGCGAGAGCCAGTGTTAATATTAGTGGATTCTTTTTAACATCTAGTGTCAGCCTAAATCTGAAAATGCTGATCTCAAAACAGTTTTGTGTCAGTTGTAGTTGCTGAAAAGTCATACCATAAATATTTAGTCCTTACATTTTTCCCCTAATTAAATTAAGGATTTTTTTTTATTGCATCCACTTCATAATGGACGTTACATTCATTATGTAATAGATCATTTTACACTTCCAATCTCTTCAGTTTCCTGCATATTGCACATATTGTAAATGATGTTCTTCATATTGCACATTTCAATTTATTTAGTTTTTTGGTTTTCCCCTTACCTTTTGCACTATTTAGAATTAATCTATTGTATATATTTATTATCTAATTGTATCCCTTTGTTCTTACTGCACTGTGGGTGTATGTCTGGCACATATTGAAGAAATCTACGATAAATCAACTTTGACTTTGATTGAATTCACATCATAGTCATTGCAGCAAATGGAGAAATCTGACATTCTGTGTGTGTGTGTGTGTGTGTGTGTGTGTGTGTGTGTGTGTGTGTGTGTGTGTGTGTGTGTGTGTGTGTGTGTGTGTGTGTGTGTGTGTGTGTGTGTGTGTGTGTGTGTGTGTGTGTGTGTGTGTGTGTGTGTGTGTTTTCAGGGGAAGAAAGACGTGTGTCAGATCTTTAATAACATCCTGAGGAGGCAGATTGGGACCAGAAGCCCCACTGTGGAATACTTCTGCTCCCACCAAGAGGTCCTCTTCATTCTGCTGAAAGGGTGAGACACACACATGCACGCACGCACGCACACACACACGGCCCTTACCCTAACCTAAACCTAAGTCTACCCTTTCCTTAAAGCAAGTATTCCCCCTAAAATGAGGACTTCCATGTTGTCCCCTAAAGGATAGTACGTCCCCACAATATCACTGTGCTAACAGAAAAATGTCCCCACATAATCAGTAATACCAGCACACACACACAGACACACACACACTGTACCGTCTAATGGCTGACACAAGTGCTTTTCTTTCTACTACTGTTTTGAAGGTACGAGACGCCCCAGGTGGCTCTGAACTGTGGCATCATGTTGAGGGAGTGCATCCGCCACGAGCCGCTGGCCAAGATAGTCCTGCGCTCTGAACACTTCCACAACTTCTTCAACTACGTGGAGATGTCCACCTTCGACATCGCCTCCGATGCCTTCGCCACCTTCAAGGTAACTGGGAAAAGACAGCGTTTTTTTTTGCCCTGTAAAATAAAGTCCAATTGTCAATTTTTTTTTTGTTAACCCAAAAGAGGCGTCACATATTTACAGTAATGATGAAATCGGTAAAAATATTCTAAGGTATATAGTGTAAGCACTTTTAGTTTTTTCCAGTGTTGATGATGTAATAGACTTGATTTCATGTTAGATTTTTTTCGTCTTTATTCACAGGATCTTCTGACAAGACACAAAGTGCTCGTGGCTGAATACCTCGAAAAGAACTATGATGCCGTGAGTAATACACACACATGCATTCAATACACACACACACAGGAAGTAGGAAATAAAGTTTTGATTGGTATGCTCACAATTTCCAGGTAAAGTGGATGAGTGTGAAGCCCGTTAGTATCACAGCTTGTCTTGGTACAAAGCTCTGCTCTACGCACAACACTTTTACCCTGGGCAGAAGGGTTCTTTCATAGGTCCCCCCCCCCCCCACATAACTGACCTTTCACCTGTATGTTGATGTAACACAGGAGCCAGAGCCCAAATACAGCACTTTGTTTTCATTTTGTAGGGGGGGCCTCCCAAGTCATTTTTATTTTATTTTCTGAGTGGGTTTAGTATGTCCATGATTTACTAAAAGCAAAAGGTCTTAGATTCAGGAATTGTGTTCATTTAAGCTTGGTGTCAGTTGTTTTTGTTTTTGAAAAACTGAATATAGCCTCCCAATTTACCCACTTTCTTTTTGTTAAAAATTAGTTTTTTGATTTGTTTGAATGCCCAAATCCAGCTAGCTCTGATCATTTTGAGGTGGATGGACACAACAGCTAGACAGGCTAAACATCCCTGACTGCATATAATAATGTAGAATTACTTTGTGTTTTACTTCTGTATCTGCAGGTGTTTGCAGAGTACGAGAAGCTGCTGCATTCTGAGAACTACGTCACCAAGAGGCAGTCACTAAAGGTTGGAATCTCACTTATAAATATTGATATTGAAATTTGCTTTGTGAACCAACAAATGTTGCAAGAAAATGTATTCAAATCTACATTTTGCCTTTTAAATAAAAATGACTTATAATAAGTAATCCCAGCTGGCAAAGAGAAAAACAACACTGTCCCCCCTCACTCATCATTGCTAGACAGATCATTTGGTGTAACTTATTGTACTGTTTTAAAAGACACTTACCGTACTCAAGAATCATGAATCAAATGGACTTCTCTAATGCATCATGTCTTTGTCTCCCCCCCCCAGCTCCTAGGTGAGCTCCTATTGGACAGACACAACTTCTCAGTGATGACGCGCTACATCAGCAAACCAGAGAACCTCAAGCTGATGATGAACCTGCTACGAGACAAGAGTCCCAACATCCAGTTTGAGGCCTTCCACGTCTTCAAGGTATGAAAACAAAACAGAAAAAAAAAATCTTTACATCATTATCTATAGGTCATAAAAGTTGAAAAAGCATAATAGGTGCTCTTTAAGCAACGTTATATGTATTTTTCTGCCTCCAGGTTTTTGTAGCGAACCCCAACAAGACGCAGCCCATCGTGGACATCCTGCTGAAGAACCAGACCAAACTCATCGACTTCCTGAGCAACTTCCAGAAGGATCGCACGGACGACGAGCAGTTCAACGACGAAAAGACTTACCTAGTCAAACAGATCAGGGATCTGAAGAAACCCGCCTCGTAGACACAGGCTCCCACCTCCCCCATATATCCTACTCTACCCCTAACTTTTTATCCATAGGAAGACAATACAGTAGACTAAAAAAACACACCATTAACAATTATGGTTAACAGAAAAAAAATAATAATCTCCGAGACGTTACTTGTCTGTTTACTCTATGTTGGTTCATTTCGAAATCGAGTGCAAGCGTAGTTCTCCGTCACTGATCTTTCTTTTGTACATTTTTTTCAAATTGCTTTTATTTTTTTCATGTGTAAAAAGCGTGTAGTGCCACGACTCTGGTGTTTTTGGAGGCAGCTGATTTGCTCTGTTTAAAGGAGAACCGGCGATAATTAAAAAAATAAAAACAAGCTTCAGCCAAAACGCTCTGACGAATTTGAGACGCGACCGTTGCAGGTGTTAGTCGAGTTCATTTCTGACCGGTCTAAGGAAGAAGCTGCTAATCAAAAATAATCATACAAATAAGAATCCCAGCTTGTTTTGGGGCGGGTTGTGTCAAAATGGGCTTTGTCAGACTAACATGCACTTTCCAGTGAGGAAAGAATGACCTGTCAAACACATCTTCCAAGTCATTGCTAAAATGGCAATGCTAATCCTTGTAGCTGTGTGCTAGTCCTTTTACTTCTTCTGCTGTCAAAGCCAATGATTGCTCAAGTTTCCATTCTTTAAAACTAGAAAAAAAAGCATACGTAGCATCTTGGAGTTGCACTAAAATGGAACAAGTCTAGTCTTAATCGCTATTTATCGATGGCTAAAGTTTAGGCTAATTGGTGATGCTAAACACAACATCTGATTTGGTAATTTCCATCGTGAAATAAACTTTTTTTTTTAATAGTATTTTTATTTCATGAGACAATCTTGAATATAGGAATGTATTCCACCATATGTAAAGGACGGCTGAGTTTTAAAATCTCTCTGAGATAGTGTAACCTGCAAATGTTATGAAGAATAAAAAAATGTGTCCCTGGCTTTAGAAGCATCGACCAGTGCCGTTCTAAGGGAGCGTAAAAGCTTAAGTAAAAACTGAGAATAGAGGAGTAATGATAGAGCTGGTTTGAGTCAACATTGACCTAAAACAAATCAAAAATTAGAACTTGTAATCTTTGAAGAAATCTTTGAAATGAAGGGCCTTTTAAATGTAATGGTGACATTGGGCTGCTATCGGTACAGTTGGCTTCAATCACTTTGCTCACTGGTTCTCTCTGCTTCTGTATGATAAAAATAATATGATGATTCTTATGTTTTTTTTCTGAAGCTGATCACTGTTTTCCCACTGCTTGATGGTCATTTCTTTTTATATAAATATAACCATAGTTTAATTTCTTGTCATGTATTGTGTATGGTTTGTACACCTGAGCTGAGTGTGTTGAGAGTGTTTTGTTTAACTCCTCTTTTCTGTTCTGTTCTGTTCTGTAACAAACTGATTTGGTTCTGATGTTAAATTGAGGCGATTCAGAGGTGCCTTTTTGATTTTGTGGATTTTCCCTTCCATATTTTACTCTACATTTTTTGTAACTTTCTTAGGGGAGCTTAATTGTTATTTTAAAGAAAATATGCTCTGGTTTGAACATATTTGTCCTGATTAAGCAATGAACCTCTTCACTCACAATATTTTCAGTTTCTGTCAGAGAAATATTTTCAACTCTTATTTTGTTGCCATATTGTGTGGATGAAGGGGGTTTGAGTTTGTCGCCAAAGTATCGCTGGGCCACATTCTTATTTGGGAAAACATGACTTATAACAGGATTCAATGGTGAACTGTAACTGTGAAAAAAAAAAGAATCCACAAAGCAAAATATGTGCAAAATCATGCGCCTTTTTTTTTTGGAGTTGGTTTTTATTATCCTGATTTTATTTTGCGGATCTGTTTTATGGATTCATGACCAATAAAAAGACAAGTCTGTTCCACTCTTAACGGTCTCAAGGCTTCTGTTAAGCTGTCACCATCAGACATTCTGTTTTTCTTTTCATCTGGCCTAAAAATAATGGGATTTTATGTGTAAAATCACAAAAATACCAGCTGTTTTTTGATGTTCTAAGCTGTGACAGTATTATACAATTTTCAGACTTGTCATCTGCAGTGTTTTGCTAAATGTGTTCATACTTCTATATATGGTGTGTGTGTGTGTGTTTATTTGTGTCTCAGGTGTAGTGAATTAGTCTTGATTAGAAAGCCGTATTTGTCCCTGCTCAATAAACTTCTAAATAAAATGTCTCAGAGATGTCCAGAAGATGGCGCCAGCACCTCAGTAGCCACTAAAATACTTTTTCTGTCCTAAAAAGAGTGGAACACTATATATTAATAAAAGCCTCCCACCCCACTCACTTCAACCTATTTAATTAAGATACAATTTTAATGTATTTTTTTATTAATTTCAACTTATTTTATATTCTTATTATTTGATGACAAGTTGGTTCTTATTTCATTGTATTTATCGAGTATGCTGCTTAGAATATTTGTTTAAATGTGAAGATACATAGCCTATCCAACACAGTACAGATAATAAATGCTGTTTTTCGTATTTGGAAAACCTTGTTTAAAAAAACAAAAAAGTGCAGAGCCTGTGACGTATTTCCGTTTTATCCACAAAAGGAAATACGTCACAGTATTCGGATGAAGTGCGCGAGGCAGGCGCAGGCGGCTGTTTGGATTCTATCCGGAAAGTAGGTGGAAAGAAACCACGGAATAATTTCGAGCTTTTTCCTCGGTTGCTTTAGGTGTGTTAAAGACTTTTTAAATGTAGCAGTGGACGTGTGTGTGCGTTTAACAGTTGATGATTTGGCGACGACCAGACCAACGGCTGATTGAATGCTGAACAGGTGAGGCCATTTGAGCATTAATTAACATAGGCCTACATTTTTATTTTATTTTTTGTTTTATATTTCTTTATTTAGAAAGGACAGGCAGCACACATTAATACACATGAGCACAAAGGTTCAACATGTAAATGTGCTAGATTAACCATGCGGTGCTAATGTTCAAGTGTAGTCCCTGGCTGGTTTGATAGCTTAAAAGAAAACATTACGAAAAAAAACTACAAAATGAGGCTACAACACATAGGCTAAGTACAAAAACAAATGACAAGCCCAGACAAGTAAAATGACACAAACATTATTGTAGTCCAGAACAGGTTGCATGGTGTTTAAAAAAAACCATTAAACAAGTAGCAAAAAGACACAGATAAAAGTGCATGAACATAGCATTAAAGCCCCTATCTCACTGGGCTGCGACAGTGTGCGATAAGTTGGAGACACAAAATTAGGAGAAAATATGCGAATTAGCGACAATTTTATCGTGCAGTCTCACTGAGTTGGTTCCTCACGACACGTTTGCGAATGTCCTGGCCAAAACTTGCCGGGAGCTCCCATTTATGTCTTGCGAGCGTAGCACGGACGGAATGTCAGCCTCATTTTTGTCGGAAATCAGTCGCAATTTAGTTTGATATGTCGCCACACCCTCGCAAAGTTGTCTCACACTTGTGCACTTTCTTAGCCTGGAAATCAAGACCCTGATATCTTGAACGATAGAAGGTCTGGCCACGATCAGTAGTAATTTCCAACTCAAGGGGCGGCTCCTACTCGTGCATTTCAAATGCCACTGCACGCAGTTGGATAGCACTACAACCAATCAGAGCGATGCACAAGGTGACGTAAGCCCCGTTTAACGAACAGCTGTTAAACTGTTACATTAAACTAGGTCGGCAAAACAGAACATTCCACTTACTTGCTAATGAAAGATTTGAGTGCCGTCTTCCAAATCATAAAGGGTCGAGGCCAACATAGTCTCAAACTCACACAACATATCCGCAGCCATCTTTGATGTTTACTATCACGGCTTCGACGTCGCACGCACGTCACTGTTGTCATCCGGTTACGTCCTCCCCAGAGTACCATACAAAGGGCTCTGGCGCGCCCATATTAGATAGAACCGATTGAAACGTGAGGCCAGATTTCTGGGGCCTCATTTATAAACGTTGCGTACGCCCAGAAGAGGGCGCACGCCAATTTCTAAGCAAATATTGGGATTTTTAAAAACCAAACTTGACGGGAGATGTGCGGTCCTCCACGCAAACTCTGACCCATGCGTACGCACAGAAAGTGGAGAAAGGAGAAACGGCGACTCCGTCGGCACATGTATGAAGTGCGAGAACGAATGTGTTTGTGTAAAATGAATCCAGATAGGCCTATTATAAGCCATGTAGGTCTATCATATATTGGGAGTTCCTTTGCAAAACGGATGAAGCCATTCTTACAACTAATGAACAAATGCCTCCACGGATTATTCCATGGAGTGATACCAACAAAAACAAAACGAATTAGGATTTTACATAGCCTACAAACGGAGATAGGCTATATGAGTGCAAATAAAAAAAAATAGCGTTCGAATAAGCTCTGCAGTTAGAATAACCTATCTGCATGTTGTGGAATTAATTCTGATAATATTGAGGTGGAATACAGCCTATTACTTTTACACTGACGCTGTTCTCGATGCCTCAGTCAGGCAGACAGGAGTGCGCCTTTTCATACACTAATGATAAGCCTACTGTACATCACATAGGCTACTGTGATCTTTTTCACGACTTTGAGTCCGTTTTATCTATGTTTTTCTTTTAGTTTAAGCACGTCGCAATTGTGTTTTGAAAGGGACTGTGAAGTTTATTATTAACCCTCCGCCGCCCGCCACTGCCCCGGGATGAATTCTCCGAATCTGTATCTCATGGGGGGTCTCAGTGTCCCCCGCTCGTGGCACAAACACTGTTATGTGAGGATATGCACTTGTTTGCGTCCACTTTTATGTCGGATCGCTTCTTTTTATTTCGGCCACAGCGTTCACAGAGATCGCCACAGGCTGCACTCTGACGCCTTTACGCTCACACTGCCACCAAACTATATTTTCCCTGGTCGCCACTTCTCCAACGGGTACTTCGGGGTGACCGCAGTGATCCACACCGTGTGGAGTCTATTTTTCCATTTCCCTTTCAGTCGGCGATTGCCACTACCGCCTTCATGCACTCAGTAAATGATATTAATTTGGGCGTGTTGATGACTATGTTTGGGTAAATATGGGCGGTACGTGAAGCCCGCAAAGTCTGCGCCACATTTAGAGTTGATTGTGATTTATAAAGGGAAACAGGCGTAGGACGTGAGTGCGCACTGTTTTATAAATCCGAATATTTTTGTTCGCACGTACATCCTACATTTCTTCCGTACGCCAGCTTCCACGTGAATCCCACGCAAAGCTTTATAAATGAGGCCCCTGGTCTTTTTGAAAAAGCTTCAACGGAGAGTGTCCAGACCAACAGGCGCAGCAAATATAATTTGCCAGCGCCTAGTGGCAGGTCTGGGAATGCCAGGCTAGCACTTTCTGACTTGCAAGACTAAAATGAGAAGGGTTTGCGACACACCTGCGACCACTCTGAGACTGTTAATGTCAAAGGAAAACACCTGCGTAACATGTGACGGTGCTGAAACGAACTGGACAATGTACGGTGTTTGACACAGTCCAATGTAGCGTGTTTGTTGAACAGATTAAAAAACAAAGACTTGATTTGATTAATCATTAATCCCTTATGTCTATATAAACCCATTGAGACAATATGAAATACAGATAAAAGAAAGAAAATACAGATTAACCAAATAAATTCATAAAAAGCCAGTAGGCTAGCTTAGAACATAAAGAATCACGTCAGTACCATAGATAGTATATGAAAGATATAAAATAGTACTTTCTTCCAATAATATGGCCGCAACTCAAGGCATTTAGGCACGTAGACGTGGTTAAGACAAGATGCTGAAGTTAAAACCGAGCATCAGAATGGGGAAGAAAGGGGATTAAATGTCTCAAATGAGCCCAAAGTTGTCTAAGGGTGCACTCACACTAGGCAAATTTGCCTGTTCCGTGCTCCAGCATAATTGTCCCCTCTCCCCACTCCCCGGCTGGCCTGTGCTCACACTGCTCGTGGCCTGGGCACGATTGCACCTTGCTACGTCACCGTGCGCGTTTTAGGATTTGGAGCGTAGTCTACTTGTAGGCTATACGACTGTTTGTGAATATTTTCATCCGGCCAAATTTGCATCAAATATTCCACTTCCACATTAGAGCAACGAGAATCCTTTAGCTATTGTTTATTTTAAATGTAGCCTTGACGTAATAGGTCGCGGTGGACAGTCTCATATTTGTGCAGCACGCTGTTTATTATTAATATAACGGCCCTTCATCAGACCATACGTACCGGATGGTTTTATACACATCAATTGCTCCATCTAGTAATCCAAGTCAGAACTTTTTGTATGGGCAGAGATTGTTTTTTTTAAGTGTCTTTATAAAGTTTCTTGTTAAACCTTAGCGTAGGCTACTGTTTCCTTATCACCGGGCCGCGGAGTCCCGCTCTGTGTTGTTTTGGGTTCGTCTCCACCGCCATGCGTAAAGGCAGTATTATGACAGCTGACGGGAGGAAAAAAAAAAAAAATCATCTGACGAATGCGAGTAAACACGAAAGCCTTTTTGCTTTGATTGAAATTCATCTTTCCTCATATCCCCTCTGAAGTTCCCACACCCCAGAGGGGGTCAGAGCACAGGGTCAGCCATAGTACAGCGCCCCTGGAGCAGTTTGGGGTTAAGTGACTTGCTGAAGGACACAATGGTAGAGATAGTGGGCACCCACTAGGGGTGGGAAAAAAAATCGATTTTCCGATTGATATCGATTCTCTCTCGGACGATTCTGAATCGATTCAGAAAAGTTAATAATCGATTTTTATTTTTTATTTTTTTATTTTTTTATTTTTTTTACATTTTTTTGTAAATACTAATACTTCCTGCGCCATTGCGCATGCACACCACACGTGCGAGTTGTTTCCAAAGTGGCTTCAAAAGGGCTGAGAGCAGCAAACCCATGACCTGCACCGGCTTTATCTCTGTTTACGTTTTTGTATGAGAGCTGAATTCCAAGCCATACTTTTTGTACAATGTGTTGAAATGACATAGAAAATAATAGATAATAGAAATCCTATAGAAGCATGATTTACGAGATTAGAAATAAAATAAAACTGAATGGGTTTAGTTTTTACATACTTCCATATTGTGTTGAAATGCAAGCTGCATTGATTATTGCACTGTTCATAGAAAGTCATATTTGTGACAAGAAATGCTTTTCTCCTAATACAATATTAGAGAAGGCAATTCATCTGTTGATTATCTTTAATGATCATCACAAAAGTAGGAAGTGATTAGCAAACTCCGAGTAGCAAACTCAGATGCGCATATAAATATATTTTTGAAATTCACACATGGGTATGTACATAAAAAAATGTTTTGCATTGAGATGTATTGAAAATGGATTTTGAATGGAATCGTTGACCTCTGAATGGGAATCGAATGGAATCGTGAGGTGCCAAGAGATTCCCACCCCTAGCACCCACCACTAGTTTTACTACTAACACCCTCCTGTCCGGTGCCGGGGATCCAACCAGAGACCTCATGGTTACTGGGAGGAACCAGATACCTCATGGTTACTGGGAGGAGGAACCAGAGACCTCATGGTTACTGGGAGGAGGAACCAGATACCTCATGGTTACTGGTGGGCCACCTTTCCTGTAGGTGATCGTACCATGGGGGGGGGGGACGCCCTACCAACTGAGCTAAGGGCGCCCCCAGATAGACGTGTCTCTTGTAATTCGTGTCGTTCTTCTCGCGTTCCTCCTCTTTGTCCAATGGAATTGATCTTCTGCTGTAAGGAAGTCGGCTAGAATGTGCGTGTGTGATGGGATGTAATTTGTATCTGCCACATGGGTTAGTCAGTTGATTGAGGTTTTATCAAGTATTCCTTTGTGTTAGCTGGGAAAGGATTTCTCTATCTCAAAGGTATTTGTCTCCCACATGAGCTTCATGTGAGAGGCCTCTCTTCTATCTCTGTCCTGTAACTGTGTAAAGGAACATTTAGTGAAATCATTTTATTTTAGTTGATATCATAAAATGATCAGTTAATATATTGATTGTTAGTTAATTATATTAAAGTAATGGTAAATGTTATGTGATTAGTATTACATCAATAATATTGGAAAATGTATTTTTCTAACACCTGACTTCCATGTTGTTTATTTCTCGTGACTTACGTGGTTTGATAATAACCTACTGATAGTCCTTCATTCGTAATCAATATTAGCTTTGCTTGACATTTTCATTCATCCCTAACGTAGCACAGGCATTTCCTCTCTTTCGTTAGCTATCGCCATTGCTGACTACATTAAAGTTGTTGAGTGTTGAAATGTAGAATGTTAAAGTTGCTCTGAGGAAGTTTGAGTTTGTGTTGATTTTAGCGAGCCACCTTCTATCATATGGGCATTGAGTGTATAGTTTGAAGCATCCAGCCACTGTTATCTATTCCAGTTTACATAGGCTATCATGGTTGTCATTGATAAGAGTAATGTGTATGTTGGTGTGATTGGATCTCAGTGTACAGTAGTTAATAGCATGTTTAAATCCAGTGTGTAGGAGCCATATTCATTCATCCTGTTATGTTGATGTTTTGTGCTCCATAACACTAGGGGGCTGTATTGGGTGTGGCTGAGGTTACGTGGGTCAGTCCAAGGAGTTTAACCCAAGAAAAAAGAGGGAAACAGCCCTGCGTTGAAAATCACATAGTTTTTCTTTTTACTACACTATACATACTGAAGTACAGAGGAGTTTTAGGGCCAGAAAAAAATCAGAAAAGGAAGATTATTTTTTCATTGTGTTGAGAAATGTCAATAATAAAGATGAATACTGCAACATGCAATTGGAGTTAGAGAGGCATTGATGTATTTTTCAGCATACTACAATTGACATGCATGTACTGGGACAGCCTAAATTTTTTTCTGGTCTACTTAATAGTATATATAGTATAGTGTATGGGTATTGGAATACAGGGCAGAGAAATTTCTGTCAATGTCAAAGTTGATACCCTGCCAGGTTAAAAATATTTAGATCCGTCACCTCAAACTGTCCGCTGGTGCATTTAAGTTTGTCAAATTGTCACGCTGTTGTTCTTTTGTGGAAGTATCTGAACAAGAAATGATAAGAGCAGTCATTGTAAATGTTGAACCGTTCCCATGCTCAGGTTGTTAAAAATGTAATGTCTGATTGACATAGATCTGACTCCTTTGGATACAGATTTACAATGTATGTCCCTCTGCTTTTGTGCAACTGAATCATGGCTAAAGCAATTAAGGATAAGAGAAATATCGTAGGTAAATCCCGTATGTTGGTTTTGTATATAATAGGCCTCAGGAGTCATTCCCCTGATGACTCCACTGCTCCCTTGAGGTACACACTTACAACAGGAGATGGCACTGTTGAGCTATTTAGCTGGATTGGACATGAACTCAATGAACTGTCCCCTCTAATACCTTCCTACTACTTGGTATGCGTGAAAGAGATTTTGGATGTCCCAATACATGCACGTCAGTTGCAGTATGCTGAAAATCCAGAAACGGCCCAATAAAGCCTGTTACATACTCAGCGAGAAGAAAATGACTTCATTTTCTTCTCTCAGCTCTTGTTCAGCTGTTCTCACAGCTTGTTTTGGACACGCGGTCCGGGCCGAACTTTGTTCTCGCAGCTTGTCCGAGAACTATTGTGCGATTGGTCAATCTGAAGTCATTGAGGAAAATGAGCTTGCGCTCTATGTTAACAGCGTGTGACGTATGTGTGCCGCGGTGAGGAGTTTGGCACTTAAGTTTTGATGAAGTATGAAACGCCCAGACCAGAAATAACTTTGTTTTTGTTCTCGCAGCTCTGTCGGCGAGAAGTTTGTTGTTTGTTCTCGTGGAGTATGTAACAGCCTTAAGTCCAATGGCATCTTGGAGTATTTGTCTTTATTGTTGACATTTTTGGACAAATTGAAAAGAAATGTTTTATCTGATTTTTTTTCTTCTCCCCTGTGGCCCTAAAACTCTTGTGTACTTTAGTATGTTGTGTAGTAAAAAGGAAAAGTATGTGATATGGAACGCAGGGTGAATCTGTTAACCTGTCTGTTTCCCCTTTCCTTTGGCCTTTAACACAAGTTGAGCTTCTGGGTCTAACTTGTGTGTTTTCTAATTGGTTTTATTCTTTGATGTATTTAGTAGTTTTTTACTATGCTTTTATTTTGCATGCACATTGTAAAGTACTTTGTGACCCTGTTACTTGCTTCTTTTATCTCCAGGTGAGCCGGAGGGGTTTTTCCCCTCGTCCAATCAGCAGTCAGGCCCATCAGTGAATGCAGTACACCTGTGTGAGTCTCTCTCTGCCTGATCACTGCCTCAGCCCTTCCACTCTTTGTTTTTGTGAGCTTTGGATACACGGTTGGAAATATGAGGCTAGGTAAGTTCCAGTCACCCTACACATGCAGTCCAAAGTCAACACAGCCATCTACCGCGACATTTGCTGTTGTTGGTGTGTCTGTTCAAATACAGGATCTACCATGCTGTTGTTGAGTCATTTACTTTTCAAGTTGATTTACAGACAGTTTAGTATCCGTACTTTGTTCGTGCTGGCGTCTGGTAGCCTGGCATCACCCACCTACTTACTTACTTCTGCTCAATTTTCATTTCCCTTCATTTTTCTGGATAGATTTGTACCTGTCGGATCAGCTAACACAGGGAGTGGCTGAGAAGAATGATGGTCGGTTAATGTTTGTCAATTGACTGACTTTAAACCTTCTGTACAAATGAAATCAAGTGCTATGGTCTGGAAGGACCAGGCTGGGTGTTAGGTAGGGGGGCAACAAACAAGTCGCAAGGGGCAACTTGTGAGTCATACGTCATGCAGGTAGATTGACCTGTGAGTTAACAGTGTTTTATCCAGGACAAAGTCAACACAGCCGTCTATCGGGAGATTTTACAACACCAATTACCTTTTCCGGGAAGACTTGGCACCTGTCCGCAGCGCCCACACCGCTAGTAACTGGTTAGCTGACCGTGGTGTCGCTGTGCTGGATCGCTCATAGGACTCTCCTGACCCAAAACACTTGGACAATCTATGGAGAATTGTCAAGATGAGACACACCGGACCCAACCATACGGACAAGCTGAAGGCCGCTATCAAAGCAACCTGGGATTCCTAACACCTCAGCAGTGCCACAGACTGATCGCCGTGCCGTGCCACATTAATGCAATAATTCATGCCAAATAAGATCCAAGACCAAGTACATAGTAGATGAATAAAGATACTTATCTAAAGTGCAACATTTCTGTATTATACTTTTTTTTGGTGGATTGGCCTTATGGAATATTCAAATATTTTCAGATGCTGCATTTTTCATTTGCGTGAGCTACAAGCCGCAATCCGGAAAAGTTCAACAAAAAAAATGCCTGAAATATAGCACTATATGTCTAATACATCTAGAATATATGGAACTTTCACTTTTTCATTTGAAATTACATTTCAAAAAAGACATTTTCCATGATATTCCAATTTATTCATTCATGCAATATGTCGTGCCAAATAACATCCCAGACCACATATTCAATTCAAATACTTCTCAAAAGGTAAACATTTCTCCATTAGAAATCCTTTTCTTCATTACCCATATGGAATAGTCTAATATGTTGTGAGGCTGGAAGCTGGAACTTCCTCAATCAAACAAAAAAGATCCTGAAATACAGTCCCCTACAAAAGTATTGCAACAGTTAGGCCCATTATTTTCTTCCTTCTGCAGACTGGAAACATTTATGTTTGACACCAAAATATCAATATCAGACAAGAGATCAACATTTCACCTACAAAACTGACAAGATAACATTATTTCTAAAACAACACCACATTTTTACGTGAGCAAAGGTGTTGGAACAGATGAACTTAGAATAAAACTTCCTACTTTTAGAGGGGACTGTGGGTAACTCCTGCTCCAAATGTTGCTTCGGCACATCAAAGTGTCCCTCAACTAGCCCACCGTAGAGGAACTCCAAGGGGACCCGTTCTGTAGAGGCGCTTTCCTGTATGAAGACAAAATAAATAGTAACCACGCTAACCAAACCTTTCTTATGTTGATACAAACTTCCTCAGCAACCTCTTGACATATTGCTTAAACCTGTCTTTTGAATTGATTTGATTTACAGCTCTTCACCATAGTTCTTAATAGTAATACAATCGTAACCTGCCATTCACTGAACCAAGAATCCCTGTAGCTTTAAAGTAACCCTGTTGTTGGCATTATATCCCCTCACCTCTCAAATTGCAACCACTGTTAATAACATACTAAAAGCCATAGCCACCATGATTCAATTTTACAATGGCTAAATATCTGAAAATGTTCAGAGCCCCAAACTTCGGCCAAATGCAACAAAAAACAGCCTGAAATGTCACTTCGTGCCTAATAAATCTAGAAAAGATGGCTCGACTGTATAAAACCTTGACTCTTCTCACCATCAGTGGTTACCTTCTGCTCCAAATTTGGGTTCAGCATAACAAAGGAGTCCTGTACTGGCAGACCATTGAGGAACTCGAGGGGGGGTACAATCCTGTGGAGGCTTGAAGCACCTTCCTGTATGAAAACAAAATAAATAGATACCTCTAATTAAATTAAGCCTTTATTTCAATATTAAGATTGATTGATTATAATATTAAATTATTATTTCCTTTGTCAATTACACACATGGCAATCACAATCACATTAAGCTCACCCCTCCTACAGGGGATTAGATGTTTTGCTCAAGGACACAGAGATGGTCAGCACTGTAGATGTAATATCGGTTGCCCTAGAGTTACAAATAACACCCTCATGTCGATGCCAGGGATCCAACCAGAGACCTTATGCTAGCAAGCGCGATGTGTGCGCGATGTGTGGCCAAAGGCCGCCATTTGCAGTAAATAAATGACAGAAAATAATTGAGAACCACTGACTTAAACAATTGAAGGACATTTTTCAGGAAGGCACCTGTTTTATCTACCTCAACCAGACTCTGTCTCTGTGTGTGTGTGTGTGTGTGTGTATGTGAGTGACAGACAGACAGACAGACAGACAGACAGACTCACTCACTCACTAAGGAGATGTCCTGAAGGAAGACTCCTCATGTAGCTGCCCCATAAGACGGGATGCAGAGTGGTCAGTCGGAATCTCCTCCAGGATACCTACACAAAAAAAACAAGAGCGCTTATCAGTTTTGGAGCTGTTACAGACAGAGACACACACACACACACACACACACACACACACACACACACACACACACACACACACACACACACACACACACACACACACACACACACACACACACACACACACACACACACACACACACACACACACACACACACACACACACACACACACACACACACACACACACACTCACTCACTTTCATCAGATACTTTTGCCCCTCTACTTCCACAGTAAGCTCTGCATGTGGTTCTGGCTTCCAGTCACCATGCACACATAACATAACACATCTGTTTTCCGCCTGTAGTCAATAGCACATGGAACAAGACTCTTTCTAATACATAGTCCAGCACATATGTCAATGCATTGTGCTTTTTTTCATAGAAACATTAGCTTTGGTGGTGCTCTGCTGTTACTATAACAACCGCTTTTTTTTTTTTAAATCGCCGTCATAGGAAAAATTGGCAATGACCCTGGCGCCATCTTCTGGACATCTCTGAGACATTTTATTTAGAAGTTTATTGAGCAGGGACAAATACAGGTTTCTAATCAAGACTAATTCACTACACCTGAGACACAAATAAACACACACACACCATATATAGAAGTATGAACACATTTTGCAAAACGTATTGCTTTAAAGCTCCCATATTATACACTTTTCGGTACTATTATACACCATATTATATGGTCTTAGTGGTCCCTAATACGTTTTTCTTTCATTGTTTGCTGAAAAAAACGTTCAGATAATTTATTGTACTATGCTGATGTTCAGCTAATCTCACAATGGCCTATTTTCAAAAAAAAGCTGCAGCTCTCCTCGTAAATATACAATCTTTGAGCTCCCCCTGTCCGGAAGCGAAGCCAGATACGCCTCGCCCTCTGTCTGTTTGTAAACAATGATGACGTAACTGCTGGGCTTGTTAGCTCAGTTAGCCTACCCATGACAAGAACCAAGTGGGGGGAGGGGGAGAAAGAGAGATTTTTTTTTTTTTCCCCCATGGACAGTTAGAACAATGGGGGAGGCAATGGTGCTTTTTGCTAACTTCCTGTCAGTGACTAGCAGTTAACGGTCCCCTCCCACGTCATCACCACATGAACACTAGAAATTAAAAACTTGAATAAATAAAAAATCTAATATTCTCTCACCCGTGTCCTGGTGTCAGGAGGAAGGAAGCTCCAAGATGATGGACTCACTCAGCCACCTCTTCTCTGCTCCTCCACTCCATTTCTACATTTTTATTAGAAAAAAGAAAGGTTTGATGAGTCTGGTAGCTTGTTTATTTGCTAACTATTGCTCTGCCTGTTACAAATGTAGTTCATTATTAAACAGCAACATCCAGCACCAGTAAAGGCCCTTCAATGGTGTCACCCCAGGTGTGTGTGTGTGTTCTCCTGAACTAAGACATACAGGTGTTAAGTTAAATCACTCACACATACTTACGTAACACACATGCAAGGTGAGTCACACACATGGAAATCAAAACTGCATTGATTCCTCCTAGCAGAACCAACAACAACACAAAGAGGAACTCCAGTCACCCACCCAATGTCGTGCTGCTACCTTGTGGTGTTAATGGGTATAACACCCAGAAGCACATACCATAAAAGACTGAATAAAAGTTGTTTCAAACTTTAAATAAATCATCAGCAAGTGCTGGGATACATGTGATCACCGATGAATTGAATACATAAAAAACTAATTGTAACATGCTAAACAAGATCCCAGACCAAGTACTGAGTGGATGAATAAACATACTTTTCACAAGGTTCAGGTTTATGTATTAGAAATCCTTTTCTTGATTTGCAATTTGGAATAGTTTGAAATGCTGCAATTCTTCAAGAACTGAAATTTACCAAATTAAACACAAAAGAGGACCTCACATATATCACTTTATGTCTAATCAATCTAGAATATATGGACATTTCACATTTTGAGGGAAAAATAATAAATGACATTGAACAACAGGAACCCCACAGCATGGGGATGATGTGTTCAGGGTGATGTGCAATGTGAGTTTCCCACCACACATTGCATTTTGCCTTATGGCCAAAACCCTTGCATACCACTGCCAGCCTCACCGCCTGTGGAAAACAACAGACACATTTGCATAAAGGAAAATAAGTCATGTAAGGGGAAATATTACAGCCCCAACATAATTACACTACATGAAAAAACCCACAATCATGCAACTCCACAGAAGCAAAACACTCATTTACTGACATAATGTCAGAAATAATATCTATTTTGGCTTTTGAGATCAATTTTCCTTTTGGCGCTGTATTTTTAGGTAATGATATACCAACTGACTTTAACAACCAAGATAAATATCTTCTCAAAATATTACTTGTAGCCGCTAAAAAAGTATTCGCCAATAGGTGGCTAAACAAGGAACCGCCATCCAAAGAAAGCACAGTGGTCAGCAATTTAAAAAATATATATACCAGATGGAAAAACTTACATTCACCCTTAGACTTTCTATTGATACATTTAACAAATACTGGTTAAAATGTTTATCACGTGAGTAAAACAACCAAGTGTTCTACTATCACGTGAAATGTACTGTTTTCTTTCTTTTTTGGTTTGTATTTTTTCCCTCCCTTCCTACTACTTAAACTGGACATCCATGCGTCTTTGATAAAAGCCATCAAGACTCAGCCGCTTTGTTTTCCTATGCTGGATTGACTTCATTTGGACTATAAGGACTTTATCGAAATCGTGATGACATGATGGTGATACTCTGATTTTGTGTCCACCCCCTCTTAGGAATACTAGGAATGTACACTGAGCAGTCCATGGTGAGCGGCCCCAGACGGGAAGTAGAGAGCGTTGCTGTGTGTGGTGCTGAAGCAAGGAGTCGTCAACGCCGTGGAGTGTCCTGTCAACGTCTACAGAGAGAAACACAAGTCAGACGCGCTTTGAAATGTTGGTTAACGGTCTTTTCACTAGTCTCTTTATCACTCATTAGATCCAGGAGCTTTGTAAGACACCAGCCCCTGCATAGTGATGTGTTCCTAGTTCACACCGCCGTGCAAATTAAGTGAGAGATGATTCCGTCCTCTGTATTGAAGGGAATATCATGGCTACACACAGTTTTATTACTTTTTTCTTTTATTTTCCTACACACATTACCTCGTTCATACTCAGCCCCAGTTTTATCTTGTATTGTTTTTCGTTTGTATTCATTAATCTTTTTGACCTAAATATTTACTGCAGACTCCTGACTTGGATCATTACATACACTCCATAGACCCACTTACTATTAATAAAGCCTTTACTTTAACCCAAGTATTAGTGTACAGTATTTTAATATGTACAACAGATGTCAATTTCTTGCAGATCTTTGCAGACCTTTAACGGGAGTTATGAAAGTTCTGAACTATACTGTAGTTTCATTATTCAAATGTTTTTTTTACCATGTTCGGTATTTACTTATGAAACAGAACATTTAAAGCATTAACATTTTGACAGAAAAATGAGTGTTGTGACTAGTTTTCAAATATTTGCATCCTGCACTCTGGTAAACATAAGACTCCCCTTCCATTCAAGCCCGTCCAATGAAAAACAACAACATCCCACAAACTCCAACCCTTCCTCAGACAATGCTTTGCGTTTTGACAGGACTGCATCTGTGTCTGCAGCAAAGCGGCGTCTTTGTAATCCTGCAGCATTAAAACAACCTGTGGGGAAGAGGAAGAAGCCATGATTAGATTTGTTAGTCTGAGACGGGGCCCTTTTTATATTTTGTGAGTAACCCAATTTGGCCTGTTGTCTGCTGGGGCCAGAGAAAAACAACTACTCCCATCCAGCACTGCCTCCATCCATCCATCCATCCATCATCAGTGTGTTTTCATCTGGCGTATATGCTATGGTTTCCATCAGACGCAAACACACTCCCTGCTTTCCAAATCACACACTCTTTAACTTTCTTTTTTCTATTCTACGTATGTTATAGCTGACCAGATAATAATCTACTAAGCATACAATTGGGACCTACTTTTACTTATATAAAGAATAACATGCTAATTTTAACACTAAAAATCTTGACCAGATTTAGTATGGCACCCGTGTATTTTTCAGCATGCTGCATCTGACCACAAGAATTGGGACATTCTAATACAAATCTTCTTTCTACCATACTGAACTGCAAAAAGTACAGGGATCGGAACGCAGACACACTCCCTCTTCTACACAGGCTAACACAGTACTATATATAGACCTGAAGCTGTGTGCGTATCACAATGTCTGTAATAATCGTTACTGCCTCACAGCTGCTGTTTCATATGAACAACCGACCACACGCTGTAAAGATGAACATCAAGCTAAACAAGAACATAATGTTATCACAACATGATGTAATAGATAAATAGACAGACAGACAGACAGACAGACAGATAGATATATGATAGACAGACAGATAAATAGATAGATGTTGTTTGAAATAGACAGTAAATAGTGTTGTCTTGCGTCCTGACACAATATTGACCCATCAACCCAAACCTGTCCCCTCCCTATCACTGTCCTCCCCATCATGTTGTTTTGGGGACTCTGCTGAAATGACCGACTGTAGTGTGTTTTTTGGAGTTAAAGGCATTTTTATTACCTAAATAACATCCAAGCACTCGACTGTAACTCTGAACACGGATGCTTCTTTTTCAGCGCAGACATTTTCTTCTTTGTCATTTAAATCATTTATACTTACAGAAGCTCTGATTCCTATGTGCGTACACGTTTTTACTCAGTTAAAGACGGAAGGAAAGATCCCTGACGTTGCGTTCATTAAATGAAGAGTTGAATATTACTTCTGTAAAATAAAATCTGAAATATTTTTATTTATTTATGGCTTTTGTTTTATCCTTTTTATATCCAGTTATTTGTGACTCATTTTGGAACTGACACACCTGTCTAATTTTAAAGGCATACTTAATGTAATCCTGGAGAATGTTTGTTGACAAATAACTTCCTGTCACTAGTTTAACTACCAACACCCTCCCGTCCGCCGGGGATCCAACCAGAGAACTCGTCTCAGTTACTGGGAGGAACCAGAGACCTTCCGGTTACTGGGAGGAGGGAACCAAAGACCTCACGGTTACTGGGAGGAGGAACCAGAGACCCCACATTGGAGGAGGAACCAGAGACCTCACGGTTACTGGGAGGAGGAACCAGAGACCTCATGGTTACTGGGAGGAGGAACCAGAGACCTCATGGTTACTGGGAGGAGGAACCAGAGACCTCATGGTTAGTGAGAGGAACCATTATGTAACGTCTAACTAACAATACAAACAACTTATAATTTGAAACCTTTGCAAAGCTCAAAGCACTCCAGCGCAGCCCCACTCCTGACGTAAAACTGTTATTGATTCATTGAAGCCAGTAGTTCACCTACTTCAAATATAAACTAAAATAAACTAGTTTCATGTTGGATTTCTCAATCATTTAAGATCCCAAAATAATTCACTCTTGAACTTCAGTCTCATTTTCAGATGTGCTTCGTATTGTGTGTGTTGAAGGGGGAAAACACCCAGTGAATGTTTAATGAAAGCAGCACAGCTTCTCAGTTTACTTCAAAGGCTTTTTCAGATCCGAGAGATAAAGGTCAGCTACCTTTTCAGGGCCGTGCCACACCCCAACATGGGGCTTATTTACAGGCTTCAATAAGCGATACGATACAAATAGTGGATGTCCTGGGGAAGTTTTGTATGCGCTTCATTTAGCGGAGAATATCTCGACTGTTATAGACTACGACCCCAGTGAACAATGTGGACGGTGACAAAAATCTCTATCAGGGACGAAAGTCCTGAAAATGACCATAACAGGTTACACTAGTTTGACTAGCATCACACTACGTGGTGAATGGGACTTTTTTCCTTTATAGATATCCTCAGACTTTTAACCAGATTCATTTTCATATTATGAGAAATACTTTTGTATTACACTTAGTCTAAAAAAAAAACATTTAAGAAAATATGCAAATTAGGCAATATCTCATTCAATATGCAAACATATAAACCCTTGAAGTTACAGATTTCCTGAGGGGATCGCAATGTTCACAGTGACAACGGTCATAGAAGAGTGTAAACATTCTGATTTGATATATAATGAAAATGGCTAAAAAACAGTCAACCTATTACATACTGTATGTACGCATATTGAATGAGATATTGCCTAATTTGCATATTTTATTAAATGTTTTAGACTAAGTGTAATACAAAAAGTATTTCTCGGAATATGCAGATTAATCTGGTAAAAAAGAATGATGATATCTATAAAGGAAAAAAAAAGTCCCATTCGCCACCTGTTGTGGTCATTTTTAGGACTTTCGTCGCGGTCTATAACAGTTGAGATATTCTGCGTTAAATGAAGCGCGTACAAAACTTTCCCAGGACCTCCACTAAAGGCTGACTTTTGCTACAGTGACGTCTCCCCTAAGCTCCTAATAGTGACTGCACTGATCACCATCTCCATAAGGTAACACACTAACAATGCCCAAGTGCGTCATACAACCCTACTTCAAAAAATACAGAATGGTCTGCTGTCTTCATTATTTAGGGCCAATTTATATTCGAGGCCCTGTTGTAATACAAACACAAATGAGACCGTGGGCACATCAGTTCCCTCTAAATATACCATCAAACTAAAAAACGCAAACAGCACTAATACTGCGGGGTCAATACACATTCAGCAAAATTAAGATACCATTATGGACTTCTGGGGAATTCATTCACAAACAGTGGCGGCTCCTGACAATAATCTCAGAGGGGGCAATTGTTGCCATGATGGGTAAAATTACCCAAAATGAACCTAAATCAGATAGCTAATATGACAATGTCATATTGCATTTAACAGTTTGTTTTTCCTGTTCATCTGGCATAACCACTCTGGCACCATTAGACAAGCATTGTACTGTACAGTATTTTTGGACATAAAGTTAGTTAATTTTTTGAATAAAATGAATTTAGCTCTAAAATGATTTAATTATCCGGCTGTGGCCATCAAAGATAACTTGTCATCTACCAGTGTGCTCCTCAGATAGGCTTCCTTTAAAAGTTAAGAGACCAGCTCTACAATTAATCACAATAATCTGATTGACTTGACAGTTGTGTTCTGATTAAACAAAAATGGATGCTGGCATAGCATATGTGCAATCATCACATTAGTTTGCATTACTACTGTCTACCTTTCTTTCTTTATATGTCCATGCAGGGGTGGATTACTGCACGGGCACACCGGGCACATGCCCATGGGGCCCAAGGGCTCAGGGGGGCCCTAAGCCAGAGATACTGATAGTAACTTTTCATGTTGCATCGTCAAAGTCAAGTCACTCATGTCAATAACAGGGTCCAGAAAGTAATAGCCTAAATATAAGTATACTCATCACAATTTAACAAGATCGAAATCATCATGGGCCCCTCAACTAGTAGGGGACAAATACAAAAGCAAGTTAAAAACAACAGCATTAGTAGCTCTGTCTAAGGGGCTCCATGAGGGGCCTTTAAGGCCCCCTCACACATAGGCAAGGCAAGGCAGGTTTATTTATATAGCACAATTCAAACACAAGGCCATTCAAAGTGCTTTACAGGGCCAAGATTAAAATACATAAAACACATTAGAAGACATTTAAAAGCGAATGAAAAAAAAAAAAATAGAATAAAAAGGGCAGGTTAAAATGGAAACAGAAAAGTCTTCAGACTCGATTTAAAAGAACTGAGGGTTGCAGCAGACCTCAAGTTTTCTGGGAGTTTGTTCCAGATATTTGGTGCATAAAAACTAAAAGCTGCTTCTCCTCGTTTAGTCCTAACTCTTGGGACTGTAAGTAAACCTGTCCCAGACGACCTAAGGGCTCTGGACGGTTTATAACGTATCAGCAGATCAGTAATGTACAGAAATAAGCTTTCTATGTGTGAATTCTAAATTGTTCATAAAAAGTAGCTATCCACCCTTTATCTGTTGAAATGGGCCCCTCCATCATGGAACATGGGTCTGACCAATCAGTTTAAGAAAAATATGAATTATGTTCATTCTGCATCTAAGGATTTGATATAGCCTCTAAAATTTCCTCTCAAAGTGCACCAGATTGATGCATTTTACTTTAAAAAGGTAAACAAAAAAAATCTGGGGGGGGGCATGCCCCCGGACCCCCGACATGGTACAGGGTCCCTCCAACAGTATCCCAAACACCTGTGGGAAACACTGACTTCCTTAATATGTTTTGCCATTAATTGTATGTATCTGTGCGAAAAAGTCAGTGTACAGGACTGGATGGGGGGGGGGGGGGGCTTTAAGAGTTTGTGCCCAGGGGCCCATTGTCTCATAATTCGTCTATGTGTCCATGCTGTCTACAGCACCGTTACTTGGTAGGCGAGGTTTATGCCGCGGACAGACAGCAGCTGTCTACATGGATCAGCTGTTGAACGGCGCTGGCTAGTCCATATGCAGATTGATGTTTAATGTTTGTTTTACCTTTTCTGAGAGGTGATGCATAGGGGTGACACCCGAAGTTATCCATGCGGTGTCTGTGCTGCCATCAGGATGGATAAAAAGCCAGTATACAGTCCATAATCATCATGCAGCGGCAGCAGAACAGAGCGTTAGCGCCTTAGCATCCTGCTAGCCTCGTTAGCCGTTCAAATGAGCCCCGTGAAAATCCGCGTTTATACGATCCCCCAATCCATCTTGGTAGATACTTGCTTGATGGATACATTTTGTCTGGAAAGGACCTAGTCCTTTGAATGAGATGATCAAGTAGCTTGCCAGCCAGCCTGAGTTGATATTAGTTACGTTGGTCTTGAATCTGACCGCTTTGGGCAGAAGACCGGACATGTGACTGTATCAGTCACTGTAATTGGTTCATTGTTTACTGTACGTATGACGACAACACGTTAGGGCGAGCACCCCCGGAACCCATAGAGATTGCATTGGGAGGCCGGCAGTTTGAAAAAAAAAAGTTTTACATTGAAGTCTATGAGAGTGCTCAGGGCGATTTTCAACCAGCCCGAAATCGCCCCAGAGTGACGGTACAGAGCACAGACGCTGATTGTACAATATTTAGACTTAGATGCAGGTAAAAACTGTACTGAAATAATAAATTATGATTATAAATACAAAAAAAAAATATATATAGCCTATTTTTCATCATTATTATATTTTAGTTTTTTGCTGGTATGGCTCAAGGAGGGCGTCGCTCTATTGCCCTCTATGGGCGAGCCGCCGCTGTTCACAAACCTACAACTGAATGAACAATAAATAAACTAACTGTTAAAGGCATTTATGAAAATATAGATTTCCACTTTTGTTGTTTCTTGATCAGGTTTCACTGATGCATTGTTGGAATGTTTCTAAACTGTAATGCTGTAAAGTTAATCTGTGAAATATCAGGAAGGACTTGTGTGAGGTTGCCTTAAACTGGCTCCAAACAGTCTCAAAGGTCAAATACATTAACTTAATGTGTCCCCTTCACATAACTGCAGAGCAAACAAACACATGATGTAGCGCACAAACACATCAAAATAGACAGAAACAGTAATACCTCTGAGGTCTTATTATCACTTCTTGTCCAGCAGCAAAACAAGCAGCGTTTTCAGGTGAATGTCTTGGGTGCTGCGTCTCATTAGCAGAGTAACACCTCCAAACCACTGAGGCACAGGCCAATCTCAGGTGTTAAAAAAATAAACTGTTATGATGGAAACACAGGTAAACATGTCAAATAGAAACTTTTAATGCAGCTACTGTAGTTGCACATTGGATAAAGTTATTGCACATCAACAAAATTATAAGAATACTGATCATTTAAATGTACTATTGGATTCATCAAAATCCTCACTTTCACACATAACCCTATAATAGGTAATTGTTCAATTCTGTAAACCTAAGCTGGCAGTAACTTTAAATATCTCCATTGGCAATGATTGATGGGGATCCCATCCAACATAGCACGCTGGTACGAGGGTTCTTGTTTAACCCAAAAAAAAGGGCGAAAAAATGTAATTCCTTCAATCTATATATTTTTTTTAATGAATCAGAATCATCTACTCTAGACGTTATTAAGGTCTCTGGCCTTCACAGAGACGTTGACCTCAACAGATGAAGCCAGGTAGCCTGCTGCACCATCATCGCCTCCACCTGAGGACATAGTGGGGTCGCCCAGTTTGGAGGCGTGGGGGTCTGAAACCCTTCCTCATTGTCACTTGATTACAATTCAGTCTATTATTATCATTATTATTATTATTATTATTATTATAGATGTAAGCTGTCACATTAACATCTAGTTTGTATTTTAAGTTCCTATCTATCAAATAGTGAGTTAAAACAATGGTGATTGAGCATATGATGATGTGTGCTGCCGTGTCTGATGTTCCTGATTTTCCATGAGCAAATCGAAAGCAACAGGCATGCCTGGGCGAGTCTTCACTGCGAGTGCCAACGGCTGTAGTGATACAGACTCTCTGTCTGCACTTCTCATAACTTCTGGGTGGCAATGTTGGATCAAAACACACAGAGAAAGCATTCTGCAGTCAATGTTCGGTTTTGAAATAAATTCTGGCCCAGAAGTGCCTGTAACTACATTTACAGCCACCAGGAGATGCCGGAACAAATGTTCCACATTTGGGTATATATTCTTATTTACTACACTGCCGTTCAAAAGTTTGGGGTCACTTAGAAATGTCCTTATTTTTTAAATAAAAGTAATGTTTTTTAAAATGAGGATAACATTAAATTAATCAGAAATTCATTCTAGACATTGTTAATGTGGTAAATGACTATTCTAGCTCGAAACGGCTGATTTCTAATGGAATACCTACAAAAGTGTACAGAGGTGCATTCCCTTCAGAGAACAGCACAAACGGGCTCTAACCAGAATAGAAAGAGAAGTGGGAGGCCCCGGTTCACAACTGAGCAAGAGGACATTAGAGTTTCTAGTTTGACAAATAGACGCTCACAGGTCCTGAACTGGCAGCAAAAACGCGAGTCTCATCGTCCACAGTGAAGAGGAGACTCCGGGGTACCGGCCTTCAAGACAGAGTGGAAAAAGAAAAGGCCGTATCTGAGACTGGCCAATAAAAGTAAAAGATTAAGATGGGCAAAAGAACACAGACATTGGACAGAGGAAGATTGGAAAAAAGTGTTATGGACAGACAAATCTAAGTTTGAGGTGTTTTTGGAACACAAAGAAGAACATTTGTGAGATGCAGAACAAGTGAAGATGTGGGAGGAGTGCCTGACACCATCTGTCAAGCATGTTGAAGGTAATGTGATGGTCTGGGGCTGCTTTGGTGCTAGTAAAGTGGGAGATTTGTACCAGGTAAAAGGGATTTTGAATTAGGAAGGCTATCACTCCATTTAGCAATGCCATGCCATACCCTGTGGACAGCTCTTGATTGGAGCCACGCTAGAACTAGTTAGGGAAGAAGCACTCAGCTAGTATTCTGCCTTTAATGGAGTGGCCAGCACAGTCACCAGGGGCCTCATTTATAAAGCTTTGCGTAGGATTCACGTGGAAGCTGGCGTACGGAAGAAATGTAGGATGTACGTGCGAACAAAAATATTCGGATTTATAAAACAGTGCGCACTCACGTCCTACGCCTGTTTCCCTTTATAAATCACAATCAACTCTAAATGTGGCTCAGCCTTTGCGGGCTTCATGTACCGCCCATATTTACCCATACATAGTCATCGACACGCCCAAATTAATATAATTTACTGAGTGCATGAAGGCGGTAGTGGCAATCGCCGACTGAAAGGGAAATGGAAAAATAGACTCCACACGGTGTGGATCACTGCGGTCACCCCGAAGTACCCGTTGGAGAAGTGGCGAACAGGGAAAATATAGTTTGGTGGCAGTGTGAGCGTAAAGGCGTCAGAGTGCAGCCTGTGGCGATCTCTGTGAACGCTGTGGCCGAAATAAAAAGAAGCGATCCGACATAAAACTGGACGCAAACAAGTGCATATCCTCACACAACAGTGTTTGTGCCACGAGCGGGGACACTGAGACCCCCCATGAGATACAGATTCGGAGAATTCATCCCGGGGCAGTGGCGGGCGGCGGAGGGTTAATAATAAACTTCACAGTCCCTTTCAAAACACAGTTACGACGTGCTTAAACTCAAAGAAAAACACATAGATAAAACGGACTAAAAGCCGTGAAAAAAATCACAGTAGCCTATGTGATGTACAGTAGGCTTATCATTAGTGTATGAAAAGGTGCACTCCTGTCTGCCTGACTGAGGCATCGAGAACAGCGTCAGTGTAAAAGTAATAGGCTGTATTCCACCTCAATATTATCAGAATTAATTCCACAACATGCAGATAGGTTATTCTTTAATAACTGCAGAGCTTATTCGAACGCTATTTTGTTTTTATTTGCTCTCATATATCTCCGTTTGTAGGCTATGTAAGATCCTAATTCGTTTTGTTTTTGTTGGTAGCCTATCACTCCATGGAATAATCCGTGGAGGCATTTGTTCATTAGTTGTAAGAATGGCTTCATCCGTTTTGCAAAGGAACTCCCAATATATGATAGACCTACATGGCTTATAATAGGCCTATCTGGATTCATTTTACACAAACACATTCGTTCTCGCACTTCATACATGTGCCGACGGAGTCGCCGTTTCTCCTTTCTCCACTTTCTGTGCGTACGCATGGGTCAGAGTTTGCGTGGAGGACCGCACATCTCCCGTCAAGTTTGTTTTTTATAAATCCCAATATTTGCTTAGAAATTGGCGTGCGCCCTCTTCTGGGCGTACGCAACGTTTATAAATGAGGCCCCAGATCTCAACCCTATTGAGCTGTTGTGAGAGCAGCTTGACCGTATGGTACATAAGAAGTGCCCATCAAGCTATTCCAACTTCAGGAAGCGTGGGGTAAAACTTCTTCAGAATACCTCAACAAATTGACTGCTAGAATGCCAAAGGTCTGCAAGGCTGTAATTGCTTTAAATAGGAGGATTCTATGACGAAAGCAAAGTTTGAAGGACAAAATTATTATTTCAAATAAAAATCATTATTTCTAACGTCATCAATATCTTAACTATATTTGCTATTCATTTTGCAACTCATTTGATGAATAAAACTGAGATTTCATGGAAAACATAAAATGATCTGGGTGACTCCAAACTTTTGAACGGTAGTGTAATTCTTGAGAGTTGGAGGAGAAGATGACTCCACTCTTTATTTTAGAAGTGAAGCTAGTAGCTGGTTAGCTTAACATAGAGAATAGTAACAGGGATTTTAGGCAAATGTTTATGAAGCAGCCAAGCTAGCTGCTTCCACTGTTTCTAATCTTTGTGCCAAGCGCAGGTATCCTGTGCTTGCGGTGCATAAAAAAAAATGTAATCGTTGACAAGTTAATTTTTCTACCATAATTTCATTCAAAACGTTTAATTTCATATCTTCTATATATTAAAAATAAAGCATTTTAATTTAGATTATTACATCTTACAGCTCATGAAAAACCCAAGTCCAGTATCTCATAATATTAGATTATTACATAAGGCCAGTCAAAAAAAATACAGGAAATTCCAAAGTTTTCTTTTCAAATAAAAGTACATTTTGCATTTCATTTGGAAATCAAGATCCAAGAGTCTGGAGGAAGAGTGGAGAAAAAGTGGAGGCCCAGAATCCAAGTAGCTTGAAGTTCAGTGTGAATTTCCACATTCAGTTATGATGTGGGGTGCCATGTGATCTGCTGAAAAGCTTTATGGAGATGCAAATTTCCTTTTCCAGCAGAAATGGGCACGTGTCATCATGCCAAAACCACTAGAAACTTGCTGGGTGACAATGGCATTAGATGGGTATTGTCAAGAGAAGTATGACACCAGGTCCAACAATACAGACGAGCTGTCGACCGATATCAAAGTAACCTTAAGCTTCCTTAGCATTGCCACAGGCACATCGCCTCATTGCCACACAGACTTATTGCAATAATTCATGCAAAAAAGAGACCCATCAAAGTATTAAGTGTATAAATGTACACACTTTTCTGAAGGTTATCCTTTCTGTATTATAAATCTTTTTTTGATTTTCAGATGCTGGAATTTTGATTTTCATGAGCAGTAGGCCATAATCAACTAAATTAAAACAAATACCTGATATGTTCCACTTTATTTGAAATGAAATAAGAATATATGAAAGATTCACTTTTTGATCATTACAAACTTTTTGATCACATTCAAAATATTTTGATGTGCACCAGTACTTGAGGTATCAGTTTCTCCGGTAACTCTTAACCAGAAAGCGAATGAGCGTGCTTACTTAATATAACAAAGCCATTGGATAAAGTTGTAGTTAGCAAATCTGCAGAACACTTGTTTTGAAAATGACTTTGTCAAACTCAGTTAATACCTCCTCACGATCCATTACCTTTACGAACTGTCTATGCGCTGAAAAAATAAATCTGGTGTTTATACACAACCTAGGCTCTGTAAACGTGTACATAAACAAAGGGGGACAACCGTAGCCAGCAACATGCCAAATTACAGAGCATAGACTGTGTATCAACACTGGGTTTTTTCAGTGCAAAAGTGCAAACATCGGGATCGTGAGGATATTCACTGATGAAAAGCACTCAAGAATCACTGACTCCACCTTTAAACTTTATAAAGTATGTCTCATTTGAAAGTGGTACGTGGAAACAACGTGCATAAAAAGATATAAAAAAACAAACCAAAAATAAATATGAAAATATAATGTATCGTCATAGAACTAAGTTTATGTTAAAGAGTGTCAGATATTACATCATCTCTTTGGGATTCGGAGGGGGGGGTGTTAGAGGCAGATAAATTAACTTTCTGCTAGCGACTCGAGTCATTTCTCTAGTGCCTGCTTCCTCCTCCTCCCCTGATGGATGGCACTGGGGGCAATCAGCTCTGCTTCCCCGAGCTCAACTCGTCCTGCCGGCGCCTGCCTCATCCCCGCTCTGAGAGCGCCCTGCTCTACACCGTGCTGGCCTTGGTCTCGCTGCTCACTGTGACACTCAACCTGCTGGTCATGGTCTCCATCTCCCACTTCAGACAGCTCCACACACCGACCAACGCCCTGCTGCTGTCTCTGGCTCTGTCAGACCTGGTGGTGGGGATGCTGGTGATGCCCATCGAAGGCCTGCGCCACATGGAGACATGCTGGCTGCTGGGGAGGCTCATGTGTGCTGTGACTCCGTATATTTCTTACTGTCTGCTTTCTGCCTCCTTGGGCCACATGGTGCTCATATCAATAGACCGTTATCTGGCTATCTGTGACTCGCTCCTTTATAGCAGCAAGATCACCTTGAAAAGAGTGACACTTTTAATCTGTTTGTGTTGGGCTTGTTCTCTTCTCTACAATGGGTGTATTATGATGGGACACTTAAAGCAGCCCGACAGGTTCAGCTCCTGCCATGGCGAGTGTGTGGTTGTGATCAGCCACATAGCAGGAACTGTTGATCTGTTTATCGCCTTTGTGGGGCCCTGCACTGTCATGATTGTTCTTTATACGAGGGTGTTTGTGGTTGCTATTTGTCAGATGCGAGTCATTCGGTCGCAGACCGTCGCTTACAATGTCCATGCAGCTCCAACTGTTAAAAAATCAGAGAGGAAGGCGGCCAGGACTCTTGGTATAGTAATAGGGGTGTTTCTAATGTGCTTCTGCCCATATTACTATCCTGCTATCGCAGGCGTGGAGACCTCAACTAGTTTGTCCTATTATGCTCTGTTGTCTTGGATCATGCTGACAAACTCCTGTGTGAACCCTCTAATTTACGCCATGTTTTACCCGTGGTTTAGGAACGCCATCAAACTCATCTTTACCCTCAAAATACTGCAGCCTCACTCCCGTGAGATGAAGCTCTTGTAAACAGGACTGAAAGGGTTTTTGCACAGTCACTTTTTGGAAACACTTTTTCGTCACCTCTAGGAAGTGCCTTGAAAGATTCTTTATTCTGCTGAATACACACTACAGAAACTTGCAGATACTTACCTCTATCTCGAGTCTCTATGCAGATGTCTGTATTGACCTTTATGAAGCACTGCACAGCTTGTGTCTGGAAGCAAAATATTAACAGAGACAAATGCAAACATTAAACATATATCTAAAGTTTATTTTCTCTTTTTTTTCTTTACTTTTGTGTACACAAGGTTGACATAAGCAAACAAGATGGGCAAAAGAAAGCATAGAATAATGATGCTCATCTGCTGGGATACATTCAATAAAGATGATGTTCAAATAAACGAGCTGTGTCAACAGGCATCACTATCACTATTATTGAGAACTACAATGTACATTTATTGCCCCTCTCTTGCCAGCTGTGCCATTATAAATAACCAAATCAGTGTGGTCCTTTATCTCTCAACTTGTATAACCTATTTTTATATCACACAGATGCCAAATGCACTTCCTTGATTGTTGCACCAACACAATAAAATGCCTGTTCTTTACCAAGGAAGTTAAAACGCTCACCAAGTAAAGATAATATCGTACAAACTATGTATAGCACTGCATATTCATATGTTTATCCTGAATGATCTCTTTGCATTTGTAGAATGTGGAGTATTGACACAAGTGTCTGATTGAATTGGGCCTGTAAATCAGAACGAAAAGTAGATAAATTGAAAAATTATTTAAGCATTAAAATTCACAAAATAATTTACAAAGTAAACATCTGGTTATGCAAATGTTATATATTACTTTGTATATTCAAAAAAGTAATAAAAAGCAGTTGAGCAGTAAAGTATACATCTGAATAATAGGAAGAGAGTAAAAATCGCATCCCCTTGCCTAAGGTCCAAGTAAATAAATATGTCTCGCAATAAAGACTGGTAAATGGCTGGGGTTTTTACAAAGCAATTTTTTAGGTATAAAACTATGAACATGAAAAAAATAAGGAATGTATAAATAAACCTGTAAAGGATGGCTTTACTGAACATTATACCCTTTTTTGATAAAAACATCTTGGCAAACCTGATGTATTTGGCCCTTACTAAAAAGGTATGTAGGTTTTTGCTTTAACCACAAGAGGGCATTGGCAATACTGTTTGCAACAATAGTCATGCCAATAAAGCTCATTGAATTGCATTGCCCATCTTCTAAAAAAGGCCCTAGTGTGTGTGCGCGCCATGAAGTCTATTTCAGAAGATTCCAGCTCACTTTTTTTTCTTTTTTTTTACATCAGAAATAGCAGTAGACCCACAGAAATCTTAAAATCACCCTTCTGACAATTAATATAACATTTCACTGCTCAGTGTTTCATTTTTGTTAAACCAATTAATTCCGATTAAAATCAATTTTGCATTGATGCATACACTCAAACTTCTAGTTGACAATAGTGTGTGGTGTTAAACTAGACTCGTCAGCTGAAAACTCAACTGCACTGATCCAAAACAATTACATAAACATTAATATCTTGTCTTGTGCATTCTTATTAAGATCCATTTAATCTAATATGAGAAAAACAGTACTAGGCGGCCTGCTGTAAAATTTATCTTGATTTGAAGTAAACTAGAGGTTGAAACATTATGTTTGAAATAGAAAAAAATGCATCTCTATACTCATATCTCTTGCTTGAAGTGCCGGTTAAATGCATTTACACTTTTCAGAGCTTTTTAAACAGTACATCATGATTGTATTTGATTAGGTAAGTTTCCCTTTTTAAATTCTTTAAGTACCATCATTGCAGATTAAATCTTTCTGGACTTGTTCTGTGATGAACTAAATGATTTATTCTTAGCTTTACAATAGAAAAAATAAGCTTATACAGTCATGGACAAAATGCAGGCACCCCTGAAATTCTCTCAGATAATGCACTGTCTCACCCAGAAAATGATTGCAATAAAAAGTGCTTCAGCATTAGTATTTTTATTAGATTTGTTAGATTAGATTCAAAACTCTCCGGCACTTTCTCTCAAATCATTTTGGTGCTTTTTAAAGTATGCTTTGTGTCATTGTCCTGCTGAAAGACCCATGACCTCTGACGGAGACCCAACTTTCTGACACTGGGTCGTACATTGCGCTCCAAAATTCCTTGATAGTCCTCCGATTTCATGCACAGTCAAGGAGTCCTGTGCCAGAGGCAGCAAAGCAACCCCAGAACCTCGACCATGTTCGACTGAAAGGACTGTGTTTTTCTCATTTAGTTTTCTGTAAACACATTGATGTCTTTTATTAGATAAATTACACTCAACAAAAATATAAACGCAACACTTTTGTTTTTGCTCCCATTTTTCATGAGATGGACTTAAAGATCTAAAATTAATTCCAGATACACAATTGTACCATTTCTCTCAAACATTGTTCACAAATCTGTCTAAATGTGTGATAGTGAGCACTTCTGCTTTGCTGAGATAATCCATCCCACCTCACAGGTGTGCCACATCAAGATGCTGATCTGACATCATGATTAGTGCACAGGTGTGCCTTAGACTGTCCACAATAAAAGGCCACTCTGAAATGTGCATTTTTTTGCTTTATTGGGGGTCTGGGGACTCAAAACCAGTCAGTATCTGGTGTGACCACCATTTGCCTCATGCAGTGCAACACATCTTCTTCGCATAGAGTTTATCAGATTGTCAATTGTGGCCTGTGGAATGTTGATCCACTCCTCTTCAATGGCTGTGCGAAGTTGCTGGAGACGGCTTATGGCGGAGAAATGAACATTCAATGCACGAGCAACAGATCTGGTAGACATTCCTGCTGTCAGCATGCCAATTGCACGCTCCCTCAATGCTTGTGGCATCTGTGGCATTTTGCTGTGAGACAAAACTGCACATTTCAGGGTGGCCTTTTATTGTGGACAGTCTAAGGCAAACCTGTGCACTAATCATGATGTCAGATCAGCATCTTGATGTGGCACACCTGTGAGGTGGGATGGATTATCTCAGCAAAGCAGAAGTGCTCACTATCACACATTTAGACAGATTTTTGAACAATGTTTGAGAGAAATGGTACAATTGTGTATCTGGAATGAATTTTAGATCTTTAAGTCCATCTCATGAAAAATGGGAGCAAAAACAAAAGTGTTGCGTTTATATTTTTGTTGAGTGTATATCCAATTTGGCTTTTTGTCTATTCGCTTTTGTGTGTTTTTTTCATTGCAAACAAATGACATAAATATATTATTGCCAAAACATTTGTACTTGCAAACAATTTCTGGGAGGAGCAGTGCATTATCTAACAGAATTCCAGGCTTTTGTCCATGACTGTATGTTAATTACTTGATTGATTGCTTGCTCATGTCATGGTCATTCAACTACACATACTTTGAACCCTCCTCAAGCTTAACATGAAACAAAAAAAATATTAATGATAAAAATTAAATTGGGGGGAGGGAGAAGTGATGATGATGATGAGGAAGGAGAGAAGTTACATCATGTGTTTTGAAAGGTGGGAGGGATGGTTTCAGGTGGATAAATCAACTGTCTGAAGAGGAGTTGCGTCTCTCCTCCTCCTCCCCTGATGGATGGCACTGGGGGCAATCAGCTCTGCTTCCCTGAGCTCAACTCGTCCTGCCGGCGCCTGCCTCAGCCCCGCTCTGAGAGCGCCCTGCTCTACACCGTGCTGGCCTTGGTCTCGCTGCTCACTGTGACACTCAACCTGCTGGTCATGGTCTCCATCTCCCACTTCAGACAGCTCCACACACCGACCAACGCCCTGCTGCTGTCTCTGGCTCTGTCAGACCTGGTGGTGGGGATGCTGGTGATGCCCATCGAAGGCCTGCGCCACATGGAGACATGCTGGCTGCTGGGGAGGCTCATGTGTGCTGTGACTCCGTATATTTCTTACTGTCTGCTTTCTGCCTCCGTGGGCCACATGGTGCTCATATCAATAGACCGTTATCTGGCTATCTGTGACTCGCTCCTTTATAGCAGCAAGATCACCTTGAAAAGAGTGACACTTTTAATCTGTTTGTGTTGGGCTTGTTCTCTTCTCTACAATGGGTGTATTATGATGGGACACTTAAAGCAGCCCGACAGGTTCAGCTCCTGCCATGGCGAGTGTGTGGTTGTGATCAGCCACATAGCAGGAACTGTTGATCTGATAATAACCTTTGTGGGGCCCTGCACTGTCATGATTGTTCTTTATACGAGGGTGTTTGTGGTTGCTATTTCTCAGATGCGAGTCATTCGGTCGCAGACCGTCGCTTACAATGTCCATGCAGCTCCAACTGTTAAAAAATCAGAGAGGAAGGCGGCCAGGACTCTTGGTATAGTAATAGGGGTGTTTCTAATGTGCTTCTGCCCATATTACTATCCTGCTATCGCAGGCGTGGAGACCTCATCTAGTTTGTCATACTTTGCAACGTTGTCTTGGATCATGCTGACAAACTCCTGTGTGAACCCTCTGATATATGCTATGTTCTATCCGTGGTTTAGGAACGCCATCAAACTCATCTTTAACCTCAAAATACTGCAGCCTCACTCCCGTGAGATAAAGCTCTTGTAGATGGGGCTGAAAGTGTCTGTTCACATGCTGCCTGCACCATCTGTTGCCATTACCTGTGTATGTGATGTTCAGACTCACCATGTATTCAGTATGTAATGAGTAGCTCTCGACACTCATCGGCAGGGGTTTCAGTTGAAGACTCAGTTTTCCAAGCACTCTGCAGCAAAACATATATTGCACATAAGATGAATGAAAAATATAACTAACAAATGTGATAAAGAGCACTTTTATTATTGTGATCTTAATTTCAAAACATGTCGACCTTGGATTTAGACTACTTTTGTGTTTAACTTGTGCGGTTAGAACAGCATTATTCCTAGAAAGCAAAAAATGTACTGTCAATGAATTACCAATAATGCATGCTAATTGATTGTGACTTTTTTTTGAAAAGGTCCTTATGAATCTGTTAGTTTGCTTCCTCTTGACCAACAAGGGTACTGTTGTTGCATAGTCTTCATTAAGAGATTTAATGTCAATGATCTGTTTTTCAAATCACTCTGTCAAGATGTAATCAAAACATAGGTGCAGTTGTAGGTCTGGCATGATTAATACTCAGTGGAATTAACAACAATGTCACGCTGAAAATCTGTTCAACATCTTTATCATCAAGAACTTACACTGCAATAATAAAACAGTCAAATCAAACAAGAAAGTGATAAATCATTAACACTCACTATAGCACTATACCTTTGTGTACCACTCATCCAGAGACTTGGTTGTCTCTCGTGTGTGTGTGTTTATGAAGCAAGCCTGCAAAGCAACGCATATGAAATGGCACAAATTACTATAAGCAGAATTTCATAGAACACATTTTCCCCCAATTTAATTGCATATATATAAAATAGTAATTAGATTATAACACCCTTAAAAATATTGTTGCTGTTTTCCATAGATCTAAATTCAGATGTGACTTAACTCACCATCACACACTGGATGTTTATTGCTTAAATGTACAATTAAAATGTTTATTCCAGTTTATTCTTTTGGCAAGTTTATTTGATTAAGTCCATTAAAAAGTATGAAGTAGTTCCCATGTTTAATTATGAAAAAAATGCAAAGGCAATTTGTCAAATATCCAACCCAAATCAAAAAGGTATGATGAAGCGCCAAGGGAACATAGTTTACACAGGCAAAAAAAAGTCAAAGTCATGTCAGAGCAGGGTTTCAGCATTTCTTATAACTTAACCAATCAGGCAAGCAAACAAGAGAAGATACATCCTGCCTCATGCTGCATAAGTTAACTATTAAAACCTTATGTAAATAATTATTCAAGTCATCCTACTTCAGCTGACAAATTAATATCTCCAACACATAATATTATTGCCTGTCCTTGATGTCACAGGTGACACCGGCTGTGTTCGAAGGGCCATACTTAGGTCCTACTCATAGTAATTTTGACTTCAATTTAAGTATGTTGTGGTTGTGTAGGCGAGTTTGTGTAAGCGAGAAATGCCCGGATGAGTACTAACTTCCGGAAAGATTTTGTGTATGGATCGATAGGTTACTTTTCCTACTCAACCGCCCCACAATGCATTGCATCTTTTCAAACGACATTTAAAAAAAAAAAATCTTTCTAACTTCTGTATTCTTCCGTGTAAACGGTCCGACGAACCTCGCATACACAATCGATGGTTAAGTAGACAGAATTTAGTATATATAAGTTGAGTATGTAGGAGGGAGGACGTTAGTGTGGCTTTTCGAAAACAGCCAAAGGTTCGAGTAGTCACGCCAGGGTGCTTGTCTCCGGGGCTGCAGCTGGATACTATTGGAGTGTTCTCATTTCACTCACGATTCTTTGATGGTCATCCAGAGCGGTAGGGGGCAGTGTTGCCTGGTGAAAAGGCCTCTGAAAACCAAATAAAGAGCTTGTCAGGGAAAGAATACACAATCCTGAACTGTTTAGTTTTATGCTAAATTGCCCCTAACCAAAGTTACTTGTGTTTTTCTACTACTTTAAACTTTAAAGTCTAAACTCTTTAAACTAGTCTTTTGGTTATATTTTGAGTGGTATTACAAAAGCTTTTGCATGACAGCTGTAGGAACCCTGCAGAGCTCCCAGCATGAAGTCCTTCTCAACTAAAGGGCTAATATCTTCCTGTGGCCACATTTCATCTTACTCTTATAAACTTTTCTTATAGGGAATGGACTTCAGTAATTCCCATACTTGACCAAATTCATTTTGTGCAAAACGATTGTTATTGACATGCCTGAATAATCCACTGTGTCTTTTCATTGCATTTTGAGAAACATGCAAAATATTAAAAAGGCATACCAAGCGATTGTAATCTAGAACACTTGTCAAAATCAGCTACTATTTACTGACTATCCGCTACCTGTCCGTCTTGTTTTGATCAGCAAAATATTCATAGTGTAACCGTTAATACATTTTTGTAAATGTTCACACCCCTAATGGGTCTAAACTTTACTTCACCTCAGTTATAACTTAACCACTGCACTTATCTCCCCACATATCATATGGCTAATAAACAAAAACACTAATATCTTACAAGTTTTTCAAATCTGTTATGTGAGCACTGGTCTGCAGTAAGAAAGAGAGTTCAGGGGTTTTGCCAGCAGGTGGTGCCAATTGGATGCTGATCACAGAGTTGAACAGTTTGGAGGATCCAGATTGTGTTGAGGCACACAGGCAAATCTGATCTGGATTAATAAGCTTTTGTTGCACTGCTTCTGTGTGTTCTACATTACACAAGATAAAGATGCACATTAAGTACCTTTAACCTCTCTGGTTTTCAACAAGAGGGAGTTTCTTTATTCCAAAAATGTCCACTCATGTCAGACAAGTGGGGCATCCACTGCCTGCATTACGAAATAGAAAATATACAACTCCCATCTGGAGAGTCAATGCACTAAGTCATTGCTCGCAGATGAGACCCAAGCGGTGTTAGACAAAGCAGAAGCCAAAACCAAGGCCACTCATCTACTGTCACTGATCTGAGTGAGGAGGGATGAAGTCAATTTTAACGCTTAATTTGTCATTGAAGGATTAGAAATGATCAAGCGTTTCATGTATGTGTCTATTCCAATATTTTATGGTAACCAAAATCTTCCGTTTTATCCTTGACAGAAAGGAAATGCTGCCGCCTCACTGAGTATACAGTACTTATACAAGGGAAAGTTTAAACAGTTAACTTCTACAATCTTCTCTCTAACTTACTCTAAAAAACTATTTACGATTTACAGTTTGCAATAATAAAAAAAATATTTGTCTTGGAATATTTTGGTGTATCTAAAAAAAAACAGTATCATGGATTTTTTTTTTCACGCAACACCATTCAAACATTGAAATAATTTAGGCCTGTTTTGTTTTAAATCAGATCATTAATGCTATCAGCTTATGAAAATTAAAATCCAGTATCTCAAAATAAGAGGGTTAAGGCAGTGCTGGAAAATAATGGTGGCCACACAAAATATTGACACTTTGGGCCCAATTTGGACATTTTCACTTAGGGGTGTACTCACTTTTGTTGCCAGCACTTTAGACATTAATGGCTGTGTGTCGAGTTCTTTTGAGGGGACAGTAAATGTACACTGTTACATAAACTGTACACTGACTACTTTACATTGTATCAAAGTGTCATTTCTTCAGTGTTGTGAACGTTGTTTGATAAACGAGAGACGATGCAAAGCAAGGCCAGCTGGGGAAGGGAAGTAAGAAACACACATGTTACCAGTGTTGGCGTTGTACCTAGACTAAAACCCATGTGATGTGATAGGGACATTAACTTAATCTATTGTATTACACCATGAAGAAAGTAAGTAACTTTTGCTTGGGATACACTTTAAAACATTAGAGCACTTGGCTGAAAAAAATAGCATCTGAAGAGCCAGTAGTTTGGGGGAGTTGGAAATCATTCATTATAAATAGTAATTTACTTGTTGGGCTGATGAATTATAAGGGAGAAATATGGGCACTAAGAAATAATAAATTTGATACATTGTTTGAGAGAAATGAGGGATTGTTTTATCAGCATAGCAAAAGTGTGGTTATTTAGTGGAGACTAAATAACCCATTGTTGCATTTGTACAACTTCAGAGAAATAGAGAGAAGTTCAGACTCAAATTATGACTCGCTCAAAGGTTGTTTTTTTCATATTCAGAAACAAGTTTACAAGTTTCTAGCAGTCACAAATGCACAGCTAACCTTGAATAGCTCAGTGTAATTAGTGCAGCTGTATAGTTTCCCTATCTTAAAGGTCAAGCGTAGATATTTAGTGCAGCTTGTGATGATTTAGCACAATTACTTGGCTCCACCGCTGTGTGAAATCAGCTATTTACCTCAAATATTTGAACTGCATGAGGCCAGTCTGTCAAGAGGAGTTTGATAGTCAAGCAAGTTTACAACGTTAAATCCGTCACAGGCATGACAGCTATTGAAAAAAACAAACCACTGATTCTTGTAAAAGCAAAGCAGTAATCTAACAGAGCAACTTCAACTTAAGTTTTTTTTTATACATACTTAAGTTTTTCTATGGACTTGATTCAAGTTAAGACGTACTGCATACCCAGTGTGCACCTGTAGTAGAAGCAGTCTTACTTGGATATGAGTCTGACAGATCAGTTTTTTCTTCTGAATAGCTGTAGGCCTGAGGTTGAGGACCACCCAAGAGGATGCGAGATTACCAAAGGATTAGGGATTTCTTTCTTCTACACAAAACAAATACGTCTTTTTAATTTCCTGACTTGACTTCTGCTCAGGCTTTAGTTGCGTTTGGTTTGTTGTCAATAAATATTTTATCAGAGAGCTTTAATGTCTCCCCTGGAAATAAATCATCCTTTCCTCTTTGGCAGATCAGATGGTTTTTTTTTTTTTTTTTCAACCGGCGGTGATTTGTTTACTACTTTTAAAAACTTAAAACATGAGACCATTAAAAACACTGGTAAGCCTCTGTGGTTGTCAGTGCGATACATTTGTCTCAAACATACAAACTATTACAAACCTGCTGCTCTCTATCATCTCCAATTCTATGCTCTGAGCTACCATGATGAACTGGAGAGATAGAGAGCAATGACTGGAATGTGGAATTTGGTTGCATAGATTTCGACACATAAAGCAGCACTGCAAGCAGACACTTGCCACCGCGTACATGCATTGTGAGTGAGTCTTTTAATCCTTGAAAAGGCCGGCAGTGACTGGCCCCAAGAATCGGATGTTTTCTCATTCGAGCGTTTCCCACAGACACACCTCTTGTTCCCTCCTCCTTCGTCTCTCTTTCTTCTTCTTATCCAATTTCTTCTTTTCCCGTCTTTCCTCCTCTATAATTTATTTTACAGTTGTCTGTTGCTGCTTCGCCCTGGGAGAGGATGAAAAAGATAGAAAAGATATCATTATTTAGACAGAGATGTAAGCTGCAGTTCACCTCTTCTCACCCCCTTCCACCTCCCCATCCTTTCATGACACACATGCCCATAGCCTTGGGGCAGTGTAGTTAAGGAGGTATGTAAAGTTTGTCATTTTTAGGGTCTTGAAGCAGCCAAAGGAGAAAGGGCCAGAAAAAGGTTTTTAAAAACTTGCAGGTGTCAGGCCAATTCTGACTCTCTCTCTCACACACACACACACACACACACACACACACACACACACACACACACACACACACACACACACACACACACACACACACACACACACACACACACACACACACACACACACACACACTTAGTAGTTGGCCCCTTATACAAACATGTCTTCAGTCAGTCATTGAAGTGTGTGCAGAAGATTGAAGTTTTTTTTCCTTATTAAATCTAAATATTCATTTTTCATAATGCTATGAGTCTTCACAGTGAAATAGTGCTTGCTGAAGTGGAAAGGAAGCAGCAGGAATTGGGGGCAGCTGACAAAGCAGAGAGAGAAAAGAGGGACAGCAAAGGTATTACCAGCTCATAAAAAAGGCACTTAAGCAGCTCACACATTCATCACCACTGGCTGCTACTGAACACACACACACACAAGTTTCAAAAGTCTCGACAGCAGCTGCTCCCATTACGATGACGTAAAGGTAACAAATGTGTGAGAAAAAGGGTAGAGCTGACCATGTATTTTTTTAAGGGCAAATATATGTATATGAGTTTAAATAACATGCATGTACAAGGGAATGATGTGCTAGTGTGGGAAAAGTGCAGACAGAATAGCCTGCAATTTGTGAGGGGGAAGAAGAAAAAAAATAGTGTGCAAGTATAATCAGCTATAACACACGATTCATGTCTTTCAAATCCCTCACTCCGCCCACAACATACAATCCTTCCATTCTTGTATTTTTTCTCATTCGCTCCACCAGGACGCCTGTGAGCAGCACGCAACATTCCCTCTGAAGAACCAAAAGCTGGATTTTTTCCCCTTCTTTTTTGAAACTCCTCCTTTGGTAGCAGGATTTGGAATAAGCTCTTCCTCTCCTTTCTCTCACTCTCTTTGATAATTGTCTAAGGATCAGACGGCCTGACAGGAGAAAAAAAGTTGTGAGAGATCTAGAAGGGAAAAAAGATTTCGCCCCTGGAGGGTTTTCTGAGGAAGGAACAGGAGACAGATAAAGAGGCAGTGATAATCTGAGAGAGAGAGAGAGCGAGAGAGAGAGAGGGGGGGGAGAAGAGCACAGCTGTTGTGCGAGTAGAAAATATAGATAAAGACAGCGAGGAGGTGCACAAGTGTGAAGGGCGAGGAGCCGAGACCAGAAAGGGGACAACCAAGGCTGCTGAGGAAAAAAAGTGGACATACCGGGACAGAGGTGGTGGAATAATTCAAGTTGGAGGTCAAGGAACGTATAAACAGAAGAGAGACAAAGCGGAGAGACCTGACATCAAGTCAAACAACGGTGAGAATGGAGATGCAGCAAGACAAGCGGGACAACGTCCTCTGAGACGAAGACGGGTAGGGGACAATAGGACAGTTTGTGTTTGACCAGCGCGATCGAGGAGATGATATCCCCCCCTCATCATGTTTCCCACAGCCCGTTTCCCAAACTCAAACAACTTGCGCCGCAAGAGCAACTTCGTCCCCGGGTAGAATGACCAGAGGAGCCAAGGGATACCTGCCGAGCCTGTGATACCCTCACACTCCTCCACTTTCCTCTCCTCCTTCCTCCAGCTCCCTGTTTTTCACTTTACATCCGGCTTCAAATTTCACAGACTTCCTCCCCTTTCTTCCTCCTCTGTCCTGATCTCTTCTCTGCTCTCCTCCTCCTCACTATGTGGATACCAGCTTTGATCCTATGGATTCTTAATTTCAGCAATTTGTGCTCAGGACAAGACTACTCAGACAATTACCAGACCGGAGACATGGGCACCGAGGTGAGACATTTCCTTTCTCTACAATTAATGAAAAGCCCACGCTTGGCCTGAATTCAAACATTGCTGCCACATTTCTCACTGGCTGAGTGTCTAGTATTGATTACATACAGGCGAAAAATTATAGTAAAAATGTCAACAAATGACTGGCAAAATATATACTTTTTTAAAACTGGGCTGAACACATTTCACAATGCATCTATCCTGTGGTTTTATGGGTAGTGACAGCTGTGTGTGCATACAGGATATCTCTATAATCCAGTGTGGAGAGGACAGTGGATCGTATGATTCCTATTTTGTAAGGAGTTATAAGCATTGTTTCGGTGTAAGAATCCCATTTTTTTGGGCTTTTATCTAGCTAAAAATGTTATATATATATATATATATATATATATATATATATATATATATATATATATAATGCTGTAACATAAAACAATAGAAGGAATGTGCTCTTGTGAAATGCTAACATTTTGCCTTTTTATAGAGCTTTAGAAATAGCTTTAAATTAGGGGATAAAAAGAGGTGTGTTGGAGGAGGTCAAAGGCAGACAGTGACCTGTTTTTGCGATAGAGCTTATGCCAAACAAGAAGGCATCATTCACATAACAACAGACATCGCAATGTTCGTAAAAATGTTAAATAGCAGAGACCTTAAAATGTATCCTTGTGAAACAACTTTGACTTGGTTTAAAAGCCCAAAGAGGAAATATGTGATTTCAACCAGGTCTAAGAGAAAAACAAATGAAAGCAGCTTATTGAGCAAAATATTATGACCAACCAATATCAAAAGCCTTGACAGATATGCACTTTATCAAGCCAGCTATCCACAACACCAGTCATTGTACTATGAACTAGTCCAAAGAAATTACAATTGAGTCCTTTTTGTTGTAGTTACCGCCATTTGTTTTGATTTAGACTTTCAACTTTACTTTAAATGCTGTTTATGAGCCGAGTCAGCCAGGAAAACATTTGTTGTTCACTTACATATTCTGTTGAAATCTGACATACAAGGGTTTTTCCTGGGAAAATCTATGTGGTAAAATAAGCCCTTATCAATATTTTCAAAGACAAATTACGTGTTTTTACTGGACAATAGCTTCAAGATGTTGATAGAGGAAGACGCAGTGAGTGACAAAATGCATGGGTGTGTGAGTGTGCGTGTGTCAGTGCTGTCTATTGATGGACCCAAGAGCACTGGTCATTCGTCTGTCATGACCTCATGGTCCCCACGGCGATGACCTCATGTCCTGTGATCACTTTACAACAGAAAAATGGAGAGAGAGACCAAAAGAAAAAAACTTGAAAGAAAAGGATGAAGAATCCCCTCTCCAGTGTGTAACTTCAAATGCCCATTAATGGCATGTAGTTTCTCCTATATTGGGTACTATTGACATGTATTGAAATTGTAATGACACCATTGTCCATACAGTCTTTATAGCTGTGCCTCAACATTACGTATCTGACAGTGTTATGGAGGCTTCAGTTCATTTTAATTGAGTTATGACTTAACAAGTCACTAACCCTTGGTACTTATCTCAGCACTGAGATCAAGATCATGATGGGTTTAGCTGGCCCTATACAAGAACTGATAGGCAACATGTTGACTGAAAACTATTTGTCTGTTCCAATTTAATACAGCAAATAAGTTGACTATGTTTTCAGACCAAATGTCTGCAAAAGTAACAAGCTCAACTAAGATGGGTGAACATTGTAAACATTATACTTGCTCAAACACCAGCGTACATGTTGTAAGCCGTCAACATGGGTTGTGGACTCTTGTATTCTGTATGCATGTTGTTCCAAACTAATTGCTGTTTTGGGAGAAAAGCTACAGTTCAGATTTAGTGTCACACAGGTAAGCGTAGGACTGCTGTGAGACACAAACAGAGAGGGGCAGGGCAAATATGTTAAGAAAGCTGAGAGAGAGAGAGAGAGAGAGAGAGAGAGAGAGAGAGAGAGAGAGAGAGAGAGAGAGAGAGAGAGAGAGAGAGAGAGAGAGAGAGAGAGAGAGAGAGAGAGAGATATAACAGATATGTGGTTTCTGTGTAGAGACAATGCCAACTTAACCAGTCCGCTCCCTTCTCAGCCTGGGAAACTAACCGCCCTCCCTGCAGGAATGAATGTGTGACACTCTCCCGGCTGACATTTAATCCCCTACAGTTGATACAGTGGCCTCTATTAGCCAGTCTGCCACATGAGTAACCTTTTATTTTATTCATCTGCTACATCCCTATGGAGAGCAACAGAAACATCTAGCATGTCAGCAGAAAAATCATTAAGGGGTCTCACAGCAGGAATAGTCAAATGTCTTGCAATTACCTGGTCCACAACATAAAGCCATCTCTGTATAGTAATCACGCTAATGTCGGTGTTGACGGATGGGTGGAATTAACCATGAAATGTTAATCGATAAAGCCATCAAAAGGACTTATATAGAAAATACAGATGTAACAGTCAGATTACAGCGCCTTGCTCAAGGACACTGGAGCAGCGGGCTGGGTATTTTTCAAATTCGATTACCTCTGGTGGCATTTTTTTTTAATTGCAGAGTAACCTAACCTTGGTACTCTGGTATAAAGAAAGTGCAGACTATGCTCCCTTGTGCATTTAAATTCAACAATGTGTGTGCAGGTGGGGAGAGTTAGCACGCACCCATAATAACTAACAGTAGCCAAAAGCAACATGTCACAACACATTGGTTGCTTAGGTATTCACTGTTTATCCAACTCAAGGAAGGAAATCTTATACTGTAAATTCTACAGTATGTAATCGTTTTCATCCGGAAAACACGCCTAAGCCTAAACTATGACATCTGCAAACTTCAAGGATGATTCCACTTTTAAGATTTTCCATTTTCTTTAACAGACAAAACAGGATATTGGGCCCCGAGTTTTGTGGATTCCAGTTTTCCCCTCTTAACTCCTATTTTTTTCCCCTCCCGGTGACTATGGACGCATAGTGGTGATGTGTAAAGAAAGTAACACTTGTCTAATCTCTACTGTCTTCAAGGCTCCAGTGTTTTCAGATGACCAGCCCAGCTTGGAAACAGTGACGAGTGTGGACCAGCTGCTACAGCTCCTGTACCCAGAATACAATTTGCTGCAGCACTGCCTGAGGAGGAAATCGTGGCGCATCTCCTCGTCGCCCCCCTCCTCCTCGGGGAGCCCACTGGTGCACTCCAACGACGAGGACTTGTGGGGTGCCCCGAGGGAGGAGGCTCTTTACAAAGTGGATGAGACTTTAGGAGGTAAAGGCTCCTGAGACATTTAAATGCATGCAGTGCTGTTTGAAAGTTTGTGAACCCCTTGAGCATTTTGGAATTTTATTGTGTTTAACCATTATTAATTAATTTTTATCAATACCAGTATTTTTTATATGAAATAACAGATGTTTTTTTATCAATTCAACATTTTTCTTTTCCAGAAATCATTTGTTAAAAGAGATAAAACAAATTATTTGCCAACTGTTGTATCTGCAAAAGTTTGTGAAACCTGAGCTGCATTGCTTAAATCGAGCAGGTAAAAACAATTAGGTGGGCCAAACTGATTGATGAAATAGACCAATGTAATGAGAGATCTTTAGGGAATCAATTGGGTGGCACAAGGTAAAACAGAGATAAAACCAATTCAGTTTAGGCTCACCAAAGTGAACCCATACAGGTGAGACATGCTAGAAGGGGAAAAAAATCTCAGAGGATCTCAGGAATAGAGTTATGATGTTGCACATTTGTCTGGGGACAGCTATAAATTCATATAAAAAATTTTGAGCTCCATCGGTCCACCGTGAGGCAAATCATCTACAAATGGAGAGCTTTAAGAGTGACTGAACATCTGCCTAGAAATGGACTTCCTTCAAAAATATCTTCAAGCGCCACAATAAAATTGATTTTTTTGGTAAAAGCCAAACCAAACATTGCATCTGGAGATTTGCAGACCATTTGCCACCACCGTTCTTCACTTGGGAGAAGGTTCTCTTGGTGGTAGGCAGAATTGCATTTTTGATCAAACATGGTGGTTTTGGTTATGAACAAACTTCTGTCCACAGAATAATTCTTCAGGTATCTCCAGGTGCTCTCTGGCAAAGTTGTGACAAGCAGTTTGGTTCTTTTTTGAGAGCAGAGGCTTCTTCAGCACATGAAAGCCATGTTGACTGTGTGTTCTCCTTATTGTGGAACCATGCACATCTGTCCCAGATGCTGCAAGAGAGGTCTACAAATCACTAGATGTAATGTTTGGGTTGGCTTTTAACTGAAAAATCACTTTTTTGTGGTGCTTGTGGATATTTTGGAAGGAAGTCCACTTCTAGGTAGATGTTCAGTCACTCTTAAAGCTCTCCATTTGTAGATGATTTGCCTCACGGTGGACCGATTGAGCTCAAACTTTTTTTAAATTAATTTATAGCTGTCCCCAGACAAATGTGCAGCATCACAACTCTATTCCTGAGATTCTCTGAGATTGTTTTCCCTTTTGGCATGTCTCACCTGTATGCAGGGGCGCCGCCAGAGATTTTGGGCCACATGAAAAGATATCACTCTGGGCCCCCAACCAGGCCACGCCAAGCAAATGCAATGTTCTGTAACGGAACGTCCAGAACCCAACAGACCCATTGAAGCTTAAGATACCTAAACTACCTATAACTCTATTCATACAGGCGAGATACCTAAACTACCTATAACTCTATTCATACAGGCGTGCACCTATGTTGAAGTCCAATACTAACGGCCTACAATACACTGACACTGAGCTGTTAAAATACAACACTGTGCAAATGTTCAACATTCTGCAGACAATTCTCTATACGATGCAAGGCTAATATTCTGGAAAACAAATCTGCTACAGGCCATCTCTTATGGTGAAAATCACATTTTATTTTTTCAATTCTCAAATGAAAAAAATCTCAACATCAATTGTGGTGTCAATGTACGTAATATAACTCTTTAAAATTAACAAATTGCGTCATCTACATGCATATCAAAAAGACATACTGTCGCCCTTTAATTCATCTATCTTTCTTTCTTTCCTCTCTTTTCGCTTTTGATATACTGACTTTTGTCGTTGAGACATGATTCAATCATCCCCCGTTAATCACTCTCGATAGTGGCACGGGATGCGGATAGGGTTGCCACCTTGGATTTAGGGAAAAAAGGGACACTTGATGTTTGGGGCAGAGGGCTCGGCCATTATTAGGCTACCAGTTCAGTGTAATAACCTACACTCAACAAAAATATAAACGCAACACTTTTGTTTTTGCTCCCATTTTTCATGAGATGGACTTAAAGATCTAAAATTCATTCCAGATACACAATATTACCATTTCTCTCAAACATTGTTCACAAATCTGTCTAAATGTGTGATAGTGAGCACTTCTGCTTTGCTGAGATAATCCATCCCACCTCACCGGTGTGCCACATCAAGATGCTGATCTGACATCATGATTAGTGCACAGGTGTGCCTTAGACTGTCCACAATAAAAGGCCACCCTGAAATGTGCAGTTTTGTCTCACAGCAAAATGCCACAGATGCCATAAGCATTGAGGGAGCGTGCAATTGGCATGCTGACAGCAGGAATGTCAACCAGATCTGTTGCACGTGCATTGAATGTTGATTTCTCCACCATAAGCCGTCTCCAAAGGCGTTTCAGAGATAATGGCAGTACATCCATCCGGCCTCACAACCGCAGACCACGTGTAACCACACCAGCCCAGGACCTCCACATCCAGCAGGTTCACCTCCAAGATCGTCTGAGACCAGCCACTGAGAGAGACAGCTGCTGAAACAATTGGTTTGCATAACCAAACAATTTCTGCACAAACTGTCAGAAGTCGTCTCAGGGAAGCTCAACTGCATGCTCGTCGTCCTCATCGGGGTCTTGACCTGACTCCAGCTCGTCGCCGTAACAGACTTGAGTGGGTAAATGCTCACATTCGATGGCGTCTGGCACGTTGGAGAGGTGTTCTCTTCACGGATGAATCTCGGTTTACATTGTTCAGGGCAGATGGCAGACAGCGTGTGTGGCGTCGTGTGGGTGAGCGCTTTGCTGATGTCAATGTTGTGGATCGAGTGGCCCATGGTGGTGGTGGGGTTATGGTATGGGCAGGCATCTGTTATGGACGAAGAACACAGGTGCATTTTATTGATGGCATTTTGAATGCACAGAGATACCGTGATGAGATCCTGAGGCCCATTGTTGTGCCATACATCCATGAACATCACCTCACGTTTCAGCAAGATAATGCACGGCCCCATGTTGCAAGGATCTGTACACAATTCTTGGAAGCTGAAAATGTCCCAGTTCTTGCATGGCCAGCATACTCACCGGACATGTCACCCATTGAGCATGTTTGGGATGTGCTTGAGGCGTATACGACAGCGTGCACCACTTCCCACTAATATCCAGCAACTTCGCACAGCCATTGAAGAGGAGTGGACCAACATTCCACAGGCCACAATTGACAATCTGATAAACTCTATGCGAAGAAGATGTGTTGCACTGCATGAGGCAAATGGTGGTCACACCAGATACTGACTGGTTCTGAGTCCCCAGACCCCCAATAAAGCAAAAAAAATTCACATTTCAGAGTGGCCTTTTATTGTGGACAGTCTAAGGCACACCTGTGCACTAATCATGATGTCAGATCAGCATCTTGATGTGGCACACCTGTGAGGTGGGATGGATTATCTCAGCAAAGCAGAAGTGCTCACTATCACACATTTAGACAGATTTGTGAACAATGTTTGAGAGAAATGGTAATATTGTGTACCTGGAATGAATTTTAGATCTTTAAGTCCATCTCATGAAAAATGGGAGCAAAAACAAAAGTGTTGCGTTTATATTTTTGTTGAGTGTATAATAACCATAAACACATACAGTGCTTTTTACAGTAGGATATATAAGGAGACTGAGGTGGGAACCCTGGACCTTGTAGAGGGGTCCGGGGAGGAAAAAATGCAACCTTTTAAAGTAAAAAATTCATCAATCTGGTGCACTTTGAGAAGAAAATTGCATGCAACCAGTCCCAGGGGCTCAGGGGGGCCCTATGCCAGAAACACTGATAATAACTTTAAATGTCGCATTGTCAAAGAGCTCAGTCATTCATGTCAATAACCGGGTCTAAAAAAAAGGAATCGCCTAAAATAAGGAAATAAATCATCATGGCCCCTCAACGAGTGGGTGAAAAATAGAAAAGCAAGTGCAAAACAAAAGCATTACGTATTAGCTATGTCTTAGGGGCTTCATGAGGGGCCTTGAAGGCCCCCTCACACATGCAGTAATAAGCTTTATATGTGTGAATTCTTTACTGTTCATAAAAAAGTAGCTATCCACCCTCTGGGCCCATTATCTCATAATCCGTCTATGAACCAAATGGTTTCCACAATATTTTTTTTTATTTTCGTGGGGAGCAAGCATTATTTATTTAAAAAAAAAAAAAAAAAAAAAAAGTGGGTGGCCCCCCACACTGGGTCTTGAACTTGAAACGGGCCCCGAGATCGTTGAGGCCGCCCCTGCCCTCTTGTCGTGCCGCCTGACAACGGAACGCGCCTTCTCTCTGCCCGGCCATGCTCGCCTCTCCATTGAGAATTAGTTGGCGCAACAAACGCCTCGGCCCGTGTGAAACGGCCTTAACTACTGAACGAAGGAAATCAAATGAGATTTTGGCATTTCCCCCCCAAAAAACTGGACAGATTGTGCTGGTGAAAAAAGAGAACAATTCTGGGAAAAATGGGACGGGTGGAAACACTAGATGCGGAGCAGTTTGAAAAGCGGACCAAACCATTACTTCTAAATACAGGGGGGTGTACAGAGTTTTGAAATTGTTACTTTTTGTCAGAAAACTTTTAAATGAACCATTAATTTTATTTGTTTCACGTTAGATACAATGTTTTATTAATGGAGAGTATTGATTAAAGATTAAGTATTGATTTTTTTTGTAAATCCTTAAGTTCTAATATTTTTGGGCCCCTGTCAGTCACAGGCCCTTAGAATCGTCCTAACTTTTCACCCCATTACGGCGCCCCTGCCTGTATGTGTTCACTTTGGTGAGCCTAAACTGAATTGGTTTTATCTCTGTTTTACCTTGTGCCACCCGATTGATTCCCTAAAGATCTCTCATTACATTGGTCTATTTCATCAATCAGTTTGGCCCACCTGATTGTTTTAACCTGCTCGATTTAAGCAATGCAGTTCAGGGTTCACAAACTTTTGCAGATACAACAGTTGGCAAATAATTTGTTTTATCTCTTTTAACAACTGATTTCTGGAAAAGAAAAATGTTGAATTGATAAACAAACATCTGTTATTTCATATAAAAAATACTGGTATTGATAAAAATGAATTAATAATGGTTAAACAATAAAATTCCAAAATGCTCAAGGGGTTCACAAACAGCACTGTATATTTGAGAAAGTCCGCACAGAACCAAATCGTTCCCAAAATGTGCCGTACACCGCCTTGATTCTTCAAGATCTTATGTTAATAATAAAGAAGTTTTTCTAAGGATTTACAGTATTTAAAAAAAAAACTAAAGGGGACTTGCAGGACAGATATCATGCACTGGAGACAAATATACAGTATCTCACAAAAGTGAGTACACCCCTCACATTTCTTCAAATATTTCATTATATCTTTTCATGGGAAAACACTGAAGAAACACTTTGATACAACTAGTGCAGTGCCCGGAGAAAGCAGTAGCTTATGCATGCTTAAATGTAACCCGTCTATCAAAGTTGTACACATAAACAGATGTAGCCTACATGTGTCATAGGCAGTGTCATACAGTCATTGAAATGTAAGTCACACAGTTTCAAAATCAACCTCTAGGTATGACGCTGAGCATGTGCACTCAACCTTCGTAAACTGGTCCGCAGGGCAGTATTGCAACATGATAACGACCCCAAACACACCTCCAAAACGACCACTGGCTTGCTAAAGAAGCTGAGGGTAAAGGTGATGGACTGGCCAAGCATGTCTCCAGACCTAAACCCTATTGAGCATCTTTGGGGCATCCTCAAATGGAAGGTGGAGGAGCAAGCTGTACACTGACTACTTTACATTGTATCAAAGTATCATTTCTTCAGTGTTGTCTCATGAAAAGAGATAATGCAATATTTGGAGAAATGTGAGGGGTGTACTCACTTTTGTGAGATACTGTAAGTGGGTGTACAATACAAGAAACTGAGAAAGTTGGAAAGTAGACTGGAAAGGAAAATTTGAAAAAAAGATTGAGGTGTTGATGATTTCCCAACATAGCCTGAAAACCACAAATAACAGATTCAGGGAGTGAGTTCACCAAATCCAATGACTTAATCCCACATGTTTTCAGTCATCCTAGAAGAGATCCAGCGGACCTCTTGCCAGCCCAGAGAGGTGTGTATTGAGGTCGCCAAAGAATACCCAGAGTCCACCAGTCAATTCTACCTCCCTCGCTGCGTGGCGCTGCATCGGTGCGGCGGATGCTGCAACAACGAGGCCTTTTACTGCACCAACACGAGCCACGCGCTTGTCAACAAGACGGTGAGTGTGTGCAGCTTGACGCCCCACTATTTAACATTCTCTCACATTAAACACTTTGGGTTGGTGTATTAACGCTCCAGCACCTCAAACTGCTTAAGGAAAGGGAACAAGAACCAATCTGCGTTATGTAACAAGCTCATCTGCATCACAGCCCACTCTGCTACAGTTGGACGCCCTTTGGCTACAGCTGGACATCAAGTCAATCCACAGTCACGCACAGTTGCGCAACATTGCTGCCATTACATCAACGTCCACAGATCAAAACTCAAAAGCAGTAATGACAGCAGCAGAAGAAAGAAGAGAGTATTGACCAAGAAGTCCTGATTACTTACAGTTGCACACACAACATGCACACACCCCAGACCTTCATCTCTCTTTTCCTCCCAGTTGATGGAGCTGTCCCCGCCCAATATGGAGCGCTCCGATGTCATGGTAACCTTCGTCAACCACACCACATGCGAATGCCTCTCCAAGCGGCCGCTCCACTCCATTATCAGACGAGCCGCAGCTGATCACCTGTGAGTGGGGAGCAAGGGTTGAGGTGTGTTGATATTCTTACCCTGCATCCATGCATCTATAATGTGTGTGTGTGTGTGTGTGTGTGTGTGTGTGTGTGTGTGTGTGTGTGTACTTGCAGGTGTTCCCCACCTGAAGTTCCCTGTGCCCCAGGGGCCTTGTGGGATCCTGTGAATTGCATGTGTGTCTCAACAGATGCCATAAACTACTCTGAGAGGGAGACAGGTAAGTGTGTCTGCAAGATATTCACCCTCAAGGTGTTTTGAGATATATGATTGTACCAATCTTTTCTCTCGTTTTTGCTTTTGTCCTCTAAACTCAGTCAAATGAATACACCTTATTTTAAATACATCATTCAGTATTTATGAAGTGATGGGTTTATGAGGTCACTCAAGAGGTTTGGGGGAGATTTCGCTGCAGCGGAATTCAGAGTTGTACTGTTGTACAGTGGGCCAGCAGAGAAAAGTTTTTTCGGCAAATATATAAATGCTTAGCTAAATAATAAGTATGCATTCAAATGTTTCGCTAGCCCCCTCTGCAACAGTACAAGGCTCATATCTGCTACATCTTCCCCAACCTCCTTCAAGTGACTGTGCTGATCAACATCTCCATAAGATAACAGACCAAATATGCATTAGTACCTCATACAACCCAACTTCAAAAATACTGAACTATCCCTTTAAGGAGGTCTTAAGAACCAAATATATTTCCGGCTGCCTCCAATTGTGTCCAAATTCAATACTTACTTACTAACAAATAGAAAAACAAAGCATTGAACTCATCAGATGCTTGAAAGCAGTGAGGGAATTTTTGGCAAGCGAAAACAAAGCAATAAAAAAAGTCCAAGAAATTGCAATTGCAAACTCAGGATTATGCTCATGGCTAAATTCTGCAGTCAGACAGACTTTGAACCTTGAAGAGAAAGCAACACCAGGTGAAGTCACTGATAGAAGTAGAAATCACCTGCTGTAACGTTTGGAGGTAGAAAAAGTCTGAACAATCCCCCCCCCCCACTGCAGGGTGGACTTCCCAAACATGTTGTATACAGAAGGAATGAGAAATACTCCCTGCCCTAACTAGATTTTGGCAAACTCAGTTGGACTCACCTAACCTGAGTCGGTTTTGGGATGTGAGCCAGATGTCAGGCCTTCACCATGATGACAAAGTCTTGGGGGCAAATGAAATATGAAATGGGGGATTGTTTATTTAACCGTTCTGTGAGTGGCGTCTGTGGCATTTTGCTTGTACAATCTTGTTGTCAACCACAGTTCCCTACATTTCCAATTACTCATTCTTTTGCTTATAATAAAATGGGCAAACCTAACATATCACATTGATCCCCAAAAAGGTGTTAGAATTCATATTCCAGGATTAATCTATAGCCACTTTCAGTACAATCCTTCAAATAGTTATCAAGATATTTGCCAACATTTCAACCTTGTGGTGGCACTGGGGGAAACCTCAGAGGGATTCATCCTCTGGGGACAATAAATGTCAGAGCAATTCAGCAGTTTTTCAGATATTTTAGTCAAGTGGCAGACCGACTCACATTTCCATCTATAGAGTCATCCTTAAAAAAGCAAAGGTGGAAAAACTAAATACCATTTTTTTTATACTTCCTTTCCATGTGGCTTCCAGAGGCGCTGGACTCAGGTCTGCTGGCACTCTGCGGGCCCAACAGGGTTCTGGACGAGTCCACCTGCGAGTGCGTCTGCCGGAATGGACTCACCGAGGCCAGCTGCGATCCAGGCTGGAAACTCGACCACAACACCTGTAAGTGGGGTTTCCAGTTACTGAGAAAATTCCATATGAAACGTGAAGAGTGTTACAACCGAAATATACCTGTCTGGACCAAATGTGACAGCGGAGACATAGGGAGGGGATACAAAATGGGTACGAATGCCTGAAGAGGGATGCCAAAGAAGCTTTTTAATTTTCTGAAGCTTTCTGCAAATCTACAGTTACAAGCCCAAACTCGACCAACAAATATGTAGCCAAACAACACAAAGAGGCGCACAATGCCGTATCAGATAAAGTTTTGTTTTTAATATTTCCTTTATCATATCATCTTTCTTCTACCAGGTGAATGCCAGTGTGAAGGCCAACGTGAGGGGAAGTTGTGCCCCCCCGGCCAGCGGTGGGATGAGGAGCTGTGCGGCTGTGTGTGCGCTGCAGAGTGCCCCGGAGATCAGCCCCTCAACCCCGATACCTGCCTTTGCCAATGCAGGGAGAGTCCACAGTCGTGTCTGCGGCAGGGCAAGAGGTTCAAGCCCAGCACCTGCAGGTAGGCTTGCACTAAAAGGCCAGGAGCCTGGCCTCAGACCTGGTTTCAAGCCAGGGCCATTTAGCAAAACACTACATTTTTCTTAGCTCTATACTCTAAGCTCCCTGGTGGAATAGGGCCGAGGGAGGGGAGAACGACTCCTTTTTGGGGATGAAATAATCCCAAGTATCTGCACTTTGGGTCTCTGCCAACTCCCTCTGCTCCAAGCCAATAAGCAGTAATAAACATGTATGTGTCATAAACATATTTGTCTGGATTCTGTGAAAGGAATCCTGCAGCCTGTTTGTAAGCATTATACAATCACTGCTTGCACTTGCGGCACTACAGTCAATGGTTTCCTCCTCTTTCAGCATCAAAATATTTCAGTTCTGCTACTGTCTCCAAGTGAGAGAACACACACCTACCCTTTCTTTCTCCAATCAGTTTCACAGAATCTTACACATAAGGTGGTTGGAAACAGGGGTAATATTCAATGTTATCCAAGTCTGGTTTCCAGGTTGCTTCAAAACTATTAACAGACATAGTTGCTCCTTTCCTATTTCCACAGATGCATAAAATCCATGGTCTGACATAAACCCACAGTTTTCAAATAATGTCCAGGTACACAGCCCTTGTCTGCAATTTAAATCACTAAGTAGCACATGTGGACCAGAACATTCAAACAACCTATAGATTTAGGAAAACAAAAAATATGTTATCGGTGATGGAGGGCAAGTAGGTGAAGTAGCACCTAATTCCTGCTGTGAGGCAAAAGACAGCAATGGCTTTGATCAACACAGAGTGTCTTATAAACAACTTGCGTGATTGGTTCAAGAGCAGGATTTTACTAGTAAACATAATTCCTTCTGTGGTAATTAGCATGTACGCTTTGATCATGCTTGCTTGTTGCCTGGCAAACCATAGTCTGTGGTTAATGTTGATGTTACCCAGATGTCTTCTGGTTAAGTATGTGCACTCCTTCAAGGTTTTACTCAGTATTTTGGAGGTGTATGTAAGGCATAGACAGTTCCTTGGGTGTATTTACATCCATTTCCAAAAAGGTTTTTACTTTTACTTCTAAATTCTGAAAATATTGAAGCACAAGGTAATAAACTGTTCTGGGGATGTAATTAAAAAATAGTTAAATATATATATATCTGAACCAGTGGCTTGTAGTCGCTGCTTGTTCAGCCTTGTGGGCCCTTAGGGTGCCATCACAAGTCTTTACCCTGGGAGCTCTGCGAGAGAAAGGGGTGAGGAAAGAGTCAAACTCTCAATGGACATGTCATACATTCCAAACTCGTTAAAGACAAACCTTCTTTCTGGCTTTTCTTTCGTTCACATGTTTCCACATGACCTTTTATGGACACTGGGTGTCCGAAACGTTTGTCTCAGCTGCGTGTGCGTGTTTGTCTGCGTGTTGCGGTTCCCACAGCCAGCCTGCAAGAGATCAACCTCCCTCTGACCCCCGGAGGCCTGCAGAGAGACAGACAGGAGGACGGGGTGAACTTGATGACATTGAGCAGGGCAGCCATGAGACAGGCGAGCAGGCTCACAGACATATGGAGTGACAGACACAAGGAAAAAAACACATTAGCTGACATGAGCTCAGATGTGAATGATTTTTTAATCTATCTTTACAGACGTGGGAAAGTTCACAGACACACACACGTGACCTCTGAGTTTTTTTTTTAACCGCCTTAGGGTTGAAAAAAGCAAGAATGTTACTCAAACTGAGACTCGGTATGAAGCCGAAAAAAGTTTTTGAAACAATGAGAAAAGTTCTGAACGTGAGCTTAAACCAAGATATGCACCAGTGTCTAAAATGCAATTTACGTAAGGAGGACGTTAACTTCCTCAGCTGATAACTTTAATAAAATCTACCACTCACGAAGGGTTATCATACCAAAATATAACGTGGCATGAATCTTAAAACTGTATAAGTAATAAAATTCCACCTTGACTGGCACTAAAATTTGGTCTGGCCCATGGACCAAACACACATGTTGACTGCAGCAGCCACGACCATCAATAAACCATGGTATGCTCTAACTTTAGATGACATATGCCTGGGAAACCCAGCTCAGCCTCACAAAAAAAATCACCATATTCCAAATTTTTTTTTTAAATTATTGTTGTAACGTAGGCTACTGATTTAAAAAAAAAATCAGACACATTTAAACACAAATTAATCTAATTTTAAACAAAAAAATATATATTATTATGATTTTGACAGGGCCAGCAGGGCCACCACTGAATATCAACATAATGAAATATCAATTTGGTCACTAAAAACGTAAAGCACATTAGCACAAGTGACAATTCCGACATAATTACAAGATTGCATATTAATGCTCACCAAGTAAGGAAACATCGTATTATAAGTCAAAAAAGGAGGCAATTAAGTGCGAAACATGGACGAGGAAAAGAGAAAAACACACCTGTTGACCCTGCGAAAGTAATGATCCTAGGTGCAATGAGAAAACAAATTGGATGCCGTAAATCGACGTAAAATGTAGGGCATATCGTACAAAATACGTAAAAATTGTAACAGCCTGCCAATTTCCCTTTTTGTAATATACCAACCAATTTAAGCCTACACATTTGAAGGGGCTGTAAGCGGAATGGTTATTTTAGCTAACTTCCTGTCAGTTACTGCAGTTATACAGTCCCCTCGCCCGTCCCTATGTCACCAGATTAATGCACTGCAGTCTTCAAACAGCGAGTTTAGTTATCTGGCACCATTTCAGATACGTAATTGTGATAAAACATGATAAAAACCACCAAAACAGGCATTGGGAAAGATTTTTTACCTGGTGCGCCATTGAAGGCGCATAAACATTCACCCATCTGTCATCTGGCGTGCACTGGCAGTGAGACCATGAGTGAGACGGGTGTCGATTTGTAACCTTCTCTCTTGTGATTAAATGTCATGTACGGTATGCAACGAAAAGTTTGATTTCCGTTAACCTGCATAGCAGCTGACTGCGAGATCGCTTTATGAATCGCGCAAATCATGGAAGTGAACACTGAGTGAATAAAGAGCGTCTTAGCACGTATATTAACATAAATAAATTACTTACATCACCTTTATGTCTGAGACACTACTTTAGCTATTTTTACTTTCACAGTTCGGCTATGTATTTAACAGCTAAGACACCTCTAAATTAACTGGTAGGCTAGTAGCCTAATTAATAGGCTAGTTAAGAATAAATAGGCTAAACTTAGTATGGATTTGAATCGCCTACTAAATCGAGCATTACAAACACAGGCAAGGATGTAACTTTTCATAAAGGCCTATACACCATCTGGTCACAGGAGGTGGTAGGCTACAAAAGAAGACCAGAATTTGGCCATAGTCCTCAAGTCTCTCTCGGGAGGTAAATGGCTACTCCCTCTCTTTTCTTCTCACAGACAGAATCGTTTGAAGCACGCACAAAACAAAACTTGGATCAAGGGGTTTATCCAAACGGGATGTGAATATCTGGATAACAATACTATTCATGCCAAGAAAATATTACCTCCGTTGTGTCTTTATTTCTTCTCATCCTCACCCTGTTTCCCTCCACTCTACCCTCAAATGCCTTTCTCTTTCTCTTCTCATTAGGGCCCGAGCACCGACCGGTGCGAAGCCCTATTGAAACCGCCAGGATTTTTTTCTTTTTATTTGTAGTCATTTTTGGCACTTTTCACCCCCTTCCCGTCATGCATAACTTGAAAAACTTTGCGTACCCATCAGACCTGCAAAAAATTGCAATGTATCAGTGGTTCAGGATTTGATCTCAAAAACGGCGCCCCCTATGGCCAAAAACAGTTTTTCAGGAAATGCATGCTCAAAAATTGGGCTAGAAGCCTGAAATTTTAGGACAACATGTAATGGCCCAAGGCGCACATAAATGCAATTGTATGTCATTAGCCAAAATCGACAGGAAGTCGGCCATGTTGGATTTAGTGCCTAAAATCGCCAAAACCATAATTTCGCATTTCGACGAACTGGTCCTAGAGTTTTTACGCCAGGGACGTCAAACCACTGCTCAAGTACTCAAAACGCTTGCCCGATGTTAAATTGCGAAAAGATTTCAACGGCACAGTAGTACCAGTGATCTATTGGGGGTCAAAGTTGACGTAAACATCATAATTAACGAACCTCATGAAACTTTAATTCATCATAACTCAGGCTGTGTTATACCTAGCTGCACCAAATTAATAACCCAAATGTATCTTTGCAGACCCCACAAAAAAGCCTCTTGAAGCCCCGCCCCAAAATCAACAGGAAGTCTTTTAATTTGAAATATGTGAATTTCTGACTCAAAAATCATCAAAATGTTCAAAAATTAATAACTCCTAGCAGGAACATATTTAGAAAAACGACCACTGAAGGGACACTCATAAGACATGGAAGATATACCAAAAAAAAATTTGTTTGATTACGAATAACTATGACGAGCTGGGAGCCGATATTCGCCAACATGGCGCCTAAAGTCAGAACGCCACATTACTCTGCAGGATTGCAGAGCAAAGTGAACTCATAACAACTTTTTGTGCAAAAAAAAATATGATAGGTTACGTCCTCCGACATGGAAGATGTTATACCCGAAAGCTTGTTTTATCCGGAATAACCGTCTTGCAGAACGGGCGCCACATTCGCCAAAAACATCAAAAATGAACCTGATGAACCCTTTGATTGATCATAGCTCAGGCTGTGTTATACTTAGAACCACACAATTTTATACAGCAATGTACAATCCCAGTACAAACAAAAAAGCCTCTTGACGCCCCGCCCCAAAATCAACAGGAAGTGTTCTTTTTAGCAATATTCGCCAAAAAAACAGGAAGTTGCCCTAACTCCATCATACTTTGTCTCATCTTCTCCAAATTTGGTATGGTAAATGACACCCAAGGCCTGAGAAAGCCCAAACACTAATATTCATACAAAGTGAGAGCGCCATCTGTCAAAACGCTTTTGCTGTAGCTTGGCGTCTTCGAAGTTGGCGCCAAGTTGCTGTAACTCCACTATACTCAGTCAGATCTTCTCAACATTTGATAGGCTTAATGAGACCCAAGGCCTGAGTAAGCCCACACAATAATATTAAGAAAAAGTGAGAGCGCCAACAAACATGGCCGCCATTGACCAAAAACTTTACGCAGGGGCGGGGCTTAATAACACGTTGGCCATAACTCCTTAACCATAGGTCCTATCATCATCAAACTTGCTGGGTATGTGCAGAAGTCATGTGGTAGCATGTCCCTCGAAGCATATCAAGATTAACCCATAGGGGGCGCCACAGGGGCGGGGCCGGGCCTATCCACAAATTGGCCATAACTCCTTAACCGTAGGTCCTATCATCATCAAACTTGCTGGGTGTGTGCAGAAGTCTTGTGGTAGCATGTCCCTCGAGGCTTATCGCGATTAACCCATAGAGGGCGCCACAGGGGCGGGCCTATCCACAAATTGGCCATAACTCCTTAACCGTAGGTCCTATCATCATCAAACTTGCTGGGTGTGTGCAGAAGTCATGTGGTAGCATGTCCCTCGAGGCTTATCGCGATTAACCCATAGGGGGCGCCACAAAAATCACCCGACTCTGATTGACTTGAAATTGATTACACATGTACAGCTCATGGTGCTCTACCATATAGCCTCATGGTCCTCTACAATATAGCGGCAACTTCCGCGCCTCCGGCGACAGCTATCGCTGTGCCGCGCGCCCCGAAGAGGAGGAGACCGCGGCGCGTTCTCTCACGCGGTCGCCAGGACGGCGAGCAGCACGGAGGTGCGAGGGCCCGGTCATCACTGCTTGCAGTTTTAATTTTCATTGTTTTCCCCACACTTTCTGTCTTTCGTCTAATTCACCTCAATCTTTTTATCCCCCCCCCCCCCTCCCCCTCCAGTTGCTACAGGTTGCCGTGCAGAAAGCCCAGACCATGCCACAGTGGTTTTTACTACAGCCACCAAGTCTGCCAGTGCATCCCCAACTACATGAGGCCCGAGTGGAATTAACCAATCACAACAGAGATGCAGACGGATAATGCTGTCATTCATTGGCCCTGTAACTTGAGGCTGGAAAACCTTTTGACCCTGAAAACACAGGGGTAAAAGAGGAGGAAGGGGCTCTTCACAGGAGGGCCTGAAGGTGGAATTATACACATGTACATGTGCTGGATTACAAAAGAAGCACTTGGAGTTTTATTCATGCTGTCTGTGTTCTGATGCTCTTCCAACATAAAGATACAACAAAAGGAGGATGGGAGTGCTTCCCAGTAAAAACAAAAAGGCCAAAGCAGTGAATACTTGTAAACGTGGAGTAATCTCAGCCAAACAGGGAAAACGAGGGGATATGGTTGACTCCTCTGGGACTCACTTTGTACATGAGTTGGCTTTTTCCCCAAACACTTCCAACCACGAGCCTGACTGGAACCAATCACACCTGGAGGCGGCCTAAAAGCATGACAGGCAGTGGCGACGAGATGGACCAACCAGACTCCTATGAGCCATCCAGCCGCTTCCATTCCCTCTGCAACGTGTCGGAACATGATGTCAAAACCACCGAGCTGCTGTAGTGGCACCGTTAATGACTGTGTGAAATGGAAAGTGGATTCAAATAATAACAGACCAGGATCCATGCTTCTTCTTTTTTTGGCAATTTCACACTTTGAGTGTTGAAATATTTGAGTGTGAAGGATTGATTTTGCAGGATGCCTGTGATGTGATGTCGCCTGGGCCTTACATTCACTCTTTTAGTAGAGGTGGGAATGGTGACAGTATCTTTTGGTGGTCCATTTGGAGCACCAGGGGTTGCTTCCAAAATGCTACATTAGAATTATTTAACAAACAAAGGTGTGTCTATACTGATGATTAAAATGTATCTTTACATAATGAGTCTTAGCTGGCGAAGCTTCCCTCAACCCTCTTAATTTTTTTCTTACAGAGTAGAGGTTTAATGCCAGACCCTGTTCAATTAAACGCTCATTTTAAAACACTCCCATAACAGCTATTACATGCTCCAGTTCCTACCTGCCTCTACTGCAGTGCTGTTCTTTAAAGATTTCATAGATGGATGAACCCAATCACAAGTGATGGTAACACTCGGGTGCACATCCAGATCTTTTGGTAATTTAACTTAAAATACTCTTAAACCTGCAGTGTGTAGAATTTTTGGTTTTATTTCCTAGCAGATTTTGTAGAAAGTAATTATAATATCCATAAGTACATTTAATTTAGTGCATAATAGCTGAACATTTTTTTTTGCATATTTTGGACCAAGGCCTAGTACCGCCATCTTGAAAGTGTCATAGTTGGAATGTCATCAGGTGCATTGTTTAAAATTTAGAATTGTTCTTGTCCTTGAAGGCCACTGTAGCTTCTGTTATTATTCGAATGGGGTGGGGTTACCCAGGGAGCGATGCATTCTAGAACTTTGTAGAACTTTCTAGATGTCATATTACACACTGCACCTTTAAATAAAGTTATTTGTAAATATTTTTTTTACATATTTAAAGCCGATTTGATTTTTGAAGATGGAATCATATGTAGATGTAAAATATTGTATTTAAATCATTATCACCACTAAATATTGCTTGAGAATGAAACTATTTACTTGTCTTTGTACTCCAGCAGTTTGAGTTGACATGGAGAAATCGCCCATATTGTATGCACTGCAATTATTCTTTAAGCAGCTCTTTAAGACACATGTACAGCTTAAAAAAACACTACATGTTAGGATGAAGAATTGCTGCAGTTTATGAATGATTGTAGGGTTTGTGTTGTGTGGATGCAGAGAAAAACAAATTCTTTATCATACTACTATTAAATATTTAAAGCCTTGTCAGATTGATATGATTGTGTCCTTGTTTTGCTTATGTTGACTAAATTTGTTTTAAACGTTTATTGGCAGTGAAAACCTGTGATGAATCTACTGTATTTTATAGTGTAAAAACAGAACAATTTATCATGTTAAACCTTAACAAATCAAAAGTCAAAATCTTTTTTTTTAGCAACGACCAAACTACTGTTTAGTACTCTAATGTGTATGTTTACCTAAAGATAAGGTTAGCTGACATAAGCCAGTATGTGCTACCGTCATACCATTTGAGGTGCCCTTTAGGCCATATATCAAGAATTTCCCCTCAAACACACACAACTTTTTGCTAGAAAATTTGGTGTATGTGCAAGAACCCATGGTGTATGTTCAAGCTTTTTAATGTGTATGTGCAAGAAAAAGTCATGTGTGTGCGGGAAAATGTGATGTAAGTGCATGCATTCTTGATATACGGCCAGAACATACCACATCACCTGATACTGCAGCAGCAAAAACTGAGAATGTAATTAATTAATAAATAGATGGTGTATTTGATTTCCAATGAATTAAACTTTTCATATATAAGAGTAGCAATGTTTTATCATTTCTTCTAAAGAGTTACAGTGTCGCTTCAACTGTTCAGTTTATCATTTTGACAACTGTAGTGGTCTAGTGGCAGGTATGTCAATTTTGATTGACAAAATACCCCAAAAATCCCAATTACATGTAATACATCTTGCATGTTATTATCCTCCCAAAATTTGTAGAAGGGTTATACATACAGTACATCATACAAAAGGTGAGTCTGACATTTGTAACTGCTACTTAAAGGACAAGTGAGCTTTCTGGGAACTAGGGCATGAGAACTGCACATTGCATTGCTCATGTTTCAAATCCAGTGAAAAGTACCTTCACCACTCTGCAGCCACAGACACCCACACACCTGTGGCTGGGAACTGGGACACTTCCTTTGGTATCACGTTTATTCTTCTCCCGCAGCCTTTGTCTACCACAAGAAAAACAAAAATGTCTCAGATGGGAAACAGAGAGATCGCCTTTCTGTCTAGCACTTTTCACCGTCGGCATGGTGAACTGACTCATCTATTTTCTATTTGATCTGGTTTGTCTGCCACATTAGCCGATTACACTACTGTACGTTAGTGATTCATGGCTGCGTTGTTTTCACTGTTGACAGTCAGCCAACCGAAAGTGCAATATGTGTGTAAACATGACTGTGATTTGACTGACTCAGAAGGGTCAATGTCCACTTTGGCTGCACTACTGACAATTAACGGCAGAAATCAGAATTATTCCAAAGTGACATCACATGCCATTCTCTTGAAAGCATGCTAGTTAAACGACCCTGAAAAGTCCATGAAATCTCAGGCTGTGAGAGTCTGCGTCTGAGGCTATACACTTGGTGGAAATCCAGGTCTTCCGAGTGCAGCTGTGCTAAGATCCTTTTTTCCCTAAATCAGGAGAGCATAAATTACATTTTCTCCGCGTTTCCGTCACTTTCAGAAGGCTGTCAAGTGCATATGTGGGTTTGCTGTGTTCTTTTTAACTGGTGCACTTCAGATGAGCGCGTCCTGATCTCCAAACTCTGCCCAGTGAAGGTCAAACATCTAAGTAGAGAAAGACAAAGAAATTCAATCCAGATAATCAGAGGGGGATTTACTACATTTTCTGCCCCACCGATTTTCACTACCATCAGGGCAGGAAAGGTCAGAGCTTACGCATTTAAAATGAAAAGACTCTTTGGTTTTACCTTTGAAGTAGTTTCACATGTTGGAGAGGAGACTTTTCGAACGAGTGAGTGATTTATCCAGTGAGATATCAACCTTCCACTGACATAAGTCTGTGTCTTATCTGTTGCCAGTGACCAAAGCATTTTATTTCCCACCTTTGGAATCAGACCCTCATTCCTCTTCCTCATGAAGATAATAATGTCTCTGGTGAATATTATAAAATGCAGACAGAATGGACGCCATTTGAAATGTTTTATTTTTTTCTTCAAGAACAAAATATAAACCCGGCTCAGACACCCCTTTATATAATAGGCCATTGAAACTCTTCAAATATTTACAAAATATAGAAAATTAAACATAAATAAATATAACCTGCTGCTGCTCATGTAAGACTGCTTCGGCCTAGATTGTAACACATTTGAACTGAAGTAGTTTACGTCCGTTTGTCTTGGACAGAATCCTACAAAGAGGACATTCACTCTAATAAGAGAAAGCACAATGTTTTATAATGGTCTTGGGACAGTTAAGCAAATATACAATTGTTGTTAAAAATCTATGTTTACGTGATAAAATATAACATAAGCCAGACTTAATCAGCTGCTCCACAAATGGCAAATAATAGACAAAACATGAACAGTGACAGAGCCCAGCAAAATATCACTGGGACATTTTGTCGTTTGTTGATAAAGCACAAAAACAGCTTGATGAATGCAACAGGAAGAGAAGCCATTTTCTTGAGTCCCTACAGTGATAAAAACAGCAGAGCAGCTTTGAATGTAGAAATACTTCCATTGTAAAAAGAGAAAAACATTAATCATGTAATGTTTTGCAAGAGTGAGAAAAAGAATAGCTGTGGACCTAATGAAGCAACTTCAGATTGGTGCAGACTGACACCTACTGGTTTCTCATGGTGAGGACAAGCACAGACCTATGCGACACCACAGGTAACGTTTATCAGAAATAAAATGAGTATTTAAGCGACAATTATACATAAAAACCTCCCAAAGAAGACTGATACAGTAATCTTATAACTTTTCAAACTTTAGACTCATCTTAAGTGTATGTAACCTTAGGGTGTTAAAATTATTTTTTAGATGCTTTGCTCATATCACTTTGAGCTTCTAAGCGGAAATATATCTGTTAAGTCTTATGAGAAGAGTGCAAAAAGCAAACAATGGCATTATATGGCTTAGTGATGTCAAAATATGTATCCTAGTGAAAGCAGGAGCAGCCCTGTCGTTTTATGCAAGTTTTTTTTCACAGCTTTCAAAATTCAAGTCTTTAAGCCACAATGCTTAATCTCCATACCAGGTGAAGCAGCTGGAAACACGGCTGTTCCAGAGCAGGCACTTCAGTTCTGGCTGTTCCACTAACAGCCTGACTGGCATCCAGTTCAGTTTTTCTTTAACCAATGGTCAATTCACGTGTTCTGGCTAATAGAGTGTCTAGCCACAGAAACAGACAATTCCTCTGGAGAAGACTGATGCGTTGAGGTATGATCCATCCCAGGCAGTCCATGCAGGTCAAACAAGTCTATTATCCATCCAAAATGTCAACTTCATTTGACTTAGGTCGACTTGTTCAACTGTTGCCTGAAACAGAAACACATAGAGAGTCACTACACGGTATAGTACCAAATAAAAAACTTTAACATTATGCTAATTCAAAATTGTCATTTGGTTTTCTACTAGTAACAGTTTTATGGTGTAGTTTCCAAAAAAGCTTTTATATTTGTCACATCTCCTCTTTCCAGCCTCTCTCATTTTAACCAGACAGACAGATTAAGTGGTATCTGGGGCTATGCTTATCACAGAGGTAGTGCTAAGGTTGGTAGCCCCAGTAAGATTTCTATCCTCTTATGAAGTCATAAAGGGAGAGAAATCTGACTGTGATTTTTAAAGACAGGTTTTCAGGAAGGTGGAGGTGAAGAAAAAAGAGAGTTGTTTTTTCTCAAACTTTTGAGTCTCTCATTACACTCATATTCATGTAAAAAAAACATGAAAAAGTGCCTTTTGCATATAAGGTGACCTTTAACAAATCTGATTTCTGTCATTGCATCATTTACCACCAGCATTAATGTCGCTAGGGGTAGACTCACCCTCATCATCAGAGTCAAATCCAAAGAGGTTGGAGCACTTCTGCAAATGGAGATGACCCTGCAGCTCCTCGGCGCTGCTGAATGTGGCAAAACAGTTGGCACATCGTTGCCTTTGCAGAGCAGTTGTGGCTCTCGCTTGCTCAGGAGGGGGATTTCTCTGAGACGACAGGAGCTTCCTTCGCTTGGGCATGGTGATGAACCTCTCGTCCAGGTATGCTGTAGGCGGCAGGCGCATGAATGGCCTCTTGCCATACTCTGCAAGGGTGTCCGTATTCAACTTCGATTTTACATCCTCACTCTCCCCTTTTCCATTCAATAACATAGAATAACCGATGCTGCCAACTGCTAATAGTGTTGTTTCGGTTGACTCCTTTGCCTCCACACCTACAGAGCTATCCACCGACTCAGATTTTTCTGCAGTGAGTGGTCGGACTTCAGGGTCTGAGCTGGCAGTCTTCTTAGGCACTGATTGAACACCCTGATCTTTGCACTTCTTCTTTCGAACAGTCTTCGCATCACTTTCTTTATGAACATCCTTGCGCTTCTTATTTGCTTTGCTGGGGTCTGGGTTTTTCTTGACATTCGATTTCTTTGAATTTTCCTTTTTCGCTACCGTTTGAGTGTTCTCCTCAGTGGCAGCGGGTGGGGAAGCCGTTTCATTTGAGCCACTAGCTGTGGCAGGAGGGACGGAGGAATCAGACGTGACCGGTGTTGCATCTAATGTGTCTTCTTTTGCCTTCGCTTCAACATCAGGAGGGTTCTTTACTGCTGCTTCAGGCTCAACCGGTTCGTCTGTGGACGTTGACTTGGTTGTCTGTTTCAAAGCAGATGTTTTCCTAGCATCTTTGCGTGGCATTCTTTCCTTGACTGTTTTGTTATCCCCTTTTCTCTTTATATCTTTGTGCTTCTTATTTGTCTTGCCTGCGTCTGTAAAAGCACAAGGGATCTTTTCTTTCTTTACGTCTTTTTTTGTATGTTGAGATTTCTTTGACTTTTCTTGTGTGTTTACCTTCTGTGTTTCCTCTCCTGTGTCGGCGGGTGGTGTTGTTATCCCATTATAACTATTAGCAGGGACAGCAGTCACAGAGTCGCCACTTTGTGTTGAGTTTGTGTTTTCTGCCCTCTTTTTTCCCTCCTCATCAGCAGAACATTCAGCTACTGCTGCTTTGGCCTCAACCTTTATGGCAATAGATTTTGACTCAGCAGGCTTTTTCGAGGCAGACTCTGGGTCTTTGACGGGTTGTTTTTTATGCTTTTTCAAGGCAGGCTCTGGTGCTTTGACGGGACGTTTTTTCTTGACAATCTCTGTGTTGGCTTTGTTATTTGTAATCTTCCGCTTCTTTGACTTGCTTGAGTCTAAAGAAGCTGATACACTACTGTTTTCTTTAGGAGTTGAGCGTTTTTTCACTTTATGCACTTTCTTCAGTTCCTCAGTGATGGACTTTTGTGTTTTGTCTGCAGAGGTGGTGGTGACCGTTTGATTTGAACTTTTTGCTGTCACAACAGCTGTAGAGCTATTAGGTGAAACACCCTTTTGTTTGACATGAGTCTTCTTAATTTGCTTGCTCACTGATTTTTTAGACATGGATTCATCGATTGATGTTTCTGCACTTTTGTCTACATCTTGAACCTGCCGACTGGTTTCTTCCATTGAGTTCTCTGTTGCAGGACTTGTCTGATCCTTCAGCAGATCAGTGTTTTCTTTGACAGTTTCATTGCTTTGACCAGTGGTAGTGTTTTCGTCATGCACAGGTTTCTTTGATTTGGGAGGACGACCCCTTCTTTCAGGACCTTTTGTTTTTACGTTGAGCAGCTTTTTCTGGAACTTCTGCCTAACTCTGAGATTCTGTCTTAATGATGATGACATGACTTTTTGACATTTGAGGTCTGTCAGGGTTGTATTTGTGAGTCTACCTTTTCTTAAGGTTTGTCTTAATCTAAGATTAGGGCCAGTGAGCTGTGCTGAGGTGCCCTTGTTAGAAAGATTCTTCAAGACATGTGAATCCTTTGTCTGATTGTTCTCTGCCAACTCCTGTTTCAACAGAGATGCTCTGATAGTGGTGGGCGAAGGAGCCGTAGCGTGTTTTCCAGTTGACAATTTATGTTTATCTTGTCGTCTTGACTTACTTGCAGCCTTTACACTCACAGTCTTATTTACAGAAGTAGTAGAAGTTCCTTTTTTTATCTTATGATACCGTTGTTTAGTTTTAACTGGTGTGTTGTGTTTTTCATCCTTTTGCTCATTTGTATTCTTGTCTGGTTTGGTGGGTTTGGAAGCATAATGCTCTCTTTCATGAAGGTTCAGTGCCCAGAGACAAATAAATAGTTGAGGACAACCAGGGACGCAGCACACTGCCTGCAGTGGACTGTGCCTCCTGGTGTGGCGTCTCATTTCCATTCCCGATTTGAACCTGGCTGCACAACCCTGATGAAGGCAAGGATGGCGAGGAGTGAGTCTATGCCTTTCGATATGGTGCTGAAAATGTTCAAAACTCCACATGACCCTCATGCAAATACTGCATCTGCTGCTTGCGACATGGAATGCAAGTTCTAAAGGTTTTACTTCACCATAGTGATCTTCGAGAGCATGGTATAGGAGGGCAACACGGTTTTTGGACAGATCTCTGAACCAGGTGCAGCCATCCACAGGACAGCTTACTTTTTCCAGCATCTCCACATTACTCTCAACAACTTCCCCATCCTGTTTTGTGGTTGCCTCCAGGACCTGCAGAGATTTCATCTCCTTAGTGCTAACTTCGGTGGAACAGCCTTCAAGGTGAACTGATGTTGCAGAATTCATCACAAGTGGTTGTTTAGCATCTAAGTTTAATTTGGCCTTTTTCGCTCTGTCAAGCTCTTTCTTTTTGCCAATATGCCCATTGACTTTGTGAACAGGAGTTATACTACTGTAGTGTTTTGACGTGTTTTGTTTATGTCTTTGTAAAGATGGACCATCCTCTGGCTTTTCATTGGATCTTGGCTTTCTGAATCTAGATGGTGTTGAATCTGGAAGGCTTTGTGATTTAGGATGGATAGCAGATGTCTTTGATCTCCCACTACTACGTAGCCCAGGAGACACGTTTCTGGTCTTAACTTTGGCAGAGGTTTTAGGTGAGGGAATATCTTTGGTCTCAGAGACACAGTTTTCTTGGGCTTTGCTAGCAGCTGACCCTTTGATCTTCTTTAACTTCTCAATATGATCGGACAGGTGCATCATGGCCAGGAGGTCGTCTTTGAACATCGTCCCACAGAACATGCACTCGTCTTTACGATAATGGAACATAGCATGTGCAACAACACGACTTCCCCTAAAGACCTTGTTGCAGAAAGTACAACAGTACTCTAAACAGGATTCCTCTGATTCTGGTTCCGTTTCCATAGGGTCACTGTTGTCAGGTGTTTCTGGAGCAACATCCTGAGTTCCCTCTTTCTTCATTCCAGCAACTGCAGACACCCCTGGGTCAGAGCAGCTGGAGGAAGTGTGTAACTTGTGTAGAACTTGAGATTTATTTTCAGCTGTTGACTCACTGGTGCCACTGTGCGCTGGAGTGTGACACTCAGGATCAGTAGCAATGGTCTCCGGTGCAAGTTCAGTTACCAATTCCGTTACTAATGTCAGAGCAGGTATGTCATTTATACTGTCCTGATCTATAGGTCTACAGGTAGCCTCTGTCTTAATTACAGTGACTACTGTTCCTCCTGGCTTTGTGTCATTTTCACAAGGCAGCTTAGAAATGCTGTTGCTGACAGTAGTGAGCACATCTGGAACAGTATTTTTGCAACTTTCAGCCAGAGAGAAGAGTGACTTCAGTTCTACTTTCTGATCTCTAAGAACATCATCCTGAGACTGTGAGGGATCACTGTAAATGTTGGCCAAATTGACGACTGCAGTAATTTCATCAGCTACCACCAACTGATTGTGGTCTATGGTTGAAGTCTTAGAAATCTCAGTCGATGATGCGATTGTTGAATTGTCTTTTACGGTTTCAGCTTTAGAGACCTTATCTGTCACCTTAGCAGCTGTTGGGGTTTGTGAGGCAATTGTGACTTTCATCTCAACAGCAGACACCTCACAGAGCTCTCTTGCAGAAGCTACGGGTTGGGCTTGCAGGACCTTATCAAACACTGGGCCTTTTGTCAATTCAGTTGGTGCCGGTGTCTGTGACCCAACAGTGACTTTCATTTCAGCAGCTGACTTTTTAAAGAGCTCTCTAGCGGAAGAAGTCTTTCGTGAGACTGCTTTTGTAGTTTGAGCTTTAACTAGGGATACTGTAGCTTCAACTGATGCCGGTGTCCGAGAGGGATTTCTACCTTTGATCTCAGCAGCAGGATTTTCGCAAAGCTCTCTCTGAGGATCTTTCGGAGGACTTCCTTGAACGGAGGAGCGTGTGATTGTTGATCTTGAGCCTTGAATATTCGATCCATTACCATTACCCCTCTGCCGCCGAGCATAACAGTGCATCAGCTGAACAAACATAGTTGGATCCCGCGCCGTGAGAAGGACCTCTTTGCGATGTAAAGTCTTCATAGGTTGTGGTGTGGCAGGGAGCTTCACTGTAGGTCTGTAAAAAAGCACTTGAGGGAACCCTCTCGGTCGGTTGCAAGAGTCTTCAGTGAACGTGCCCATTAGTTCATTGTCTGGTAGGGAGAGCTCAAGAATTACTTGTGGATGAGTGGCTGGTTTAGGACAGTCCAAAGACAATTCTTTCTGGTGCTTGTTATTTTCCGTTGCCATCAAACGAGAGTTTTTAGATGTTCTGTCTTTTGCATTGTTCTTGATCTGACCAGTTTCAGACCTCTTTACGACACAGGATTGGTGGTGCTTTTGATGTTTCAACCTATGCTTTTTGAACCTCGGAATGTTCTCTTCAAGAGTTCCTGAGTCTTCCAGAAGCCACTTGGGTTTTCTTATCTTACGTTTGGTTGGGTTCTTCTCTGAGAGTCGTGTAGTGCGCCTAAGTTCTCCATACCCAACAGCTACATTGTCCCTTAGTCTGTCTAGCTGCCAATATGAACGCCTCAAAGGTTGAGATGACGCATCCTTCAAAGGTCGTGACCCTTGGTTGGCTCTCCTCTTTACAGTGTGGTCAACATTTATCCGTGTTTTGCCTGGGCCCACCTTTAATTTTTTGGAAGCATTGTCAGTGTCCTCTTTATTATGTCTGTCCTCTTTATGGTGCCGCTTCTTAGAAGCTGCCTGAAGCTGCCCCTTCCTTCCTTTTTTACATACTGATGTGCTTTTTGAAGCAGGTTCTTTGGTGCAGTAGTTATGGATCCATTTGTCCTCCATTATTTCTTCCAGGGCAGAACTAACAACCTTCTCACTCATCAGCTTTAAACAGTTGGTCCTCAAAGCAATGAGGTTCCAAAACTCTGGGTCAAAATACAGGCCCTTCTTCAAGATCTGAGGAAATATGGAAAAGAAAATGGAACATAATCATTACCAATTCTGTACTGCCCATGTGATCTTAAACAATGTCCTATCTATGTCATTTGTTAAAAAGGAGCTGTACCTGCAGGGTTTCAAAGCGGACATGATTTCTGATGGGGCTATGCTCCACGTGGTATTCCTGATCAGGATGCATGTAAAGAAGGTACACCATCTTGTAGGCCTCAACTGTGCGTTCCAGGAAGAACACGAGAAGAGCACACGCCCTGCAAACCTCCAGGTCGTTGGGTAGCAGGCCAGCAATGGTTTTGTAGATTAGTGACTTAGTGATGACATCACAGGAAAGGCAAGACTCCAGGGCATTAGCACAAAGCTCCACACAGAACTGGATGCCATCTCCCCCCAGCTAATAAGATAAAAACAAACAGTTACATTTATATTTCCTAACACCTTAAAATATCTAGCCAAATATTAAAAATACACTGCAGTTCAAATGTCTGTCTCACTTCTAGCAGTATTGCTTTGATGAATGGGAAGATTGAGTTGACATTGGTGGCAGACAGCATCAGCTGGTGACCCTCCGCGAGCAGAGCTTGCTTAGATGTGTTCAACCGGCTATGAAGTTTACTCCATAAAGAGACAAGATCACTGCAATGAAAAGAGTCACAATTTTCCTTAAATGGGATATACATAAATGTAGATATTGGCTTTTTGTAGGAATCCAAACAATTAAATGGGCTTCAGTTGGTGTAAAAAATAAATAAAAATAACAGTTACATTATCACATTTAAGGTCTTACTTACCACAAATACAACATGTCTCCCCTCCGGAGCTGCTGGGAGAGAAAGGCTCTGCTTAGGATTAGTAGCAACTCATCCTTTTCTTCACATTCTAAACTACAGATGATGTGAACTGCATCTTTGCCATTAAGGTCCACCACCTGAAAAACAGACAACAAAGAAAACATCAGTTTGGGTCAAAGAATAACATAACATTTTGGCATAGTTGAGTGGTAGCGAAGCGACAGGTAAAATGGACTTGAGTGGACATTCTTTCCATTTGACTGAAAGACATGCTAGTTTTCAGCATTCAAGAGTCCACTCACCTCTCCCTGTAGGCTGTCCTGCTGAGACGTTTTTGAAAGCCACCTGAGGTAGACCTGGAGGAAGAATAAGTGTTGCCCTGCTGTGGGATGCCGAGCACAACACTTGGCCAGGGCCATGGCCTCACCGACCCGCTGCTCACAGGATAAGAGGTAGCGCACCCGAAGCTCAAAGAAAACCGGCAGCTCAGAGCTGATGCACCCATCCACTGAATAAGTGTCAGACCAGAAGAGAATTTACAAATTCAGTTTACTTCAAATTTCGCAATTGCTTGCCAGATTAGCAGAATATAATTAATTTACCATGGAAAACATTTACAATTTATAATGTGCTTTGAAGGAGCAGGAATCAAATTCAAACCAAGCTTTTTGGTTTATACTTCAACATGAGACAAAAAAAAAATATATATATATAGTATATGTAATATATTTTACATGGAAAGTCAGATGAGATAAGTATGAACAACGAGAGCTGAATCTGAGGTAATGGCATCAGTCTTGGGCATACTACCCATGCTACCTACCTTCACTTTGAGGTAAACTGGACTCACTGAGGATGGCATGTAAGACTGGGCTGGCCCAAGGCCCACCAGCCCGAATCAAATGCTCCACCTGAAGTAAGTGAACATTCTGATGCCTTGAAAGGACCGAATGACATTCCTGAAAAAGTGTGAGGACAAAAAGGGTTTATAAAGTAATTAGTATTTCAATGAACATAAAGAGCAGCTTTATCTTGTATTCTATCAATGTTTTGAGCAGTTTTCGTTTTGGGAGGTACACAACTTATTTTTCAAATGATTAATTTTAAAAACATGTACACAGGGTTCTGTTATGTTGAGGACAATTCTCACCTGGAATGTGACAGTGAACTGTTTTAGTATCTCCTGATTGAAGTCCTTCGGATCAAAGAACAGCAGCAACTCAAAAACACTCCTGTAAAGATATAGAAATGGCTTCGGCTTCAATGAACAAATTCACATTTTAAACCAATTGTATAACTATCACCGGAGCATACCCAGAAATCCAATTATGTGTGTGGATGTAAAGATATTGACTGTAAAAAACGACAGAGGAATGCATTTGAAAGCTGAGAGAAGCCCTGGGGGAGAAGGGGATCGGGCAGGGTCTACGGCTGGCAGCTGGCCAGGCTTTTTCCTGGCTCACAGATTTAGTTGCATGAGCCAATGAACACAATTCAAATTAAATTCCATAAACGTGGGCATGAACTGCTCCCAAACATAGAGCACTACTCCATAGGAGAGTCGACATATACAAAAACAAAGGCTCTATTATTGATATGTATGAGTATTTGTTTTGCTTTCTGTTTGCAACTGATTTGAAAGGCATTTTCTCTGTATGATGATAACATTGCAAAAGGGATTTTCCCCTGATAACTTTTTTTAAACGCGGTGTCTTCTCAATGAGTAGTATGTGCACGGAATGGGTGCTTTTTAATGGCCGATAGGCCCAAGACCAGTTCAGCATGAACTGAAAGGGTTTCATTCATTCACTTTTAAAAGCAATGTGAATCTCAAATAGCAAAGCAAAACACAACAAAGCAGTAACCAAACATACTAAGATACATCCTCTCTTACCTAAGGAAATGCAACAGTGTAACGATACAGCATACCCTTTTACATTTCAATGAATGTCCTATTAAGGGACTATATTTCAAACAGGCCAACAATACTCCTGTCCACACAGTCCAATTGCCATATAGCGTGTTGTTTTAACCATAGATAGTAGATAGATAGTATATAAAATGGATGTAACATCCGGGCTGACCTCAGTTATTCCAACTGCATCCAATTGTCCTGGCTTATGCACGTCGCCATCTTGTCAGATTTTTACTGCGCCTCATTTCCTCTTGCCAAAAAAGGGCATTGATGTGACATCGGGGGGAGAGAGATACGGCCATCTAGCTGAAGTATATCTCCGGAACGAGGTCATGGACAACGGGCGGATAGCTGTCACTCAAGAGACCGCGCCCCTAATTATTCATACCTTTTAACCTCCAAAAGAAGAAAAACTAGCCTGCTAGAAAAAAGTTCACCCACCTCAGTGTTGTCATGAAGATATGACCTAAACATTTAGACAAGATTGATTTTTATACCAGGCCTTACATAGGTGTAATAATGCTGTGAAACCGGCATATTTAACATGGGAGTCAACGAGAAATTGCTCTGTTTTGAAACCTGCTCCTAGTGGCCACCCGGTGCAACTGCAATTTGTGAATTCCGCATTGGATGCTGGTAGAACTCGCTGTGGTTGGGGTATGGTTTTAACTGAAACTGGTTAGCTCACTTTTGCTAATATACATAATGAGTAAGACATAATTTGACAACAGCACAAATATAAAATGTTTTACTACTTGCAATGCCATTAAGCAGACACAAGTGGAGATCATCACAGCACATTTGAGTCATCGCTTTCGTTTGATTCATTTTTGTCATTGGTGTCATTTGAAAGCTGTGAATCAAACTTGCGGCAGTAACTTACAGTAGATGCGAAAAGGATAAAAGCAACTTATCTCGGGAGGTGTGTGTGTGTACTCACAAGGCCAGACTGCTGAGTGTGTTGAGCACATGATCACAGCTTGATGCGAAGAAGGTGGAAGCTCGGGCAAAGTAACACAGCGACATCTCAAGGATCCCGAGCTGAGGCAATGGCACCTGCCAGCGAGAGGCATATTCCTCCACCAGCTGCATGGAGGAAAGGCAAAAAAGGTTTGGATTACTTAGCATGTTAAATAGTGGATGTAACAACAGTTATAGTTACATTGGTGATGCAACAGTTCAGAGGCGTAGGAGTTGTGTGCACCAATAACAACTAATTAGAGCAGCAAAAATTAGTCAACAGAAAAACCACCATCAACTATTTTGATTATCAGTTTGTGCTTTAATTTCCAGGCAAAAATGCCCAAAATAGCCGTCAGCAGTGGCTCAAATGTGATGATTTTCTGCCTTTCTCTATTTTGCATTATGGCTGATTTCATATATTAAGGTTCTGCTCTGTCGCTCAGACAACACCAGACATTTTAAGACCTTTGACTTTGAGAAACTGACATTTCATAGACCAAACTATTTATCAAGACAAAATCTGCAGATTGATCCATGATGAAATTAATCGTTTGTGGCAACCCAATGAACAACACCTGCATTTCTTTTTAAACACGTCAATAAAAACACCTACAGCAAGTAATACAACGAACGGAATAACCTGCATACATTTGTATATTGCTTAAATCAAAACGATCATTGTATAATGCATTGAGCAACATCTTGACTGGAACATTCGGCAGCTTTACCCCTTAGGCTCATTTTTATTACAGTGCAAAATGACATTCTATAAAAATCAGGGACCCCATGCAACCAAAAGGTGGCACAGAACAGTTGAAATGTCAAACTCCCTAAAATACAGCGAGCTTATATTGCCCTCTAACGGTGGAGATCCAAGACATCATTCTTATGCCCCAAAGGAATCCTGTGAATGTTGGCCGTCAACAAAGATGTCTTCAAACCTTTGTCCAATCGGTTCAACTAACTCCCTGCTCAATTAAAAAAAATTGTAAGTTACCAACCTTCACCACTTCTTTAAGGCGGTGTCTTGTCTTAAAAAACGCATTGACCGACTGTGCGTTGAGCATGAATAGCCTAGTGTTTATACTGTGCTGAAGCTTGAATTTGTTTTAACGTTGAATGGCCCCCCACTGTTTGTTCTCCTTCTTCTTTGGTAACATGTTGGATTTATCAACAGGAAACAACTTATTTTACACTGTTGGGACACTGTTGCCGACTCATAGATTTACCATCAAATAACAGACATATGACATTAAAACGCACTTCTGCATGATACACCGCCTGGTTTTTATCATCTAACGTTACAGTAGTGTGTAAACTTCAGGGTGTGTGAGTGGATCTTCTGATAACAGAAATTATATTAGCCATCACTGCCACAGCACATCTGCAGTTACAACATGTCCTGCTGCTTTTGATGTTTTTCATGGAAAATGCTTGATAATGCAGGGTAAGAATCAGCATTGTAACCTAGCTAATGTAGCGTTAAGGTCGCTTGTCTTTGAAGCAAACGTGGTCAAAAGTTGTCCAAGCTGTGGTTTTGGTAAACAGTGTACTAACTCAGCAGGCAAAACTGGGCTAGCAGCAACGATTAGCCGAGTTAGCATGTTAGCTGTACACTGAGCAATCAATGTCAACTATGACTGATTTGCACACTCTGACGCTACAATAACGCTACGTGAATTGGAACCGGGGTTATGGGGGTAACAATTTAAGGGTGTTATGGTCATATATGGCTTTGAAGCGACTACGACGCGTTAGCAGGAGTGCTAATGCTATCTGTGTAGCGGCCAGTTCTGGGGGAGGGGAGTCGGCTAACATACGCTGCTATCTTCGACAACAAAGCCTGTCAGTAACTTCAGCAGCGGCTTCCTTACCTTGCGAAAGTCAGAGCAGAACGTTTTACTATCGGCTCGCTGTTCTTCGCTTGAGTAGCGGCTCAACAAACTCTTTAATTGTTTTTCAAGACCCTCTAATTCACACACTATGCCCTCCTCCGCCATACTGCCCGTCTGCTGCTGCTCGTAGCATCCAGGCAGCACACGACACAACACACACAAGCCAGCCACCGTCGAAGGCTCGCTATGACAGCGCTGATTGGACGCTGCCAACGTCAAGCGGCCTTGTTCCTTTTACAATCCAGCGTGCGCCGAAGAGAGGGTGGTTAGGGCGGAATCTGTGCTCCTTAATTAAAGCAGATTGACTCTAATGAAGCCCCGCCGACTCGGTGTTAAGGGTAGACTATTACATGCGCCACCAACCGCATGGCAGACACTAACACAGCACGGATTGAATTATGAATTAATATTTTTTTAACTTTCTGTTTATTTGTTTTTCAAGGTGAATGAGAACGAAGAAACAGACAAAGAAAACATAGGGCAAGCATGGGCCATACTAGAGTGCAAGAATTTAGAAAAGGAAACGGGCACATTTACAATTAGCCTACAATTAAAGCTGGGGTATATGATTTCTGATTGGTCAAAGTTAACATGAGCTGTTCACTTTCACCAATCAGAGCGAGGCTCCAATTCTCTGTTCTTATTGGCTGTTGGGACTGTCCATTCACTTTGGCACGACTTTGTTGGTGTAGAGCGTGTCAGGGAAGGACCATAGGGGAGGGACCAAAGAAAACAAATGGAGCGGTTGAGGTATTTGGATTCGAATCTCTATCCCAACTGCCATTTTCTCCCCAAATCAGGAGAAGGTCAGTCTCTCCATACAGTTTATTTCGTTGACAATATTGATCCATTCGTCTTATGAGGGAGGTTCTTCCCTTAGCCACTTCAGGGTGATGGCTTTCTTACATGCAACAAGAAGGATTTTGTAGAGGTACTTATCATGGGTCATAAGGTTGTCCGGCAGTTTACCCAGGTATAGTATAACAAAGGACTTAACTTGTAATCCAAAAATTGGACTAATTCATTTGGAAATCTCATCCCAAAATGGCTGGATATAAGAGCAGTCTCAAAATATATGGAAGTGATCAGCCATGGATTTACCACACTGCCTCCAACATCCACTCGGGCCCTGAGATCCCTGCTGCATGTATTTAATTTTTAATTTGTCACAAAAAGACGTATTGTATTCTTCCAGGAAAATTCACACAAAGATCTTGAGTTGGTAGTTTTAACCTGATTTTCCCAAATATCACTCCATTCTTCTTGAGATATCTCCAGGCCTGATTCCTTCTCTCATTTTTATCTGACCTGGTCGGTGGACTAGTCTTTAGAGATCTGCAGTTCCTTATATATCCGTGAAACTAAATGTTTACTGCCTTTGGCCTTATCAGTCTCAGAAAATATATTTATCAATTTAGATCACTATCCGCTAGCTGTATCAAAATAGTCCCTGACCTGGAGATACCTGAAGAAGTCACATTTTTCAAGGTCAAATACATTTGAAAGACGACTAAATGACTCCAGATAACAACCATTGGTTATAGAACAATAAGCAGTTCTACCTTTGTGTACCCACTGTTTAAATTGCTTATCAAGGATAGACAGTAAAAAGCCAGAGTCATAACTCATAAGCCAACCATTGGTGGAGTTTTTTGCAAGTCTTAAACCACACCATAAGGGATTGTCTGGTCCACTGATTTAATTTACACAGGTAGGTGCCTTGGTTTCGATGAGCGCTTAGAAACATCTTTCTCATCCGCCTTGTGATGGCTAATACTTGTGAAATTGTAAGTTGATACATTTATAAACTATTTAAAACCTCTTGCCCTTTAACACTGAGGGTAGGGAGATGCCAATGAGACAGGGTCAAGCCAAACGGTCAGACTTCCTTTAAACTTTATTTAAAATCATACATTCATTTAAGGAAAATTATGCAATACAAACCTTTCTCAGACACAGCTAAGATTAGTCGAGACAATTTACAGTTACATCACAGGTACTGTGCTGAAAGAGGAAGAAGACAACATAACTTGTTTAAGTTTTCAAGAAATGTGATTACATTGCATTTCTTGTATACACACACAAATAAAAGCAAGGGCAGCACATAGTGAGCAGCACCAGAAACAATATGCGTGTGTGTGTGTGTATACTTTTTTACATATTCTATCTGATGTTTGGTTGATACACAAGGCCACGGTTATTGCAGTCATGTACTTTTAAAACAAATAAAACAGTAACAGGCTCAAACAAAAAGCCCCTACAAGTCATTGAAGTCATACAACAGGGGCGCCCTTAGCTCAGTTGGTAGGGCGCCCCCCCGCCCCCCGCCCAGCAGCAGACCCTGGTCCGATTCCCGCCCGCGGTCGTTCTCTGCATGCCACTCCCCTCTCTGCACTATCAATAAAGCATAAAAATGCCCCAAAAAATATTTAAAAAAAAAAGAAAGAAAAAAAAAAGTCATACAACAAACTCAAAAAAAAATTGCAAGGAGCACTACAAGCAAATATAATAAGTAAAATCAACTGATTCAAATAAGTAAACCTATCACATGTAAGACATAATGGCATAATATAATTAACATCTTATACCTTAAGACTTATGTTTAACAAAAAACAAAAAAAATCAATATTTAAGTAGAAAAGAAAGCTTAACCAGATCCAAAACTTCCAGGATTATCGAATGCCATTTTTTAGAACCCATCTACTAATCTTGTCATTGTATTTATGTCACCTAAGTGAGAGGAAAAATGTACAAGTGTGTTCCGCATGTTTTCAGTTCAGCTCGTCTGTGCACTCCGACATGGACCGCTCTCTCCGTTCCTGGACCGTGACAAAGTTGAGCAGGTCAACTGCCGTCACCACCCCGAAAACCATCTGCTTCAGAGTCGGAGAGCCGTCTGTCAAATCTGTAGGAAGAACAGAATAAAATGAATGCATGATCAAGATTAGGAGATTGTTACAGAGATTGACTAGTCACCCTACATCACTTCATGTTGCTCTGATACAAATGTTTTGAGAGGAGCCACTTATTCAATATTTTAACCCATTGATGACTATGGCAATCTAGGATGCATGTCCTTAATGCCTGAGGGTTTTCTGAAAAAATAGTAGGAATTGTCAAGTCTACCAAAACCTTAATTTCTAAGCCTGTGTAGCACATAGAAACATGAAATAAAATACATTTAAAAGTTAAGGTTCACAGGTTTTATTTAAACATGCTCCCTTAGCGCTTACAAACCAACAAATATTTCTAAAAATCGTCAAAATGAGATGAATTAGAAAATTATTAAATATTGTTAATAAATAGATGCAATGTGTTGTGTGATTTTCGTCAGTAGTCTAAAGTGCGCACCAAACGCCACCAAACGCCACTAACTTTTCTGTCGCCGACATAGCTGGCGTATTTTTTTAATTATTTTGTTTTATTTTTTTGATTGACATGATTTTTGGCAAACCACACAACTTTTGGGTGGTCACATGGTCTTAAAAAAAAATCAACAAAACCCACCTCATGTGTATTTGAACCAATGACAGTGCATTCTATGCTGGGAATGCCATGAAAATTAGATAAAGTAATAATGCTGCGCGACGACGCAGCATCAGGCAGGAGAGCCAATGTGGCATCGCGCAGCAGCCGTCATCAATGGGTTAAAAAGGAATGTGAACAATTGAAAGGGGGTGAAAGGGGGTTGGTTGTATGTAGGTAGTTGAGCTCACTGGGGCCAACTCTGAAGGGACAACTCACATGTGTTTACAGACCTAAGGCTTCTTAAACTACAGAAAACAACAACCACAACAAAATGAAAAATAAAGAACATCAATAATAGAAAAATAAAACAATCGGCCAGTTGGAAGCTGTGGAACAAAACATTGCAGACACAAACTACCCATTTATACACCCAGCAGAGACAGGGAATCATTTACATTCATTTGGAGTTGTGTTTCCGAGGAATTTAAATCCAATATTCAATCTTTGATTTGCTCTGTTTTCATTTCCAACAACCTCCCATAGTACATATCTCGTTCTTTAGTTGCTAAATGCTCCACTATGTTCAGTCTGCAATGTATTGGGTAAGATGGTAGCATTCAGGAGGTTATCAGAGCGAGAGAGAGAGTGAGAGAGAGAGAGAAAATGAGAGCCGTGAGTATGAACCAAACAGTAAGAACACAGGTTGGAAAACCAAGAGGTGAAAGAACGCAAAGTTCTATAGCGCTAAAAGGCACTACTTTATAATTTATAAAAATCTGTTGTTCACTTACTATTTTGAACACCATCTGGGAGAAGACAGAAAATTAGGGCGTTCATGAAAGTTAGGGCAAATTATTGATCTTGTGTGTGCATGTGTAATAATTGTGTGTGTGCATGTGTAATAATTGTGTGTGTGCATGTGTAATAATTGTGTGTGTGCATGTGTAATTATGATTACAGGGGTGTTTGTGAAAAAAGCTGTACTTACATTGGATCTGTTCATGTACCACCAGGGCAAAATGATCTGTCTCCAAAATGCGGGATAATTTTCCCAAGTTATCAGTCAGACGGATCTATAAATGACAATAAGAGGTTGACAAAAAAAAAAAAAAAAATCAATCTTAATATTAATTTTACACAACTTAGGCTAGAGTTTGGAATGTGCTAAGTACATGGAAATGTAATTCTGCTACTTTCATTGATGGTAATTATTTTCACATGGGAGGTCATTACGTTTTAACAAGTCAACAAAGTCATAAAACTGTTGCCTTTGTGTGTTATTGTTGCTTGGCTAAACACAACTATAGCCATCTGCTTTTTACAAACCGTTTTGGAGCAACTCCATTCAAAACAACACAACGGACCTTGACTCGTTTAAGCGTTACCTGGTAATAAAATCTCTTTTGACAAACCAATTTACAGCTTATTCAACTGGAGAGACTCCCCTGGCCAGCCTGATCATTGACTGCTGTTGCGGCAATCTCAATTAATAGTTTACTCTTCAGACATTTTCAAAAAATTCCTTGAAAAGGAGAGACATAACTAGAGATTAAAGTTGGTGACTGACCTGCTTGAACTGCTTGTAAAGCACTTTGCTGACCGGGTCCGACAGCTTGATCTTCCCTGCCAGAATGGATGCCAACATGTTTCCTAGAGTCACCATTCCCAGGATTAACCTGTACACACACACACACACACACACACACACACACACACACACACACACACACACACACACACACACACACACACACACACACACACTAAAGCCTTTTCACAGTACAACTAGGTACCGAGTGGTTCTGCAATAAAACTCAATGGACCATAAAAACGATGCCGACATAGTAGTATTTCAGTTGGCTAATTTGTCTTCTCTCTTTGAGGACGCTCACCCAGCTTCATCCACTACAGGCGCCTGGTCGAAGCCCTTCTCCTTGAGGATTTTGATGGTCTTCTGACAGGTGACAGTGGGCAGGACGGTGAGGGGCGCCGACAGGTTCAAACCCTGCAGCCTCAGGTTCCACCACCTGACAGAAAGAGAAATAAAGAGGGTTTTTACACATGCGTACACGGAGGAGACTTTAACAAGAAAAATAATATACACACTTTACTTGCACATACCATGGTTTTTTCACCATGAGGTCCTCCTCCCTCAGGAAACCCTTCTGGACCATCCACTTGTCACTCAGGAATTTAGACCTTAATGAGAACAAATGATTCAATATCATCTAAGTTTATACATTAAAGAGAAACCTATCCAAACCAACCATGTATCTGAAGGCCACGCTAACCAGAAGTGACCGCCAACATTATTGTCATTAGAGCAGCAACTAGCCTGTTCATCGAAGCACCATACAATGTGGCACTCTGTGTGATGATTCATATACCCTTTCACAACAATGTATAATGATGATTAAATTACCTCATTTGGTCACATGGGGGAGCTAGAGGTGGCTTCAAAACAACCCCATTATTTTGGAAATGGATTTCCGAGAATGGGACACCAATGCTGCTCTCTTTCAACTAGATGTTTATGTATTACTTTTATAGTATGTTACATTATAAGCCGATCCAACACATGAAGACATTTTTTTTTTTAAAAGTTTGCTTTGGTCTTTCTGGCCCCATGTTGTCAATGAAATTCCTGAAAGTCTGTATACCATTTTTGGCGTTACAGAAATAGATTGTGATGATTCTCACATGTAGTTGCGGATGGAATCTGGCAGGAGCACCACACAGCGCTGGCCCTCCTTCAGCTCTTTGGCGACATTCACCGCCGCTGCCATGGCCGTTCCAGAGCTGCCTCCTGTTACAGAAAAGGGTGAAAAGGTGAGTTGGGTTAAACTCCTGCTTTAAAGAAGCATCTCCAACACGTCTGGCGTTTCACCTTAGGCATAACCTGAGCACTTACCGCAGAGCAGGCCCTCTTCTCTGATCAGCATGCGCGACATGTTGAAAGACTCCTCATCGTCTGACTTGTACCAGGTATCAACTACCTAATTGCGAAACACATAGACCGATTACATTTCACGGTTGTGATGGTATATGTCAGATAGAAAAAAAGATGGGAAGTGAGGAGAAAAATAGGCTATTCAACTCACTGATCTGTCAAGCACGGTGGGGATGAAGTCGTACCCGATGCCCTCTACCTCGTACTGGGTCTTATCCGTCTTGTTAATGTCCTCGGGCTCAGCCAGGATAGAGCCTTCAGGGTCTACACCAACAATCTGAAAACACAACAAACGCACACCATTCATAAATAACATGTAGCTCAGCAGAAGCATGAAAATAAATACTGCAGGAAGTATGAACTTTGAAAAAAAACGATTTGGCGCCATTCAAGGACTTACTTTGACGTTGGGGCATTTTTCCTTTAGTTTGCGGGCAATGCCTGTGATTGTTCCTCCTGTGCCTGCTCCTGCCACCAGCATGTCAATTTTACCTGTAATTTTTTGGGGATTGATGAGAGAAATTTATAATGGGATCCGTTTGCCAAATCAAAGGATTTTCTGTACAGTATCATAGCATCGCGGGGAGAAGATATTCGTACCACCACACTGCTCCAGGATCTCCTCGGCGGTGGTGTCGTAATGAGCCAGAGGGTTGCTGGGATTTCGGTACTGGTCCAGGATGTGGGAGTCTGGGATCTCGTTCTTGAGGCGCCAGGCGACGCCCACGTGTGACTCCGGCGAATCAAAGCGAGCGCTAGTCGGTGTGCGGACAATCTCGGCTCCGAGGGCTCTCAAGACATCCACCTTTTTGGAAAAGACAAAACATCAAACAAATCATGCAACACAATCTGTATTCATAATAAACGAGTGTCTGAATTTTTCTTGAATGACCTAATAAGACTTGCTTTGGATGATGCATATTTTGGTGGATCTCATATACTGCTCATGCTTTCTGTGTAGCCAGACGTAAAAATTAAAAAAAAGCCTAAAAGAGGCTTTATATAACTCCTAAATATGTAAAACATGTAAAAAATGTGGTGTCCAAAAGCAGGTGCACTTGTACTGGATTTCAGTTGTGTGCTTTTGACTTTAAAAGAAAAATGGTTTCTTTACCCACAGCAAAAGACACTTCTGTGAATGTTATATGAAACTAATAGACTGAAAACACTACATGTCAGGATGGCTCCAAAGCACATCAACAGCTTTGAGTCTATTAGTTTGAAACAAAATTCACAAAATGTACTTAGGTCATGCTCAGACCCAATAGGCTGCTTGCTTGGTGCGCACCAAATGGAAGTTGAATACATTGTTCTGTTTTTAGATGGTTCGGTCACAGGCAAAACTGAAATGGACTATACATTGTAAACAAAAGTCAAGCGCACGGATCGGCTGTTTTTTTTCATGTTTATGCGGAGCGCATATTGTAACAGACATAATCTTTTAAATCTAGTGCTTGTTTCCTCAGAACACATTAAAATAGCAGCAGACTGTAGTGGTCTGGGCGTACGGGCGTATTCTCTGACAACGTGCGCTAAATAACTTAATGACACTTAAAAACCGCCTTTTACCAGAATTTGCCTACTGGGACACAAACAAATCACCTATGACAAACAACTCACCTTCTCCATGCTCATTTTCTCAGGCATGACAATGATGCAGCGGTAGCCTTTCACAGCTGCAGCCAAGGCCAGTCCAATACCTAAAAAACAGGAAAAACCACAATAGACTGTTTACGACACGGCTGCATTCCTGTAATTAACATACCATTTGGTATACCAACTTAAAAGAGCTTTCCAACCACAAACACATGCAGGTAGTTACCAGTGTTTCCAGAGGTGGGCTCAATAAGGGTGTCTCCAGGCTTGAGGATCCCAGCTCTCTCAGCATCCTCCACCATTCGCAGGCTGATCCTGTCCTTGACGCTGCCGCCAGCGTTGAAGAACTCACACTTGGCCACTAATACACAACAGAGGGATTTGTTAAAGAGTTACATCGAAGGTCATTTTGATAAGAGTTGATTCAGAAAGCTGAAATGATGCAAATTGACCCTGAACCGTCTTCATTTCTTCAAGACAAATGCATTTGCAACAACACATACTGTATAACACATTTCACCGGCCTGCCCTTATGATTACATGGTGTCAAAGAGTCAACCGTGGGGGCGCCCTTAGCTCAGTTGGTAGGGCGTCCCCCCCATGGGCCTCGGGCCAGCAGCGGACCCGGGTTCGATTCCAGCCCGCGGTCATTCTCTGCATGTCACTCCCTTCAACAATAGTCAAAGTCAACCGTATCAACAATCCCGCTTCTTGACTGATGTGACCATGTGTCATGGTTTGCACGCTCTGTTGACTCACGTATTTCACACTTGAGTCCATATATTTTGGGGATCTTGTTGATGCGTACTAAGGGAGTGTCACCGATCCGGTGCAGGATGTTGGGAAGAATGGCCTGGGCAACGTTTCTGAGGGAGGAGAAAGTGGCAGAAAACAATGTTTCAACAAAGACAAATACCTTCAGGGACGCTGAGTCTATGTGTGTGGATACACTGTAAGGATGAATGTAAGGCAGTATATCCTTCTCTCTCACTAGTGGTGAAGTGACACCACTAGTGAGAGAGAAGGATATACTGCTTTCACTGTTTTTTAGCTGCAACATCTTCACATATTCGACTCCCCAGGTTTTTACTGAATCTGCTTTATCTGCTTTAAACAGTCATTATCTGTACGAACACTTGTCAAAATCAGTGAATGTCTTTTCACAATCTGCCCATAATGGATGTGCACTGAAATAAATCTGGTGTTAATACACAGCCAGCTTAGGCTCTGTAGACTGGTATGTTAACAAAAATGGGGCCCATCGTAGCTGCTGGTTTACAAAGGCTAGGCTGTGTAATAACAGTTTTTTTTTTTACCAGCACACATATTACGGACAGGTAAGTGGATTGTGAGGAAATATTCAATGATTTTGACAAATTACTTTCGACAACAAGCGTTCTCCAGAATGACTGACTGACCTTTAACCCATTGATGACTATGGCAATCTAGGATGCATGTCCTTAATGCCTGAGGGTTTTCTGAAAAAATATTAGGAATTGTCAAGTCTACCAAAACCTTAATATCTAAGCCTGTGTAGCACATAGAAACATGAAATAAAATACATTTAAAAGTTAAGGTTCACAGGTTTTATTTAAACATGCTCCCTTAGCGCTTACAAACCAACAAATATTTCTAAAAATCGTCAAAATGAGATGAATTAGAAAATTATGAAATATTGTTAATAAATAGATGCAATGTGTTGTGTGATTTTCGTCAGTAGTCTATAGTAGACCTTGATTCTGCGCACCAAACGCCACTAACTGTTCTGTCGCCGACATAGCTGGCGTATTTTTTTAATTATTTTTTTTATTTTTTTATTTTTTGATTGACATGATTTTTGGCAAACCACACAACTTTTGGGTGGTCACGTGGTCTTAAAAAATCAACAAAACCCACCTCTTGTGTATTTGAACCAATGACAGTGCATTCTATGCTGGGAATGCCATGAAAATTAGATAAAGTAATAATGCTGCGCGACGCAGCATCAGGCAGGAGAGCCAATGTGGCATCGCGCAGCAGCCGTCATCAATGGGTTAACTGTATATTCATATATTTGTATATTTCCCCATGTGAAAGCATTGGACATTTGAGCATCAGACCGACCTTGGACTTTGTGTATGAGGGCTGTCGGCTTTGGAGGCTCCCAGGCTCCATGTGCAGCGGCTGGGCAGGTCTGGCCGGATCCATTTCCTCTCCGGGGAAGCGATCTTGGCGTTTATCTGGAGGGTTTCGGTGTCCACCTTGTTCAGCATGTCACCCTTGTGTTTGGCGTCTCCGTTGGTGTGGTTGAGCAGCTTGGCAGCGTGCGGGCACTGGGGACCATTGACCATGGTCTCTTTGTTTGAGGGAACAGACGGCATGGCTGCTTAAACTGGAAAAGACAGAGTAAACTATGGTCATGTAATCACCTGTCAAGACTTTTTGAAATGACTTCAAGAATGCCATGTTCTGTTTTGCTACTACAGCTCCGGAAAAAAATTAAGAGATCACTCCAAATATTCAGTGTCTCTCGTTTTACTATTTATAGGCATATGTTTGAGTAGAATGAACATTTTGGTTTTATTCTATAAACTATTGAAAACATTTCTAACAAATTCCGTGAAAAATATTTTCATTAAGTAATGTAGAGATGAAGATTTAAGAAAAATGGTCTCTTAATTTTTTCCAGAGCTGTATGTTAACAAACTGTGACACTGTCTTCTGCTTGTTGACGCCTTTATTTACAATTCATCAAGAGAAAATGAATGCCATTAAAATCCATCCAAGTTGTCCATACAACTTACTCCAAACCACTATAGAAAAATATCAAGCAAGAAGTAAACAAAAAAGGACCAAGAGCAGGCGTTTAATATCTATTTTTTAGTCATTGACGGCTTGAATTGTTTTTTAAGATCCTTTAAGTACCAAAGCTCGATACTCAGCCCTCAAGAATATATGTTTCTTCTAAGAACTGAAAAATCTGCAGCGAAGAAAGCCACCAGAGGAAAGCACACACAAATCAAATATCACCCTCTGAGTCCTTAGCGATTAATTTGTTTACATTTTATAAAAAGAGATGTCACCGTATAGTCTTAAAAACACAAATAGTCTAAGCTTACACTAGATGGTATCAGTTGACTGACTACATGGATAAAACACAACATAAAGTGGACTGACAGGGAAACAAACCCTGAACCACTCCCAACTTTATACTAACGCTGAATCACTTCAGCCCAAATGCAAATAAAAAGGCCCATCATGCTTAGTGAGGAGCTTTCACAACTCACACTACTACTGCTGCTGCTGCTCCTTCACTACCCTTTGTTCTACTAGCCTACACCTTTTCCATACTGCACACAGATTCATTTAGAATTACAAGACTCACAATGAGTCAGCAAATTAGTCGGATCAAGTTCTGCTTTCAATAGTGAAAACAGAACCTGCAGTGTGAGTAAGGCCCTGGTGATTGGCTGATCAAGCTTTGGCCAATATTGCATCATTCACTCACTGGAGAAAACCAGCAACGCCACATATAAAGATATCGATGGGAATTGGGTTTCATAAAAAATATTACAGCTTAGGGTAAATTTGCAGACATAGGCCTGTAGGCATTAACCTCAAGAGTTTTGTTAATGTTAACCAACAATAACTCAATGGTCGTTCCTTACCAGTAATAACATGTTGTAAACTCACAAATAAATAATTAAATGTCAAACATTATCATTAGCTGGAGTTCAGTATTACAGGACCATAACTATCATCAGTAGACAAAAGAGGAGCTCTAAACTGCTTTTATAACTATGAGGGGGTCAATAATAAAACCTTCCAACAAAAGGCCAAATAATCAGTTCATCTTGTAGGTAGACCTAAGGCTTAGCAGACAAAAAAGGTGAGTTTAAGTTTCTTTGTTTATGGGATTGTAAATTGGACTGTTGGTCTGACAAAAACAAATTGATCACCATCTAGAGCTTTTCCAAATGTGACCAAACAAGCAATTCATTCATCGAATTGAATGAGTACTTATCACAAAGAATCAGATGACTTTTAAATCCTTTACCCTCTATACGTTTCCAGAACTTTCCACAGATCTTGCCTCAACTTATTGATTCATCCATTTTATTCTCTGCAGTCTCTGCTGCAACTGGCAGCAGATGAACCTTCACTAATACGCAGTGCACACACAGGGGCCAGCTGTTAAAACCTAGGGCCCCTCTTTGACTCCAACAAGAGTTCATACGATGTCCATGCAGTGATCCGACTACATCCAACATTCACTTAAGCAAACAACTCGGCATGGGGGAGAAAACTGCCTGTGGGATGAGCTACATTACGAGTTAGTGACGCACTGGTAAACACGTTCTGTAAGCTGTGGCATGGAAACCAGAACACATTTACGCTTCCGTTTTTTGTCCATGCTTAACTCTAATGGTAATCCACTTGATTACTATCAGCTATCAAAATAAAAAAAGTTGTTTACCATCCTTTCCTGCTCACATGCAACTTCAATTACTGACATTTGATCCCTGCCTGCCTGGCTACTGCCAGTCCAGTGCTAGTTAAGGTAGCACTGCCTACAACTGCTGCAGTAAATGTGGGAAAGGGTCAGTTGGTATGTAGTTTGCCTTACAGGGTTTAACGAGGGCAATATGATCCTACCGTGAGAGCAGGGAGTCCAGCCTGAAGGGCAGAAGAAAATAAATTGCAATAGGAGGATTTAAGAAGGAGAGATTCCAATTTTTTTTAAGCCAATATCCAAATCCTCAAATACCTTCCAGCCTGAGCCACTTCTGTGGGAAATCACCTGATCCGAGTCTGGCAGCATCAACCCCAATATTAAAGAAAAATCACTGTAATATGCTTACCTTATCAGCCTTGGTTATCTGTTTATATGGGGGGTGGGGTATTTCTAATGTCCTTTGGCCACTTCGGAGCACCCAAAAGAATAATAATGTGCTTTATAAATTAGGCTGCTCAAATTGGCAAAAGTGTCGTTTGCATAATTTCTCCGCCAGCAACAAACACAAACATCAGCAGGAGTAGGTCTCAGCTGTTTAACCAAGAAGAGCAGGCTGTATAGTCACTCAACCATAACAAATGGTGGGACAAATTTGAAAAGCAGGAATGCTACATGAGTAGAAGAACAATGTCAAACTCCAGGCCTACACTTGTTGACCCCACCACCATATAAGAGTCAAAATGATGACGAATAGCCTATTCAGTTTAAATGCAACCATCAATGCATTAGCATCACAGTCAGTGACTAAATATGTTATATAGCTAGCTGTTGGGACAAGTGCCATACAGATTAAGATAAGGGACACTAAAGCAAAACAGGAGCAGGACTACGAGTTGATTAAAATAAAATTAATCACTAACTATTTTGGCAATTGATAAAACTTGTTTACAGCGAAAATAGCAAACGTGTTAGTTCCAGGTTCTCAAATCGAGTAATTTCTAACTTTTCTTTATCTTACAATGTAGTGGGCCTACATGTAATATTATGGTGGGTTTAAACTCATGATTTGACAGACAAATTATCTAGTTTAGTATGCTATTTCAGTGTTTTATGATGCTTAATATACTCAATTATTAATCTCAGAAAATAAATTGGCAGATAAATTGACAAGGCAAAAACTAAAAGAGAAAATAGAAAAAAAATGCAGAAAAAAGGTAACAGTAAAATATAAAGGATACTTATTACATAAAATAAGTTATACGGCGTGTAGTGTATTTATATACTATCTATGATTGTAAGCAGTAAGTCATTAACGAAACTAAATTGGCTAGCATTTAGTGCTGTATTGCACATTAAAGGTTGCATCAGAAACAGCGTCCACGGAGCGCTCTTAAGTCACCAAATGAAATGTACCACAACCACGCGTGCATTGACGTTACAATTTCACATTCCTGTGTGCTAAGGTTTCCCCCACGAGTTAATCCCCACTCACCTTGTGAATTAAATGTTGCCAAAAACGATGTAAAATATGAGAAAATTAAGACCCCGACGCAAGCACCTCCTTCCCTGTTCACTGCGGAGAGACGTCCGACTTTGACAAAGGCAAAACGATTGTCGTGACGAAGCACGTGGACCAAGCGGGTGTGACGTGGGCAAAGTTTAAACGCTCTCACCGATTGGCTACGGCGAAGGCGTCTGTTTGTTGCGCTTCGGCCAATCAGAGCAGAGATTTCTTAATAAGGGTTTGGGAATGCAGTTGCTCTGCGCCATCTGTTTGACCTTTTATTGACAAAGCACACCGCACGGACTTTACGACTTTGACGCATGTTACATCTTGAAAGCTTCTCGTGAGCATGGCGTGCTTATCCCAAAGTATTAAAGTGCCCCTGACTGCAGCTCGCAGATCGAGGAGGGGCTAAATGTGTGTTAGACTAAACGTTTCACGTATTTTCACGTAACCAGTAAAGAACAATTTTCATTGATTTTTTAAAAATGTTTAGTCTATGATTTGAATATAATAGTTTTAGTTTAGATTCAATATATTTAAAAAAAGATTTATTACATTTTAATGTTTTTATTTTCATTTAAGATGAATCTTATTGCACTGTGAAATTATTTAACTATAATATACATTAGGTCACCTATTTGTTATTGCTGTATTACACTCCGTTAACTGTATTATTCCTATTGCCATTAAGGCAAATGCATATCTTATCTATACATCTATATTTTATATATTTTGTGTACATTATCTACATATTTAGAAATCTCTTATTCTATATGGTGTTATGTATAGAGCACATATGTTCAACAGAGTAAAGCATTGTGTAAAGCAAACAGTTTTCATCAGTGCGACCTAAGAAAACCGAACAGGAAGTATGGGAGAGGCAGAGGATTGGATTATATTGCATCATATAGTGTAATAGGAGGAAATAAGAAAGCAAGCATTGGTCTATTATGAACTGCAATCTTGATAACTGTGGCTTGAATGTGGTTTAAGTGTTTGTTGTTTACAGCTGCAGCAGAATGCTGCATGTTTGCAGTCTACCAACAATAACCAATTTGTTTCTTAATAAAAAGGATCCTACATGAGAAATAAATTGATGTTCATGTAAACAGGTGGTGCTTGTGCAGAATTACAAATCTGTTTTATTGAGAAAGCGAAACAAGCTTGTCTTAAAAAAAGGGAATAAGAAGAAAAAACACTTCCAACATTTCACCAAAAAAAGAAAAAAATAACTTTGTCATCACTGCTGGGGTTAAGGGAGAGGGATTTGGTAGGACATTGGGTCGGTCTTGGCTTTGTTCAGAATCTTCCCGAGCGCTCTCGGTCCCTCGCCTTTCCTCCACCACGGTCCCGCCGTTTGTCCCTGGAGCGGGAGCGCCTTTCCCGGGAGCGCGAGCGTGAGCGGTTCCTGGTTTGTAAAGGGAAAGATGTTTAGAATTTAAAGAAATATAGAATATATTATTATTATCTTATTATATCAACATGTAATGCAAATAACGAAATTTCCTTCCTCTTTCTACTATTATTTGTTTTATTTTGTGTATAAGTGATCTTTAGACAATGGATTTCTATACCTTTTCCTGCGGCGGCCATACAACTCTCTTCGGAGTTCTCGCGATATGGGTTTCAGATGCATGAAGTTGCAGAATCCCCCTCGGGTGCACTCTCTGTATGCAAACACAAAGTATGCAAAGGGTTAAGACTTGCAGCATGTGGTGGAGCACGGCCCTGAGGACAAGTTGGCACTTACACATGCCGAAGAGCGTGCTAGACCACCAAGCAGAACACCTGATCTGTAACTCCCACCCGCCCCACACTATGTTGATCTTATCACTGGCAGGGCAAACAACCCCCCGATCCAATGGAAAAACACTGACAGACTCATAAAAGTGACCATCAGATCTTTCCTCCCACTTTGCAAGGACAATGTTTATCTTTACATTTTAAAAGCTAATAGTGTCAATGCATTTCTGACTAACACAAGTGCAAATTCAATTAAGGAAACAGTGTAGTTTTATCTAGCTGCCTTGCTAGGGGTCCAGGGCCAAAAGAGCTTGTGAGGGCACTTGGCCTTTTCACCTGCCGTTTAGTGTTACTGACCTAAATTCTATTTTTTAACCTATTCATTTAGGTGTAATGTGAATTAGTATTGATTAATAGTATATTTCTATTGGACTTTTGAATGATTGATTCAGACATTTTAATACTAATTCAGGTCTTATTTTAGAAATGCCTTAAATACTTTATACGGGTCTGCAGGAACCTTGGTATATACAATAGCTTACCACAAAATTCTTAAATTATAAATGTTCAAAGGATTTTTTTACTAAAATGATTTATCACATTTAAACAAATTGAAGAGGACATTACATTGGTTTCTTCTCACATTTATAATAATAATAATAAATGTTATTTATATAGCGCTCTTCTCTCACTCAGAGCGCTTTAATAATAGGTAAAATAGGTAGCCATTACAATTCAGCAGCTGCTACTCACCCCATTTCATACTGGCGGCAGCATGCTTCCCTGAAGTCAGTGACGGGGGAAAGCTCTGAGTGGACGGCTTGGGCGTTGAACCAACGGTTGTTTAGGTCCATGACTGCTTTTTCTGCATCCTCCTCCCGACGGAACTACACACAAGGGACAGCTGAGGTTAACTTCCGTTACAAATACTGACACTAAACAATGATCCCATTTGATGCAGTGATTATGCATTTATACACTGAAAAATAAATAAACTCTCAAACGATCTTAGCAAAAGGAAAATATGTCACTTTAAATGTCTTTATACTCATAGTCACTTGACATGGTTTTATTATGATACAAGCTCATTCATCTGTTTTGTAGCCTGTTTCATTAAATTAAATCGATTTATGTTATTTGGATTCCCTTTTCATGTCTTGTGAAATATAGATAGGCAGTAGGCCCATAACCAACCTTAACATAGACATTGCCAACAAGGTGGTCGCCCAAGTTATCGCACACATTCATCTCCTCCACCTCCCCATACTTCTCCTCCATCTCAGTGAACACCTCCTGTGTGGGAAATAAAGAGGAACAAGAACAATTAACCTGTGCTACAGTTAACATCCCTAATCACTCAGGAAATAATGCAAAATTTTAATTTCTCCTGTTTATAGTGCAGCTGTTGCATATTCCTGCTGAATCAATATTGACACAAACTGGACATATTTTGCCAACGTCAGAAGGCAGATAACGCACTTGTCATGTCACGCTGTGCAGCATGTAGAGGAGGGTACTAAAGATCACTCACCTCAAAGAAGTGATCGTAATGCTCCTGCATTTCAACATCGCTGACAGCGCCTAGAAAATGTCAACAAGGAGGAGAGTCAAGGCAAAGCTGGCATGAGACCCTTGGTCTTCAAATGGACTGTGTAACACCTTTAGCTTTTAACAAAAAGGTCTAACTGTAAAAGACTTTGATGTTATTTGTTGGAAGATAAAACGGTCTACTCTCCCTTGTGCCTTTTCAGCAAAAACTGGCACTTTGACCCATTTCACAGAAGCAAGGTAAACACTAGAGCTGACTCCTCTTAGCTTCCTCATGGTAAGTTGGGCTTTGACTTTAAAGGCCAGGACACACCAGTCTGACTACCTGAAAATGGAGTTTGCCGATTCAGGGAGCTCCAGTCTTCCCGTCGCGGCCAAAAAAGTGCAAAGAACACACCAAGCCGACTGCTGACTTTCCGTACGCTCTGCGCTTGCGCGGGACGTAATGTCTCCATAACAGCAGGCGGTGCTAATCTGTATTGTGGCCCGAAAAAATACGGAAGCCGGAAATGATGGGACGGCTATCTAGACCATAAACATAGATAGAAATACGTATTTATATTTATGGACCATAAAGAGCACCATTTTTTGCAGAGAGTGTCGAGCATGGTGTCGAGCTGTCAACAAGGGTTGATGCATGTGAGTACTCGCTGAACGAAACAAACAAACACATTAAAACAATGGCTAACTGTTGTTAGCTGTTTGTGCTACCCGCCTCACTTCCGGGCTTCACTGATTCGCTAGCCCTCCACAAATCAAATTGCTCCAACTGAAAGACTGCCCGCCGCCGATTGAACATGTTCAATCGACCCAAAAGAAGCCCGACGACATCTACGACGACCGATTTCATGGCACACACCAAACAGATTCGTGTCTCCGCCCCCTCCAGACTCTACAACGGCGATTATCGGGCCGGTGTGTCCGGGCCTTAAAAGTATTTGCCACTGTGTCACCTTCCTTGTTTGCATAACGTCATGTACACTGTGCGCAGGAAGCCATGACGTAATACCACAGAACGTATGTTTAGGTAAATCCTCCCCTGGCTCTTTCATTGAGAAGAATTGCCTAAGCACCAGTAGAAAACCTGCATCGTTGAATCAAAAGCAGAAAAATGTGTACTCAATGTGAAACTGTTAAGTGTAAGGCGATGAACACAGAAACAGTCCGTTTCTTATAGCTTTGAAGTCTTTCATTTCAGCTAAATTAGGGATCCGATACCAAAGGTGTGCACATTATTGCACAGCATTGACACAGGTACTTAAGAGTTAGGCCAGGAAAACACGCAATACAGAATTTGGCCACTTATTCTGTTGTGATGCAGTAAACATCTCCTGCACACTAGGCCAAATTCATGTGGGGAGGTGTGACACAGTAAATGAAGTGCAGTCGGTGCTGGAGGGTCCTGTGGATGAAAGGGGAACTTACAGTGTAAACCATCAGCAGACTGGGCAGAGGTTTCAAGGTTATGAAGGTAAATGTTCAAGAGGGAAATGGTCTGAAATACAAAACGTAAACTTCTGTGACAGAAATCAACCAAAATAAAGCTGGGGAGGGAAAAAATGTGATTAGAAAATGTTTCTGTCAGCAAACTGAGATCTTTAGAATCTAAAGATCTCAGTTTGATATTATATCTCTAATTAGCAATTATGTGATAGATAAAGGTGTATTCAAGATCTGAGAAAGGGCCACTGTTTTAGATTTTTGCTGATTCTTTAAATATTTCTTGTTGTGATATATTTGCTCCTTTACGCTTCTTAAAGGTTTTGTTTGGCAGAAAAAGGCCTGTCATTTATTCCTGTAAGTGTTTATACTCTATGATATACAGACAGTAGGTTAAAAGAATTTATTGACAAATCAAATTAATAGATCAAAAGGTGACATGTTTTCATATGAGCACAAAAGTTTAAAGAGAGGCACCCAATTTAACCCATTGTGTTTTGTTATTCATGCAATGTGAATGTTAAACCCGACTTCACCACTCTGATGCATCTGTATGCTACTCATTAACAGTAATGCATCACCTTTACTTGGTGGTAAATTGGTTTCCAGAGTTGTTTGCCAATGTAATCAGGCACTAAATGGATGTTAATGACATCAAGCTGTATCCTAAAACGATAAAGGCGTCAAAGGCGTCAAAGGCGTCAAAGGGTCTTGTGTTGTGCAACCGCATTCAAGATATGATTTATAAACAAGCCTGATCTTTATATGGTCTGCACTACAGGTGACGGTTTTATTTCACTTTCAAATCTAACAAAGAGAAGGTTATTTTAGATGAAGCCCTTTGTCTGAGGAAGGATGCTGATAAATGGACTTTTGAATAGACATTTAAATGTAAGGCTGAAGTTACACTAGTTTTCAATGGCAGAGTGAATGCAATGCTTTTAAATTCCCTGGATGTATGATTTACGTTTGGGGCCCACAGCAAAAACAAACAAGTCTTACACTTACCTGTATGTGAGGTACGGCTTCAGCTCTACTAGACTGCTGCTCCATATATGTACTGCACACACTTAGAAAAACCCACTTCTAGGTATTTTAACATTATCAGCACAGGCTGTTAGTACCGTTTGTCTTGTTTGTCTTGGCATCAATTATCTTACCCTTACGGCCAGCACTGGAAGTTGTGACGACTCAGCAGCACAAGGTTGAAAAACACATATTGGAAGCTTGTTTTTTGGGATTAGGCGATAACCAATGGATGACTGAATATTTAGTTTGGGATACCTGAGGAGATGGGGTCCAAAGTGGGTTTATAGCCAGCAGGGCTGAAGCTGTACCTCACACCTGCTGTCATATGTGAACATCAATTTCAGGAAACAAAAAAGAAAGATGATGAAAAACTTTTTTTCAACTTACAGCGAGAAGAATCGGCCGTCTGTGCACTGTTCTGGGGATTACGGTAGATGTTTTGAATCAAGATGGTCTGCAGGCGACAAAAGAACAAGAAAAGGCACATGGTCAGATAGGATTCAAGTTTTGTGCTCTTTTTTAAATTAAATCAACTTCTATTTTAACATGTACTTGATTGTCATAGTAAGTAAGTAAGTCAGTCAGCCATTTTATTTACAACACACCTAGCAAAAAAAGAGTCTAAAATGTACAATGATGACATAAACATAGTAACAAGTAAGTAAAACAGAAAGAGAAGCATCATACAAAAGCCAGATTAAAAAGATGGGTCGTAAACGGCTTTGTGAATATTTCTGAGAGCAGATCTTAGATCTAATTGGATAGAGCTCTAGACTTATAGAGAAGTTCATGACTGCAAAACATGAGCTTTGAAATACAACTGCAGGGCAAAGGAAATTACAAAATAGCGAATGAATGACGGAGCAAGTTTTTGCCTACTTACTGACATTACCAAAACATTCCCATTGGCTTGGAATAATTTGAACCCAATATACAGTACTTTAAACAGTAAGTGTAAATTCAGAGGAAGAATCTCATTCACAGTGCTGTCATGTCTGAGAGATCGCAATGCCAATATACTCAATTGAGCATGCACATGTTTTGCCTCATAGAAGATAAAATGGATATATTTTGAAAAACCGATCAGTGGATGAAACGGCGACATGCTTTGATGAGTCAGAGGATAAATATTGAGACAGCTGTGGCTCAGCAGGTACAGCAGGTTGCCTATTCCTGGCGAGGGTTTGTGGTTTTATCCCGGCCTCCTGTACACAAGTCCTTGAGCAAGACATTTAACCCTGAATTGCTCCAGATGGCAGGCAACACTTTCCATTCCAGCTCTGCCGCAGTGCCTGCATTTTTCTTTACAACTCAAACATTTACTGTATCAACTGAAAAATACATGCTTTCCTATGAATCACTTAACTAATATTTAGTTGTATAACCTCTGTTTCTGAGAACGGCTTCAAATCTGTGCTGCAGGCCAATTTATGACCAATTTATGGCACCTGTGAACAGGTGTTTCAGCCCAGGACGATTGGACTACATTGCACAATTCCTCTGCATTTCTTGGTTTTGCCTCAAAAACAGCATTTTTGATGTCACCACATAGGTTTTCTATTGGATTAAGGTCCACGGATTGGGCTAGCCACTCCATAACGTTAATCTTGTTGGTCAGGAACCAAGATCTTGTTCGCTTACTGGTCTGTTTGGGGTTGTTGACTTGTTGGAACACCCCTTTCAAGGGCATTTCCTCTTCAGCATAAGGCAACATGACCTCTTCAAGTATTCTAATGTATCCAAACTGATCCATGATCCATGGTATGCGATAAATAGACCCGACACCATAGTATGAGAAACATCCCCATAACATGATGTCTGTGCCACCATGCTTCACTGTCTTCAAAGTGTACTGTGGCTTGAATAGGGGCCGCAGACAGTTTGTCAGACGACCCCCAAACACTAAATCCAAGCCACGGTACACTTTGAAGACAGAAATCTTCATGCATTTTTCAGTTGATACAGCAAATGTTTGAGTTGTGAAGAAAAATGCAGACACTGCTATTTTTTTGAACAGTCTAATATTCCTTTAACATTTGACAAATGTTTCTGCATTCTTGGATTTGGAATAGAATGTGCAATGTCCCCAATGCATTTGCAGGTTTGGAAATAAAAGCCATGATAAGGATTTTGAACTTGCCTCACTTTTTTAAACACATTGCTATTATTTTGAAACTGTATGTCAAACTTCACAAAGCCGGGAACACACCGCATTGGCCGCGTGAACGCAGGAGGCTCGCCGCTTGGTCATATTGGGCAATATTAACCGCAGCCGCCGCCGCGGCCACTGGCCGCCACATCGAAGGCGGCGGTTGGCCGTGTGACCGCAAGAGGCTCGCCGCTTGATCATATTGGGCCATATATTCCTGACGCCGACGCCGAGATCAGACCCGTCACACTTACGGTGCAACAACAACAACAACATGGTCCAGCTGTGCCAAAAAATACAGATGTAGGTACACTGTGTACACCGGCAGTCATGTCACAAATATCATCAAAACAGCATGAAGACGCACCCCGATCGAAAATACACACATATTAATAGTAATTCAGCAACATACTAAACACAATAACAACAGTAGTGTGTGCTCAGCTGCAAAAATAAAGGCAGACATCAGCCTACCTGAAAGTGAAAGTGTGCCGGCTGACGGAGGACAGTACCGGTGCTTCGCTGTACTATATTGGAATTCCACACCACTGCCGTCAACTTTGGGTTCATATTATCCTCAGGAACAGCACACAGCAGGGTGAGTTTCACTATGCTAACCGGCACTACCTTGGCTAAAGTACAACCAACAGCTAAACAGATGCAAAATACACATATTTGCAGAATGTATTGGAAGCCCAATGTCCTCACGCCACACGCCCACCTCGTCTTGCAGACCACCGGGTCTGCAATCTCAACGCTGATTGGCTGTGGAGGCGCGGTGCCCGGCGGCGCCGCAGAAAAAGATGCGCAATTTCTACACGCCGCAAATGGCCGCGCTCCCGATCCACGCGCCTCTCCTGAGCACCCGCCGCCGGCCGCTGGACGCCGATTATTGGGTGGACGCGCGGCCACGCGCTAGTACATTGACTTTGTATGTAATCTCGCCGCGCGGCCAGTGCGGTGTGTTCCCAGCTTAAAGCAATTCTTTTTGGTGGCATCTTCATTCCTTACCTGGCTGAAAGTTGGTTTGTTGTGCAATCTCGAGCAGCGGTCTCCATGTCTGCACGCTCCAATTTTAAAATAGAAGGAACAATTGACCCTGGAAAAAAAGAAGGAACAGTGTCATCATACCTAATGGTTTACTTTTGTTTTAAAGGACCAGGCTGGCGATATTCTACATTTTGATGAATGTCGACAAACTCCATGAAAAATAGCAAAACATGATGTAAGTCAGCTTCTCAACGTTTAAACAGCTCATCTGAAAATTATTCAAATAAAAATAGATGTGACCCATTATTTGAAGCTTTCAAATGGCAAAGTCAGAAAAAATATTGCTTGAATACTACTCCCTTTGTCTTAGCATTCTAGGCGTTTGAAATATTTATTCAAGATATTTTAACCTCAATTTAGGCCTTATATTTAGAATAACTTATCCAGTGCTCTTTAAGCCATTTTAATGTGGTAGGAACCCTGCTTTAACTTATTGCATAATTAGTGGAAATAACGCACAATAAACATATCGCGAGATTATTTGCAACTAGTGTCCAGGGTGCCTTTTGCTGCACTCCACCGGTGTGACTGAACAAAACAACCCGCCTGAGCAGGGCTGTTCCTCTGCTGCTAACAAGCTCGTTAATTCAACGAAGCTTCACGTTACCCGGTTATTTACTGACCTACAATGAATTTCTGCAGTGGTCACATATGTACTAACGACAGTAAACCAGCAGCCCCCAGGAGCTGCAGGTTAGATATGGTTCATTCCTGAGTTTCATTCAAATCGTTAGCTCAGTGTTAGCATCCCCTTGCTAATGAAAGCTTGTCTGGGACATTCAGCAGAGCTCCAGCGACAAACTGAGGCACGCAGGGGCCTAGGATGAACCACCGAACACACACTTTGTACATACCACCTCGTTTGAGCGTGAAGTGAAACATATAATGAATAAAACTTACTTGTCTTTCTCTGTGCCGAAAATGGATGCCAGGTATTCCGCCATTTTCGGCTCGTCGTAGACGTAGTGATGCACGTCATTACGTTAACGTCGAGTCTCTCGCCCTCAATGCCTGCACTGATCCTGAACGCCGTATGTCTGCGCTGTTTGTCCATAGAAAAAACAGACTATTTCTGTCTCAAAAACTGTGATTTTATTGTCATCCCACACAACCGCAACTGGTCCCACTGCTCGAATTCCCTGACGATATCACACTAAATAGGCTATTCAGTTTTGCTTTGTAATATGATATTTTTCAGTTTTGTAGGCCTACTCATTTTTCTGCAAGTGCCAAAATATGATGCATTGTCATATAGATTAAACTAATCGGAGGAAAATGTTGGTAGTCAAATAAATGTAACTATAATAGGCCTATCTAAGTTAGCCTGCCTATACGTAGGCCTTAGTCAAAATAAGTCTTTACTTTCAGATTTAATTAGGCTATATGGATGTTTGAATGTAGCACACTTAGCCTAATTGTAATTCTGTTGGTCACAGGTACATAGGCCTATTTTTCCTTTCACCTGTAAAAAATCTGAATACGTCTTTAAATTGTATTTTCATTTAGCCTAATTACATGTGTGTCACAGCAACAAAACAAGGTTTTGCGACAGACTTTTATTTCAATTATATATAATATTTCCATATATGAACTTGATGTGTTGTGTAGCCTATGTGGATCGTCCTTTAAAACCTGACTGTGTCAGATTCGGTCACAGATGAGCAGTCCCCATGCTGATGGTCCATCCTCCTCTGAAACCACACGGCTGCATGCTAGAGCCCGCACACGACTTGCAGGAGACGCAGATTGTGAAGGTACAGAGGAAGGGAGAGGGGAGAGGGGAGGAAGTCAGCTTGAAAAAAAGAAAAAAGAGTGAACCACAGACTGTGCCAAGAAGTGATGAAGCCGACGTCAAGGTGCACATACAGACACGACTCGGAAGTGAGAAGAGAGGTGCAGTCAGAGTGAGGGCAGCATAGGGTAGGAGGCAGATCGTAGTAAAAACTTGAGATATTTGCTGAAACTGTGGGAAGCCCCCTTCCTCGTGATCTGAGATGCTTCTCTGCATTGGACCTGCAACTTTTGCAGAAGCAGGACCACCCACCCACCAACCTTCCCTCCCCTTGCTTTAAAGGGGGAAAGAGGTAGAGGTAGGCTATAGGGGGAGCGAACTGAGAGTAGAAAGAGGAAGCAACTTGTAGATATATCATCTCGGGTTCAGCACTTCTGTTTTTCGAACCAAATAATGATGTGCTCTGCGGAAGGTGACCCACTCAGATTGGATGCGACTGGAAGATGACTGGAGGTTTTCTGAGCGTTCCCATCATGAGGCCTCGCCGCCGCTGGACCGTCCTGCATGTGTCCATCCTGGCAGCTCTGCTCCTCAGCTTAAACGCTGACAGTAAGTTAATATTTTTTCTAAGCATATTGTGCTGTCTGATTGTTTGTGTCACCGACAATATTCTTCTCTACTGTAGACCTGTGATGTGTTGATTCAAAAGTGTGCTCATGTAACCACTTTTCAAAATATTCAGATAATGGTTGGAGGTCTGATTTTTAATTTTTTTGTAAAGATTGTGAACTTTAAAGTGCACACATCCACACATGATTTGGATTGAATATGGAAATGAAGTTCTCACAAACATGTGAGTTGGCCAACAGTCATTTCCCAAACCCAGGCCTGTTGAACTTGAGCTAAGGTGAAGGCTGCACAGTCTCTCTTTCAGGTGCACAAAAAATTTCACTTTCACTTAATTTCTTCCACAACAGGAGGCTCGTGTGGGAGCATGATGGAAACATTTAGAGATGTTAAGACGGACACAAAAGAGAGACAATGTTTTTACGGAAAAAGGCACAGAAAACCTCCATATTACTCATTGGCTTTATTAATTGTCGGCCCACGCGATGTTCCTTGTGCTATTGCGGTAAAGATTTAGACACAGGAGCGAAAAAGTTACTCGTTTGCAAGACAGGTATTATTCGATGATGACTCATGTTGGTGACAAAATCAGATTTAAGTTTATTCTACTAAGAGCTAACTTAACTCTGTACTTGCAGAGAGTTTTGATCACTCACCCCATCAGATCTGAAAGGTGAACATTGAATGTCAGGAAATAACTGTCTCTGAGAAAAGCACCTCCAAATTTGATGATTTTGAGTTTTATCACACACCTCTCACTTGCAGTCGTCATGGAAATAAACTATATAGATTTAAAATAGTTTTTTTATGAGCAATTTAAGATCATTTCTTAAAAAAGCTTCAGGACAGCTACTAAATGGACCAAGTAGTCATGCAAAGTAATTTTTTTTAAGTTCCCCCTTGAAACCTGGTTGCTTAGGTGACCTGAAGTAACTCTCAGTTCCTTCAAACCGCTGGATCCCATGCAAATTATTTTTCCACTCATCGCAAACTGAAATGTCACCAAATCGTTTTGTCTCTGTGTGCTTAGTTTTTAAGTTTTCATTTCTACTTTGTTAAGTCAAACGTCATATTTTCTCATCCTGTTACCTTGTGTTATCGCATATGATCAATTTATTTGCTTCCTATGTCACTTTCACAATCTAAATTCTAAAGTATGAACCTCCAAATATGAATTTTAAATTGTGTTTGGTGTCCTTTAACCAGTGCGACAACTCCCAAAACCATTCTCTTCAGAGTATCTTTAAAAGTCTTGAATTCGACCTTTTCATGGAGTTAGTCAGCAGCATTTCAACCGCCGCAAACAAAGCATTTTTAATTGACCCATCCATCAATTTTAACCAATTTATCTGTGTGTCCAAGTCACTTTATTTTAAAGAATTATATCAGTAGGAATTATGTTGTATGGTACTGAGAATAATCCTGATAATGAATGGGATGATTTTGGCTTGTATTCCCATGCAATTGAATTTAAGGTGTTGAGGAAACCCCATTAAAAAAAAACTTTTGTTGCTGTTGTTTTCAAGATCTAGATGTCATCTTCTTTTATCACGAGCTGCCGTCAGATTGAAATGCAACATAACAGCAACACAGTGAACAATCGAGTAATCGTTGTTATTTTTCCCCTTGCAGGTGAAGATTCAGGATGTGACATTGAAATTAGGGTACGCCGCTACACGGTTTATAATGCTACCCCTGGGGAATGTCTTAGTATTGACTGTCCTGTACGTTTCTGCAACGATTCCCCACCAACAGTCTCCTGGCATAAACTTGAGAAAAAACATGTTCCCGTCAATGTCAGCAGTGCCAGTCACATTAAAACAGAGTGGACACTTTCAAACCCTTTAGAAGGGATATCACATTTGGTCTTTAAACAAATACTCACAAGCCACTCAGGTCTGTATCAGTGTCAATTTGGAGGCAGTGTGAGTCATGCCATCAACGTCTCAGTCCTTGGTGAGTGTGAATTTTACTGTAGTTTTGACATCTTTACTGAAATTAAGTGTCCCACGAATTGTAGACATAACATCTTGAATTTCTTACAGCTACTGAATAATTAATTAACAAATGTAATACTTAATTTTGGCTTCATTTGGATAACACAACTGTCTTTGTATCACTATGAATTAAGACTCTCTGTTGTGTGTTGTGTGATCTAGAGGGTAGCAATGATACAGAGAAGAATAACGCAAGTAAGAAATATGTACATTTGAATGAGAATACATACGTTTTAAAACATAAACACATTAATCTTGAGTCAAGCTCCCTCTTTCTTTAGGAGAGAGTACATCTTTGGATTCTAAACCTGAAGAAAATCTGTGGTTATACGCGTACACTGCTGCTGGGATCGTGGTATTCGTCATCGTGGTGATAATAATATCTGTTGCATTAATGCAAGGGTGTAAAGGTGTGATTTCTTATTCATTAAAAGGAAAACTCTCCATTGTGAGATTAAATGCCAGAGTGTATTTGAATGAATACGCCATGCAGGACACAATCTAGTAACCAACTTCACCCAAATGTCGTCACGCAGGGCAACAGAAGAAAGAGACACTCACTGAAAATCAGGTGAGACCAGGATACATTTCAAACAGCCACCTCATTAAATCTTATTGCTTCAAACATGTCAATGTTTTTTTGTTCTTTAAATCTTTGCAGTATATGGCGATCCCCATGGTCGAGCAACCCTTCACACACGCCAGCCTCCAGCCCTCGCCACGTGGAAGCCCCTGTGTGCCGCCGTCTCGGAGATCCACTCGAAGGAAGACACGGCCATCTGAAGCCAGTGAGTTGCCACCAACCAGAGACAACAAGCACGTTCACGGCAAGGTGAAAGAGAGGGACAGGGAGAGGCAGAGGGGTGAGGTGGAGGAAGAGGGGAGTTCTGTCGTCTACGCTGCCCTCAACCATCAGCCTCCAGCGGGGGCGGCTCCTCGGCCCCGGAGGCCCCAGCAGGAGGAGAGCTCAGAGTACGCAGCCATCCGTGTTAAAGACCCAACACCCACTAGACACTAGAGGAGCACTGGAAGACATTTCAATTGGGTATACAATTACCCTCCCACAACAAGGGGTACAGATCTACCAATGTCAAGATTGGCCCTTATGTAAGCGCTACATTTAGCATCTTCACCATTTAGTTGGTGCTAAAAAGGCCCTGCTTTAATGCAAATTTTGTGAGGTCATTATTAACCGGTAAGAATGGGTGCACTCCATAGGAGCCGAAGTAAAGTCAAGTCAACAACCAAACTGGCACAAAACTACAATTGCGCCAGTTCGGCTGTGGTTTCCACTTCATTTCAATTCGTCATGTCATAAACTGCAAATACAGTAGGCTACCAATGTGAATTAACAGCTTTGTGTGACAGGTAAGCAAAACAACATGTCGAAAACAGTACAGACAATATTATACATGGCTTGTCATGACTGAATCCAAATAGAAAAGGTACCTTTCTGTCTTTGCAAACACCATGAACAATTATTAATTCGACATAAGCAATAAATACCTAATATAATACCTGTGCAACACAGGAGCTGACTAGCCTGGATATTTTTTGTTGAATTGCTAACCTTTCCATTGCGAATTCTTACTTTTCATGCCAACAACCTTGGAAAAGGTCAATAGGCTACTATGGTTGCCTCTTGAAGACTAAAGACAACAAGGTACTGATATTGTTTTAGCCATGTGGTTGTCTAGTTTGCATCATGTAACAGTAACATTTGTATTAATGTGCTTGCCTGAAAATGATACTGATATAATCAGGCTGGTGCCATGGTGAAGCATTTCTTCAAATCATACTGTAAAACGTTGTGATCAATCCCGATATGGCATACAAGTTAAGGATAAGGCTGGTGATATTCTGTACTTTCTTCATTGTCAACAACTCCCATCACAAACCAAAAAACAAAGATAATTGAAACAACTAACTTGTTATATCAAAAGTCTTATCTTATTCAACATCAATAAGCATTTCTTCATCACCAAGAACACACACTGTAGTTCATTTTGACTCAAGCTTACAAACAAGTCCTGCTGTCACAAATACAGACTACAGTACCAATGTGGAACTATTACTGAAATAGTCCTCAATCAATGCACTATTTCCTCCTGTCTAAGTAACGTATGCTACTGTTCAAAAATTAAACTACAGTATATTTGTGAGCTGTTTTTAAAGTTTTAAATCTTCAGCAAGAGTCAATATGATTGGGGCTTTAGTGCCGCGGACATGATGGGAAAGATGGACCACGCATGTTATGATGATTTGGCTATGTCATTGGATTGGTTGACAATAGGCAATATGGAAGTAAACCAGTCTCATCCTCTAACAGAGAACTGAGAAAGGGAAGAAGTCAGGCTATGACGTCCTAAGGCTGAATCTGCAGCGTTGGAGATGCCAGCACTTTCTCTCACCAAACTAAATGTATAATAACAGAACTTTTGCAAACTGTCTTTAAACTAATATGGATTTGTTTGTTATCTTGGTTTATACGTTAAAGGCGACAATTGTGACTTTGTGCTGCTGCAGTGCATCCATGACTTGAATTTACCCTCACAACATGCACCATTTTAACCGTTGACTAATTTTCCAACTGTACGAATGACTAATGTGCTTCTGTAATTATGTCCATTTTCAGAATTATTGATTGTGTATCTTTAACTAGATAAATGTAATAATAATCTCATCATTTTGTGCAATCAGATAACATAATATGTATCAATACCTGTCGGATTTTAATCAAGAATATATTATTCAATCACTTCTGACTTCTTTTTTGTACTGTTTTACTTGTAAAATAATCTAATACCATTGAAACAAAAATGTTGAATTGAAAAAAGAGCGTATTCTGTGAAGGGGGATTGTATACACCAAAGAAACAGGAAGTTATAGACCACATGGCATTGGCTTTGGTATATAGAGCAGGCATACAGTTAAAGTTATTTGATAGCTGCTTCTTGAAGAGTTTCAAATATGACACCTGTCTCCTGCCTGACCACTCTCTACATGTCCATCCTAGCAGTGCTCATCATCACTTTGAAAGCTGATAGTAGGTTTTTTTATTATTCTATCTATATCGCTTATACTCTCAGTCTGAATAGCTCTTTGTTGCAACCCGTTTTACTGTCGCTTAGTAATCTATTCACGAAAACTAATCATATAAATGTTATTGTAAATTTGTTTTGCACAGGTTAATAAGACTGAAAGGGTTTCACATATATACATCTTACTTTTTATATATTTTTCCTGTAAGCAAAAACGCAGAATGAAAAATACTCAACGCGGAAATAAACTAGATTGTATGTTATAGTAGTTCATTAAATTCCGAAGATGAGAATAGTAAAAGATTTGAGCGATCAGAAAACATGAGTATTTCAACGTTAATAGGTGTTAAACTGAGCAAATGTAAAGGTGTATATTGGATCTTAGATCATATATAATGCGGATATCACACACCACTGTTTGAGTAGGTGTGGTTGGTATGTCCGCACAAAACCATTTAAGGCAGTAAAGATGACAAGGTATAGTTTGCATAGTTTTTCTCATAATTTCATGGAGATGGGGATTGCTTTGTACCAGTAAAAAAAGGCTACATATTGCACTACATGACGTCACGTAGAGTGACCATTAAAGACTTCGCAGCAGCTCTTTTGCTTACAAATTTTGGCCTCTTGGGCATCACTTAATTAAAGATTGCCAGACACTAATTCCGAAACAAAATATATCCTTCGGTAATGTAAAAAACTAAGCATGTTGAAATCGGAAGGATTTGTTTCCAGTTGCACATAACCAGAGGCAGAAAATTGCTGTAACCACAAAGGTAACAAAGATGACTTCCTGACCTGGATTTTTTTTCTTTCAGTTTGACGGCCACAGCTGCAGCATTACAAACCCATACAACTCTTCCTGTGATCTAATTCTTTCACTGCTTTCATATTTACTATTAAACTGTTCTTATTTCTCCTTAATTTAGTACAAGGCTTAGTAGTATTTATTTACTAATAGGTGTACATTTTTTCTGTAAGGTTAAATTTTATTATTTTTATGCTTAGTTTTTGTTTCAAGGTTTAATCAAAATGTTATATAAGTTTTATCTCTCCATTTTCAAAGTTTAATTTAATTATTTGTGTTTTGTACAGTTTCAACTTGGCAGGGGTGGGGAGTGTGTGTGTGTTGTGGTTGTTTTTTATTATGTATGTTTGCTGTTTATGGATGTTTGAATTTTCTTCGGGATCAATTAAGTATTATGTAATAATGTCAGCTGGTATCAGATCGTCCAATTAAGTGAGCATGAGTTGCCTCGTCCATTTCTAATCCCTATATTTTCTCATTTTCCCTTTTGCAGGTGAAGATTCAGGATGTGACATTGAAATTAGAGTACGCCGCTACACGGTTTATAATGCTACCCCTGGGGAATGTCTTAGTATTGACTGTCCTGTACGTTTCTGCAGCGATTTCCCACCAACAGTCTCCTGGCATAAACTTGAGAAAAAACATGTTCCCGTCAATGTCAGCAGTGCCAGTCACATTAAAACAGAGTGGACACTTTCAAACCCTTTAGAAGGGATATCACATTTGGTCTTTCAACAAATACTCACAAGCCACTCAGGTCTGTATCAGTGTCAACTTGGAAGCAGTGTGAGTCATGCCATCAACGTCTCTGTCCATGGTGAGTGAGCAGCAGGACTCTCTTACTGCTGTTTTTTGCAAGTGGTCTCATTGAAGATATGTTACTTTTTTGTAGCAAATTAACTTTCTAAATATTTTTCAGGGACAATCGAGCTCACCACAGTTACTGGGACAACTTCGGAAACGGGTAAGAAAAACTAACTTGCACTTAAAACGCATTGTATGGCTCAAAAACTTTTGCTTCTATGATGCTTATTTTATTGATGTTCCCTTTTTTGTCTCAGAGAAACCAGCAGTTCAGGGCACTCCCTGGCATTATGGGTACCGAATTATTGGAATAGCAGTGTTTTTCATCTTGGTGATAGCTATATGTGTTGTATCAAAATCTGGGTTCAAAGGTGAGAATGTGTGATCTTTACATGCAGTAACACTATTAACAATAGGAATATGTATGTATTTCAGTAAGTGACCCATACTTATGTTCATCCAAGGTGGTCGGTGTGTGGGAAAATCCAGGAAGACATCGGAACCGAGCTGCCAGCCTACCCATCATGAACTGTCTATCATCCATATCTATGAAAATGATCAGTAATCCCTAAACTATATGTCTTGAAGTCAAACTGTGAAGATCAATCTTGACATAATAGTAGGCTACTATGAAGTATTGATTTCAAGTTTCTTTATCATGTAACATGCTTGTTTTTGTGTGTTTGTCAAATGAGTTTATCAGTGCTAGGCTGTGTAATGAAGATGTGATTTTTATGTTATATGCTATTGATTACCAAATATTGCTTTTTGCATCGGCAAAATATGATTAATGTCTTTATCATGGCGGGTTTACTGTTATAAATCTTACTGTTGACTCCATTCAGTTCATTTGAATTCCTGTAAATCAAGCTGTAATGAAACTGCAGTGAAATGTCTTAAGTGTGAAACCACAGCATGTAAAATATTTACAGGTAAATAGTTTTGCTTCCTGTACAGGTAACAGTCTTTTTGCATACATCCGTTGCAGACATAAATGGGACTTTGTGTTTGTCCATATTGTGTGATTGTGTTTGCACCTCTGTTCTTGACGGTCTCTTAGATGTTGATAGAAGAAGCCCTTCTTCTTTGCCACGGTATCTGTTGTGCATTCAGGAGCAGACTGACTGTCGACTGACGAACAGGAAGCAGAATGAAACCACACGTATCATATAAATATGTAAAGACAAAGGCTGGAAGCTGTGTTACATTAGGCAAAAGAAATATAAATCATAAACTCACCCATCTACTCAACTTCAGACCCAAGGAAGGAATATGGACATCAATCCACATCTTTAGGATTCACTTAAGATTTCAAACTGTTAGTAGATAACTCTCAACCAAACAACAACAAGAAATATTTAAAGTTTCCTAGTAGGCCTAGGCTACTTAATGGAATAGGTTACTAGCTTTTTAATATAATATAGGCTAATATATTTCAGGCTAATTTAGCAAAGCTTTAACATTTTAAGCCTAAAACAAGAGGGGCATTTGGAATTTTGAAAATAGTTCAAAATGTTTTATGTCCATTGTGGAATTTAGTGGGATATAGGCAGGATAAATAACCAGGTTAGACAGCTTGAGAGAAAGTAGCACATTAACCACATATTGTTTATCAAATAATGTTGGATTTGAAAAATTAAAATCCAAAACAGGTGCCCAATCCAATGAAAGGGGCACTGGCTGTTATCATCTGAACATTTTCCTTTTGTTATTTCATCTCACATTTCACTGAAAATGGTACGAGGTGCTAATAAATGAGTGTGAATTCCAACAAGACTACAGGCCATATTTAAAAATGAGTTACATAACTTACATATAGAGTATATTGATCACATGTGTGGAGCAGACAGACAACCATGGTAGGGGGGGGGGCTCTTAATGTTCTATCTCAGCTCATCACAGGACCGCTTGTCTTCAAACCTGAATCTAGGAAATGGCGCCTTTCAGTTAACACTGAAACCACCTACAAACTGAAAAAAAAACTGAACAAAAAGAAATCTCCACAGGTCTCCTCATGTGAAATTTGGTTCTACAGTTCATGTAGCATGATATGTCTACAACAAGAATGATTAATGGTAAACATTATTTCTTTACAAAAAAAAATAGAGGGAACTATAAATTAAAAGTCAAGAACAAAGCTATAATAATGAAGATTGCTGGAAAATGTTAAAGCATAGCCCACAGAACATAAGAAGACATTTTAGGACTATTTATAGAGAGTGGACCAATTACTTTATCTCCCATACATAATAGGTGTGACATGTAGTATGCCATGAACATTTATATCCATAATCGACACTAATGAGCAACTGTTCAGCATCTTGATTCAGTGTGATCTGGTGATTTTGTGGCAACAAAAGCCTTAAACCACATTGATTGTATGATTTTAATTTGTTTGATTTGTATTTGAATGATAGTAGTTAGTTGGGCCGACAGTACAGGCTACATGAAGAGCCTGGTGCAGGGACGGCCTCACTGTCTGCACAATCTGGCACAGGCAACACACACACACACACACACACACACGCTTGCTCAGATGCGCTCACTTTTGACTAAACCCCACCCAACATGCACACCACCCACCATGTGACTGGTGCAGCCGGAGAGGCTCATTGCAGTGAAGTACATGAACGTATGTGGGTTTTTTTTCAGTCGTTGTCTTCAACTGCTGTGCTTTTTTGCTTTATGTTATGTTAGGGAAGTTGACGTGGAGCAATTGCGAACAAAAAAAGTATGAATTAAGCTTGGAGTGCCACAAGGGGACACTCAAGAACTTTCTCTTTAAAACCAATTTAACAAGGTCACCATCTAGTGGTGTAAAAGCAAAACTCAGGACTGATTTAAGAAGGCAACTGGCCAAATGATACAAGGTTGTAGATGGATCAACACACCCTTTAAAAGAACGTTGAGTGATCATCACTGGAATTATTATTTCCTACCAGTACGGCTCCTTATACACCTTAGAATTGTTCAGGGACCAATGTTAGCACACAGTTTCCTCCAGATAAGCCTCTTTGTTTTCATTCAGTCAAATGATTTGTATTAATGAGATCAGTATCACACATAACTTTAAATAAGCCAAATGCCACTCAGAACCACCAAGTAACAACGGAACTACTTATCCGTTCCTGTGTGGTTTGTGGAAACTCTTAGTGATTTTTTTTTGTTATTTACGTGAATATGTTATATGAAAAAAAAAAATGCTATGATGGTCCAATTCAGACCACAGAAGAAATTCCCAAAACAAGATAAATTCAGTTTGAGAAATAGTCAGCCGGGAGCAGGGACACACTGGAATTTAAATAGGACTTTGGATAATGTGCCGTAAAGAATGCTGTTGCAGTAAACCTGAGTCAAAGTCTCAGCTTCAGCTGTTTTTATCTGGGAGAAGGCAGTTTTGGTCATTTGGGTGACATGTTGTTCAAATGAGAGGTTGCTAGATTTAGTGAAGCTAGCAGTGAAAATGGAGAGGACCAAGCACTAAACCCTGAGGAGCGTCTTGGGGCAGGAGAGCTTTGAGCAAATAGCTCAATTAATTTTTCAAAAATAGAAGTACCCTGTTTGGGTTGGGATTTAATGACTTACAGCGTGAGTCTAAAAGCGTTCTAAAATAATTTGGAAAAAAATCCAAAAGCTCACGCATCCTGTGAACTTAAGGTTGAACTCATGGCATATCTTAATATCACACCAACAATTATTTTGCAATGCCTTTCCCAACTGATTATTTTGGAGTATAACATAAATTTGGAACATAAAATATCCACGTCGCTCAACTGACTCACTCAGACAACACCTGAAACAACAATTGTGGAATTGTATGTGGTTATTTCAGGTTAAGCTTTTTCAATATCTGTTTTGGTAAGCCCTTAAAGAAAAAAACTCCCATAGCCGTTATGCCAGTCGATGGGTGAGAGTGAGATGGTGAAGTCACTGGAGTGGGCTGCGGAGGAAATGAGTTTTCTATTCTGGTGAGGTTTCTGTACCACCCACAGTCATTAAACATCGCAACCCAACAATGTCAAAAGTATCCAAGGTAGTCTGGAGAGTTCAGTTTCAAATTTGAAGTATATGCGAGAAATGTTTGACATTTTTTGACACAAAAGACAAATAACACAGCAGGCAAAGTCTTGGGTTTTATTTCGATTCCACTTTTAACTTCAGGTTCATCAAATCAGCACCAGCACAGGAAACTACTTAATAATAAAAAGATGAATACTGCTCGGAAAAAACACTATAAATGTGAAGGCATGATTACATATTAGTTTCCAATGTGGTTTTTAATAGATTTTTTAAAAGTTTAATAATAACTGCTGTGTTTAGTTGTAATAAAGAATATATGGTTATTTTCCTGATTAACTGTACAGCCACTGTAGGCCTATATTAATATTTTCCAAATTATTATTAGTTATACTCTAACAGGATGATCCCTACAGTTCGGCTCTGCATATCATGAAATACTGTACAACGTTGCAAACACATGGACAAACTCCAATTTCCTTTCACTTTCAAAACACACACACACACACACACACACACACACACACACACACACACACACACACACACACACACTTTCACACCAACAGTGATTCACGGGTGCAGGGTTCATCCACACAGGAATCGCTTGGGCGGTGTCAACCACCAAGCACGTGGAGGTTAGAGGTTGACCACCCATTCTCCATCCCCGCGCAGCACAGCAGCTAAAAATAACAATCCCCCTGTATTATTTCCCACTCAGACCAGTCAGTCTGAGTCATAGCAGGGCTGGTTCACTTGAAGTCAGTGGCCCTTGCTTTTTTGATTTACGGTATAACTTGCAAGTCTAGTTTAAAAATGTGTCCTTTTTAATCATCTGGCTTATCTGTTTGGGAGCCATAAACAGAGGTTTTCAGTTTAATTAAAAGGTCCCGAAACAGTTCTTAATCAGTTGAGAGTGATGGGTTCCTACAGTAGTCAAGTTTTTACAGTAGTCACGGATTTCTGTTTTTGGTGACCTCATTGATGCTCTTACACATTCAGGATTGAGCAACGTTTTGGTTAAAATCTGATAACAGTTGTCTTTTTCTTTTTGAGTTTTTGAGCTTTAACTCTCAAAAAATAATACCTAAGGACACATGATCAACCTGAACTTTGACGCAATGTTTTAACAAGCAATATTTGTGTGTTTTTTCAATGGCAACTAATCAATTCACCACTGATAATAATGTATTGCTTTCTATTGAATTAAGATAAGATACCCAACAAATTCACAAACCAGCTAAAACTTACTGAGCAAACTGTACACGAGCTACAATTATCAACCAAAAAAACAATAATATAACTTATCACACTGTTCAATATCTGAAAATGAACCAAACTTTATACATACACACACTGCAACAACCTTTTTAGGTTACAAAACATCAGCCTGACCACTGGATCTCCAGAATGGCATAATATACGCTGATGCAAATGAAAAACTATTACATATCACAAGGACTTCATCAATCATCGAAGCAATCTTTCTACTGTAAGTGTAATAACAATAATGTGGTTTTAATTGAGTGTTTACTTGGTAAATGACAATAGACGTCTGTGTGTGTGTCCGCACTAGCAGTGTCTTCATGGAAGCAGGACTAGCAGAAGCATTTGGCTCAGCTCTGTGAGAGTTCTGTTCTGTTCCCTTCCTCTGCATGTTGAGCTGGAGGGCACGGTGCTGAGCAGCTAGGTCAGGCTCAGAGCTCCACTGGACCTTCATCAAAGCAGCAGCGACGCCGCGCCTCCAAATCAGTCTGTACAGAAACACAGAGAGAGAGAGAGACGTGAGGTTTGTTGGCTAGCCCGATGCTTTTGTCCCACGACCACCAGAAGCCGCAGGTCAAATCCTTCCTCTGCACGCCTGCATCCTGTCAGGCCAAGACACCCCTGAGAATTCCTCAGTAAAAGGTTGAGCACTGTGAGTTTGACAGTGACACATCAGGTGTTTAGGAAGCTGGAACATTTTCAGTATTTTTCACCCATTCACCAAGGTGGACCACAATGTTTGTTATTTTTTAGAAGAGAACTTATTTTTCTCCCAAATTTAATAGTGCAAGTCACCAACTATTCAATGAGGCATGAGTTGGAATTTGGTTCACACAGAACATGATGCAAGAAAACACATTACAGAAGCTGTAATTACTTGATATAAATCCCACCCAGGAATGCAAAAAATAAATACAGCAAGCACATACATGTCTGTGTACACACACACAGTGACTCAACAAAAGGCTCACAGACCACATGCAGAAAATAATGAGACATTGCAGGAATTCCACAGACATAATGAAGCAGCCGCCACACCTCAATATACCATGTGGTGGCAATGTGAGTTATTCAGAGTTAGCCCTCTTAGGAGAAAAAGTCCATGGAGGCAAAGCTGAATCGATACGTATAGCCAGAAAAAAAAATCCAATTAGAGCACGAGCGGCAATGAACTCAGCTGTGTGTTACAGAGAGCCTGGTGAACCAACGGATAAAAATAATACAGAGAAAAGAAAAATGTCTCATTATTAGAGGTTGAAGATGTTTTCTTCCTGCAGTGTAGCAGGCAGCAGGTGTCACCTTCACCATTCTTCTGCACGAGTAGGCTCCAATATGTTCTGTTTCCTTACCTCTTATCTCTAAGGAGCAATCAGTGTTGCCCTTATGATTCAAAGGCCGACCATGTTCGGCCGGATGTGGTGCCTCCCCCAGCACTTCCTGTGGTGCCACAGGGTTAAAAGGTGCAACTGAAAACATTTGCTTTACTTGATTAAACGGCTCTTATCCATGGTTCACATCCTGCTGTGCCACCACCATATATCGGAGTCTATGCACCTCCTATTGGTCGTACACAAAAAAATAAAAAATAAAATAAAATGGAAACACAGACACAAACAGGCCGGCAGCATTTTTACTGGAAGTACCTCAGGCCTTGGCCTCTACTTCCCAGCTGTGATTGATTGAAGTGGGCAGAGGCTGAATTACACCCACTGGTTAAGAAGGAACCACAGATGCCACTGTGGCCAGCTCGTGGGTTACACTTTAGCCGCAGACATCACAATTTTTCAGACCGTTAACAGTAGTGTTTCTCTGCAGCAGGACATTTTAGATTTCATATATTTATCAACATAGAGTTTAACTTTTTAAGAAGGGTTTCCCACCAAAATTACAAAAATAGAGGCATATGTTCCCTCTTACTTATAGTGGCATCTAGGTCATGAGTTTTGGTTTTACAGTATCCAACACACAATGACATTAAATCCCTTGAAAGTTGCTATTTTTCAACTAACTGTTCCCCAGCCCCACAAGAAAACGTTAAAGTTAGTTATTTCACATGAGAACTTTCTATGTGTTTTTTTTACACTTATGCTCTTAGGGCCGCTCAACCAGGATTTAGTTGTTGGCTTGTTTTAAGAAAGCTAATCGTTTCTAAGTGTACTTTTTTTGTAATGAAATCTCATATGAGTTTATTTTAAAACATTGGCAAATGAAACCAAAAGGATCTGCATGGCTAGAAACCCGTTTTCAAGTTGTTTTCACGTATGTGATGGAAACAGAAAATGTATTTGAAAAAAAGATGTGACAAAATGAATCAAATCAGCTCCAAATAAGGAGTTGAGACACTTTGCATCACAGCTCTCATCCCTTAAACTGCAATCCGAACCACATGACAGTGAAAAGCCTGTGTTCCTGGCACATTTACCCTGAGCCAAGACTGGGACATACAGTACGTGTGTGTCTGTACAGTGAAGCGTGAGAGGGGGCGTTGTTATCAACTGGGCAGGCTTTCAACTTCGGCCTCTGGTCCTCCTTGTCCCCGCTCCCTACCCACAGGCCCCCTAAATGTCTGCCGTCCTCCACAGTCCAAGGGATTAGACAAGAGAAAGAGGCTCTTTTCTTCTGGCCTGCTAACTCAAGACAATCGGCACAACCACTTGTTATTCTGCTCAGGATTCAAAGAGTTGGAAAACAAGACTGGGGCAATGCGCCTCCAGCAACATGCATAGTCTCCAGCAGAGAAAAATAAATACATTTTTACAATGACCCAGCTGCAATCCGTTCAAGATATCCCACGCTGAATTTTGGCCAGAGATACTTCAAGATCTGGTCCAACACAACACAATCAATCACATGCAAAGAGAGAATTTGAGAGTGTCAACACTGTCCCTGAACTGTCTCATGTCTTAGGGATGTGAGTAAAAAACAAACAATCAAGTCGGGGTAGCATGGTTGAGGCCATTGTTGTGTGCGACCTATGTGGGCCATTCTTGGTTTTGGAACTTGACATGAAGATGTTACGAGGAATGTAAGGAATTAGGGCAATGTGTCTGTGAGCTTCCATCTTTAAGACGTTAGGAAAATAGGCGTGTGTGGTCCCAGCATTCTTATCACACAAGAAAACAATGGCAAGGAGGAGCTGAAGGGAAAAGGGAACCTCATTAATCTTCTGATTAAGGTCTATTTAGGAAATTCATTGTCGTGGAAATACTTTTAAGGATCCTTTTAAGGCCCCATGCAGGTATGACGAATATATCAAATATAGACTACCATATTTGTTGGGATTACTCTTGTGGCTAATGTGACATGAGCTAATTTGTACGCTGCCCAATCGAGAGTAGCCGTGGGATGGTCCCGACCTTGAGACGTCAGCTCCAACTTTTGTTTTTCTTCCTCCACGGCTTTTGTTTGGCCCGCAGAAGTGCCAACGTCGGCCAAGGCTTCTGTCACCGCCGCCATAAAAGCCCTGTTTCCAGGCAGAAACTCCCGATAAATAGGAAGTGGGCAGCCATCCACACGCTTTACTTTGAGGTTTCCGTGACACCCAGGCAAGGATTGTGTGGAAAGGTGTTAACAGGCGTCCAAGGAGTGCCAATGACACATGAGTAAGCATCCACCCTGACACATCTGTGTGGAAAGGTAGCAGCGAGCCCTGCGAGTTGACCTTCAGACGTTGCTTTTGGGAAAAAGAGACATCTCATGGTTTGATGACGCTCTTCTTCACTTACTCTTCAACAACCCTCACGTACACCGTTCTCAAGGCAATGGACCCAAATTGCGAGGGTGAACACATAAATTTAGTTTTTTTACTGTTTTTTGTTGAATGCCTTAGGGCCCTGACACATCCAGCCTACATACAGTCTATAGTATTCAGTGTTTAGCCTCTTTTAACCCGCAATAAAATAAAACATTGTTGGCCACTTGGGGGCAGAAGAAACAATGTTTGATCACAACGATGGAACACAGTATTGCCAACTTTTATGTACATATGATGAACAGTTACTTATTTATACAGCCAGCAGAGACAGAGCAGCATAGGCATACATTTTGATTTAAATTTTTGGTCAGCTTTTGGTAGGGAAACGTCTGTCTCTTTAACTGCTCACATGCGAGTTGCTAAATTTCTATAGTATTTTGCTATAGACCTGCAATGTTGTCAGAATGAGGGCCCCTTTCATTTACACCATCATTGTGATGCTTTGAATATTTAAACATATTGACAACAGCAGCTTTAAGCACACATTTTCACAGATAAAACACATTTGATCAGTCAGGACTGTTTGTGCTAAAGTCCTCTGAGGTTGGCTTCTCAGGGCTAAAAAAAGAAATCCCGGCGTATTTGTGAATGCGAACGATTCATCATATTCACTACAATGACAAGAGGCACTTAAAACTTGGCCAGAACAAATGTCCGCAAGATAAACAATCCACTTCGAATGAGTGTGAGTGTACTTTCTTCCATGGTGGAGATCATGTAATGAAGTAATGCCCCATGGAAAAGATTGTATTGTCTTAAAATGCCAGTGTTTTCAGATGTTTTCGGTCATTTCTACCGCCCTGCTTCTGATTCATGTGGCTACACTGTTGAGCTTGAAAGCTGCTCAGAAAAACAGCAGAAGACTGAGGCCCTTAAAATCAACACTAGAACTTTCTAAGACTGCCTCTAATTTACTTTCTTCACCCACGTTTTCCTGAGCCGTGAGCTGAAACAGGGACAGGAAATCTACACTCAGATTGTCCCATGGCAGGAGTATTTCTGGTGACATGCTCATACTTTTTTCTGTTTTCAAACCGCCACTTGCACTTCCCAGAAAACCTTTGGAAAACCACTAGAGCATAGCATAGCCTATGTAGCATAATCTGGTATTTAGACAGTGCTGTTTTCTGTTTTATGGTGGATTAAAAACAAGTTGTAATTACAGCAAATGTGGAGAGAGGCCTGGAATACATTTCATCAAGTCATTCAGGGTGACTGAAAGTGAAAATTGTAGGTCTTTTTTTAGGTGGAAAGTGAAGCTTGAGAGCCGGGACTCACCGTCAGTGCAGACGAAGCACTTGCAGAGACACACACAGAGACACAGGAGGAGGATCACCGCCACGCCACACACCGAGATGAGGATGACCATGGCCGAACTCACTACAGCACACAAACACACACACATTTAACCTTACAGCACTGTGTATGTAAAATTACAATGTGTAAAACTTAGACCATACGGAAGTGGTACTGGAATGACGACTTTCCCCTAAGAAACATAACATTTCCCGTATGCTGCAGCAGCTATAATTACTCAAAAAATAAAACAGCTGAGAATGCACACACATGCCAAACAATAGAGGCCTTGTTTCTACTGCAACTCAGCACCCTGAAGTGGGAAGTAGAACTGCTTTTTGGCAACATTTTGAGACTGTACCGGTCGTGTTGAGGGCCACTGTCAGGGGTTTCTCCAGACCCGGGTGGTGCACGATGCATTTGACGGACAGGTCACTGAGCAGGCCCGACTGGAAGAGGAGCGTGCTGGTCACTAGCGTGGTGCCGTCCCCCTGCTCGTAGGCGGATGTAATGGGCGGCCCCAGCGTTCGGTTGTCCTCACCCACGCTCCACAGTATCTCCGCCGCGGGCCGGGACAGAGCCGTGCAGTTTGCCTCTGTGACTCCCGAGGACGAGGTCACGTGGTTCACCTCTGGTTTGGGTAAAACTGGTGAAATAAGCATTGTGTTGATTATTAGCTCTCACATTAAAACCAATTTTTGTATAAATGAAGAAAGTAACTATATCTGGGTCATTTTCATCGTAGATTGTTTTTTTAGTGATGCACAGTCAACAGAAAGCAGAGATTGGCTCCTCTGCCTTCATGACGGAGATGAAGAAACAAAGTGCATTGGTTTATCAATCTGTCTGCCCAGAAGACAACAATGACACAAGTTGTCCTCCAACAGCAGACAGAGGCCAAGCAGCTTTTACCAACTCTGTGGCTGTGCGTCTGGATTGCTTGTTTCGTCAGTGGAGACAAAGCTTGTTTAGCAGAGCAAGGAGACAAACGCACACACACACACACACACACACACACACACACACACACTGAGGGCCCTGTGTCTAGGGAAACAGTGAGCCACTCATCCGCCGGGCTTTCTACCAAATTAATCACCCCCTTTTCCCTCGTTGACACCCCTCCCTCTGTCAACATTATCACTCCAAAAAAACACTCTCACACACACACACACACACCCACCCACACACACGATCAACACACACTCTCACTCTAAGAGAGGTAACACTCATGTATTTTACACCTCTGTGGAACAAGTACGGGACGAAAGAGGAACGAGTTAAGTGTTGAAGGGGGACACAAGGCAACGGAGCAGGTCAGAACAGAAGTTTGGCAACGGGAGAACTCTCACCTCGGGTGCAGCCAGTGTTTTGTTTATACACGGCGCTTCCCGTTTCCTGAGCTACTTCTGGGATGCGAACACACACACATACACACACACACACACACACACACACACACACACACACACACACACACACACACACACACACACACACACACACACACACACACTGTAACACACATTTCCTCTGTCTGTACAGTACACAACTTGACCTTTGCTTTTTTCTGATCTGCTTAGATACTCCTTCACCATCATCATCTACCCCAGCATTCAGCCTTAAAACAGTCACATTTAATGGAAATGTTGGCTCATATTATTCAGTGATTCACATTGAACAGACTGGGGGGGGGAAAAGACACGACTCACCGTAGACAGAGAGGCAGGCGGTGGCCCTCTTGGTGCCGTCCGGGTATGTGTGGAACTCGCAGGTGTAGCAGGCCTCGTCCTCCGTGCTGACTGACCTGATGGTTAACTGTGTGTCTGCCAGGGTTCGGCTCAGCTCCACCCGGCCCTCAAACTGCTTGGTTATCTTATGGTGGCCGCGCTTGGCGAAGGAGGCCACGGTGACGGTGTCACCCTGCTCGGCCGTCTTGCTCCACAACACCTGGTGGACCCGCTCAGGGAGGCTGTACCAGCAGGAGAGGGTGGCCTCCTTCCCACTCACTGCCGTCTTGTTGCCCTCCTGGCGCACTTTACCTGGTATGAAGAAGTTACCCTATTATTAATATCTAATATGAAGAATGTGGAGATCATTATGTGATTGTATGCCAGCTGTATGTGGATTCATTTCTGCTGCTGTTTGTGTGCAGGAGCCGGGGTAACGAGAGGAGTCTGGGAGGAATTAAGGTGAGTGTGTGTGCACGTTTAATAGGAACAACAGGAAGTGCTGAGGCTAGCTGGGTGGGTGGGCTTTCTCCTCTGCTTGTCTTGCAGTTCAGACCTTTGCCTACTTTATCCTGTCTCATGAAAAACAAACACTGTGGAAAAAAGGGTCTCTTTTTCTTTGCGGGAAAAAAGAACAAAAGTTTAAATGTCAAGTGTGCGCTACAGCACTAAAAAAAATACTTAATTTAAGATAATAACAGAAGCCAACTAAAACAAACACAAACAATAATTTATTGTACATATTATTAAGAGTCCATTGTTGATCTAGAATATTAATACAGTCGTTAAGACTTTATTTATAGGCGCTTGTGGTTTAGTGGTTAGAGCCTCTACGTATGGGCGGGCGCTCTAACCACTGCACCACGAGCGGCTCCTTAGAAGCAGCAGACCACGGGTTCCAATCCGGCCCGTGGTCGTTCCTTCTGCCGCATTTCCCCTCTGTCACTCCAAACTATCTAATAAAAACATAAAAATGCCACACAAAAAAAAATGTGACTGACCAGTGACAGTGACGCAGGTCTCGCCCTCCTGTGGGCCTTTGGGGAAGACATCGAAGATGCAGCGGTAACATCCCTGGTGGTCAGAGCGCACCCTGTTGATGGTGATGTAGCTGGCCTCGTTGTTGGAGGCGGTGAGCTGCACGCTGGCCGCCAGGTGGCTGATGCGGACGGGCACGCTGGGCTCGTACGCCAGCAGGACCTTGTTGTGCTTGTCCAGCCAGCGCACTTGCCGCACGCTGTCGCCTTTCTCCATGGTGACGTTGCAGCCGAGCAGGAGGGGGTGACCAGCCTCTGCGCTCACACTGGCGGCAGCTATGACCTCACCTTCAAGGCAGAGACAATTTTACGTTTACATTTTTATGACCGCCAAAGAGCCACATGGTTAAACTAAGGGGTTGTTGTGAGATAAGTGAGTTGAGGTTCTGATACACAACATCAGATTCATGTCTCAGACTTTTCCCAACTATCCTAGCCTTTATATGAAATAGTCAATCATATCAACTCTTTCAGCCTCAAATATCTATCTACATAAAACCATTTGAGATGTTTAGAGGGGAAATGTCTCCTTGGTGAAGCTGCTCACAATTGTATACAGGTCTAAAACATGTGTTTTTGAGAAGTCATAAGCAAAATAGGTCGGAAACCATATGTTTGATCATTATCAATGCCTTGTATTTGATTGATTCAAATTTATATGATGTAAAAATCTCATGAAGTGGAGTAGAAGTATTCAGTAACAGAAAATGGAAATAGTCCAGTGATGTTAACTAGATCTAAGCCTACTTGTTACTCCATGTCACTGCTAAAATGAATACAAACAGCAGACTACTACCTTGCATCCTGGAAACGGCCGTGCCTGCTATCCAGAGCAGCAGACACATTGGCACAGCGGGTCCACACATCGCACACTCGGGACAGTATTAACCACCAACACATCCAGGCTGCAGCTGAAAACACACAACACTCTTTGAACACAGGGACACTTTAAACTGTTCCAAACACAACTTTTATAACCTCAAAGTAGAGTTGGCTGCAACAAATAAAAAGGAAAAAAAGAAGGTTAAATCAGCGAAGCAAGTGTGACTTGAGAGGCTGTGGTGCAGATGTACCCCTTGTCAGCCGTCCAGTGTTGTGGCTTGTTGAGCTGCTGTCGGTCAGCACAGTCGTTGCCACATCTCACTGGCACACCGTCTGCTGCAATGGGAATGCCAGAGGATGACATGAGCAATGACAGCATCACAGCATCCGTCAGAGATTCACACTCTTTCTTTGCCTCTCGGAAAACTAAAGCTTTGCAACGTATGGGGACGATCTGAGGCTAGACGTTGCCAAGGTAATACAGCATGCAAACATCAACAACAACCACATATGCTGAAGATCTGTCAAGAAATACAGTGGCCGGTTGATGATGCATTGGAATGACGAGGAGACATTAGGCAGTAATCAGGACATGAGTTAGTTGCAGGGTGTGTGTGTTTGTGTGAGTGTGTGTGTGTGTGTGTGAGAGGTTGCCTGGTTGGTTATAAACGTCCTATTGTGTTAGAAAACAAAAAGATGCCACTGTAAATCAGCTACTCTGCCCACCACGAACCAGCAGGGATCAGGCAGTTTGGGGAAGAGAAACCCTGTCTAGACCACAACACAGACCAGGTCCAGACCTTAAGAGTTTTACGGGCCATTTATTTGCTCTTTAACACTGCCAACACATCTGGCTTCAAAACCTGCAGCCTGCTCTTGTTGGAGCGGCAGTTAAACCACTGTTCCACTACAAAAAACTACAAAAAGAAAAAAGAAAAAAGGATGATGTCTAAATGTGGGCCACAACAAATCCGATTAAATCCTTAAACTGTGCGCTTTTATTGTGAAAATTCAGCAGTTAAGCGTAATGCAACCTTCCAGATGTTGGTTCATTTACATAAGGAAGGTGAATTGATCCATCATGTCCAGATGTGAACCAAACATTGTCGCCACAGCATTTATGAGAAAGGGATTGAGGGGGGTGGTGGCTTTTCCACATAATTAAGCGTATGCTGGGGGATGTAAATCCTTCTCCTGTCACTTTTATCACATAGAGATCATAAAAAGAAATTATGAAAATGCTACAGGGATAAATAACACATGAAAATGTCAAGCTATAGCAAATATGGAAAGTAAACCATCAGCAAGAGTGCAACAAGGAACATTATGGTTAAAGCTCAATTAAATGATTAATGGATCAGTTATACAGGTATAAGGGTTAATATAAGGGATCAGAACTTCTCTAAAAGAACTTGCAGTAGTTTTTACAAACACACACACATTACACATTTTCATAGACCTGCATTGTTTTACAACCTGAAAAGTTAATTTAGGGTAGTGCACATTCATAGCTGAAGTAGGAAAATCAACAACTTAAAACTGTAGAGATTGTGTACATGATACAAAGACATGACTTACCCGCTAAGAGATGGCAGTCCCACAGCAGACAGGGTTTGCTCTCCTGTGCTACAGGTGAAGAGGAACTAGAGCAGAATAATCCATCAGCCACCGATTCTGAACAGCGACTGAGCCGTGTTGGGCTCACGCTGCTGCATTTCAACCCCCTTATCTCTCTCAAAACCTCCTCAGTGACTCTTGAGGACAGTGGGACCTCCAGTGGCCATGTAGGGCTCCTGCTGCTACACATCTGTGGCACATATTAACTTTAGTCACATTATTATAAATGTGTACATTACAATAAACATTCAAACATTTTCTTATTTTTACTTAAGAGTAACGACTTGGATATTAGAGAAGTAGATTCGGATTTATTAAAATATGTACAGAATACAATTACATAAAATATAACAATTATTTCACCTTCATTAAAAATACAACACATCGTTCTTCTTGAGCTCACAAAGCCCTTTCCAGATATTTAATACCACAGTTTCTTAGTGATGTAGTGATAAAAGTAAGTCTTAACTGTTTATCCAGTGGTCATGGTTGCATCCTTAACCCATAATGTATCTTTACATTATTAGATGACACAAACAACATTAGTCTGGATGTTCATTTAACACAGGACTCTTAAACATTCATTTATATTCAGTCCCCTGTTATCCCATCTTTGCCATGATGAGGTTTTATTAAAAAAAAATCTATACAAAGGTAACAAAAAGCAGCAGCAGTTGAAATATATATACAGCACGTTTAATTTTGAAACGAAAAAGAGACAAATGAAGGAGTTTTTAAGTGTGTAAATTCACAATGAAACAGAGACAAGAAATCAACACACCAGAGAGAGAGTACACATAAGACGAAAGATCAGATGTTGTAAAGGATACCATAACAAATGGAAAAGTACAAAAAGATTTAAAAGATATTCATAATCTATGACGCAATTCATCAGTGGCTTATGTAGTGATTAGTGGCTGCAGCCAATGTATGTTATTCCGTTTCATCAAAGCTCTACTCTTGGAAGATGAGCTGACACCTCACAGTCGGCGCTTTTGGGGAGCCGATTTCATACGTTTTATGAGCAGGCGTCCGTTGCCTCAGCTTCTCGTTCTCTTGCTTGACGCAAGGAGTTGCATGGGTTTTGATCCTAGGACATAAAATCCCTCTGGTAAATTGGCAGGTAGGAAAGCAAATGCCACAATAGAATAATTTTGCAAAGATAAAAAATGTAAAGTTTATGTACAAGTGAAAAATTAATAAACTGTCTTACTCGTGAATGTGTCCGATTGGCCTTTGTGGCGTCTTGATCCCCTCAGTGTCTCCCTGCAATGGACTGAAGGGTTGAAGAAAAGTCAATAATGAACAAAAGTGTACTGAATATTTACTTTTTTTTGTATGAAAGGATCTCAAATCAATCATCACCAATGTCACAGGTGTGGCAACGAGACAGATATTAAGCCAAAAGATTTTCAAAATACCTCTTCTGATGTTTTTGTCTGAAACATATTATGGTTGTGATGATAATGATTGCAGCACAACAACCACAGGCCACGACTGTGGACAAGACAACTATCCAGGTAACATCTGTGAGAAAAGGAGGAAAATGAAGAACAATAACAACATTCCTGAAGACACTGAACACCACTTAAAGGTTGACTTACTGAACTCTTCATTATGAGATCTGGATTCCTCATCAAAACCTGGAAAAAATAAAACCATCACATCAGGATCATAAAGTGAAGTATGGATCTCTAAATGTCTCTTTGGATGTGTTTCTCACCTTCAGCAGACGACTGTTTGACCTCAGGAATTATCATGAACACCTCTGATGGAGGACTAGAGAGCACTCGCACTGCACATCCAACCTGTGTGCTGCCTTCACGGACACTAGGCAGCACAGCCGTAACGGTGGCAGTGACGGTACCGTTTGCGTTGGCGATATTGGCAGAACTGCGTTTAGTGAAGAGGACGTCGTGTCCCAGGACACGTAACGTTACTGTGGGAGCAGGTCGAGCTGTGGCCGAGCAGAACACCATCACCTCTTCAGTAGAGTTTGACTGTGTCACGTTTAGAACGGGTCCATGCAGCTCTGAAAGGGCAACAATATCATTACAAAATATCATTACATCACTCTTTTAAAGCATTGTGAAGATATCTTTGACAATGCATAAAGTTTCTTACCATAGAGTAGGAGGCAGGTTGTACCAGTGAGAGCACCTTGAGGGTAGGAGTTAAACAAACAGCGGTAGCAGCCTTCATCCAGCTCCGTCACCTCCCTGATAACTATGGAGCTGTTCTGTAGTCCAGCATCTATGAACTCCACTTTACCTTTAAAGTCAGCGCTCACTCCCTGGCCAAAGTATTTGTTAATGGTGGCGAGAGTCTTCTTCCCCTCAGGTAGTACTTTCTGCCAGGTGACTTGAATGACTTTTTTCTGTTGCATTAGCTCACAGTTTAAGAGGGCTTGGTCTCCAGTGGCCACCATCACAGTGTGCTGCGTTTGTATCAGAGTGGTTAGACCTGCGGGAGGAGACAGCTTTTATATACACCATCTATGCTTTTAACTCAGTGTGTGTGTTTGTGCTACCGGGTCTGTGGACCAAAGCGAAACAAACTGAAAATGGAATTATTATCTTTATAAATCAATAATTGTTACATTGTCTGTTCCTAGAGCGTGGGGATGCATTATTCTGCTGCAATACAAATATGAGAAAAATTCTATATTCAAGGATTAACACGACTTCCTATCTGACTCACACTGAGGTAAACTTAAAGAGGGCTGAACATAGAAAATATATGATACAGAACAGCATTCTCCATCTTCAAATATTTCAAAATACCAACTACACATACAGTACATTGTGTGTGTGTGGGGGGAGGTACGCTGTAGTGATAGTCCAGGCTGCAAGTTACTGTATATGTAGGCCTATGCACAGGTTAATTAATGCAACAACAAAAAAAGTAAACTATGTTTTGTTCTATAATGCACTTATAGTTGGTATAAAGGGCTATAATATGTAAATCCAACTCAATGATGATAAATTATTTGTTACTTCGCAAAACATGATATCAAACATGAAATTAAACATACGTTTATAAGAAAGTATTTTTCAAAATGAACTGCCAAAGAAAGAAAGAAAGAAAGAAAGAACAGAAACACAGCTGTGCTTTCAATTTATGGAAATTAATTGATAAATAAGTCCTTCGTGACGTTAATACGTAATTATTTACCTTTCGGAAGGACTCCAAACACACAAAGGAAATGTAGAACAGTAGCGCGTGCCATCTTCGGATCAAACTTTACCGGTCAAAATTCAAACTGTTATCAGGTGTACGCAGGTGCACCATGGGACTATTGTAAAAGAGGTGCACGCAGACACTTCCGCTTTCACGTTATAGTAGCCTCGTTTGAGTAGGAGCCGTCTTGCTCAGACCTGCGCGATTATGACGCACGTCTTGCTGAGCGCCCCAAGAGTACCTATTTGCAGACTCATGGGGGAAACCATTGAAAGTGGAGCTCCACCGGAAGCCACGCCCCGAACTCATTTCATTGGTCAGAATTGTAACCTACTCTGAATTTGTTGTCTTCTTTTTGTTTTACTGCCGGAGTTCACCCAGCGGTGAATAATAATACACAGTTTCCACCGGTTATGGTGCTAGTACACAGTAAAATACGTCTGTTTGTTAAGGGTCCCACGTGGCCAGGACGGTGGTAAAATGTTAAGGTAGAATATGAATGAAGCAACGAAGCTTTGTGTAAATCTTCTAAAATCCGTCTCTTTAATTCACAATTATCACACTAGGTCAATCACATACAAATATAAACTCTTATAAATGAAACACAAAAAGTGCCACCACATTAAAATAAACAGCTCATTTTAAAAAGCGGGGTGAAAGGCATTAACGTCTGACACATAAGGTGACAGTTTCCATTCTAGATCCTGATTGATTTATTACCAGATCCCTTGTCCTCTAGTGATCACAGTTTTAATTAGGCTATTATATCATTTCTATATTCATATTAGGCTATTGCACGATCGATGCTCGTCTGTGACTTTGTGATCACGCAAATGAACGTAACAATCGTGTGCAGCCGCAGAATTACATTTCAACCAGACATAAATAGCCTATGTTCATATTGGGCTATTTAACGAGGCTCGTCTGTGACTTTGTGATCACGGAAGTGAACAGTAACGATCGCGTGCAGCCACAGAATGAGATAGGCTACAATACAATAGGTTTATTAATCCGAACACAGTTAGCATTAGCCTGCACTGCTGCAACAAGGCTCCAACTGACACTACGTAAAGGCTATTTACAGCTTCGTTTAAGAGGAAAAGACAAGCATTTGTTTCCAGGACTTCTAAGATAAAAGTTCAACTTTTTGTGTTTTATTTATAAGAGTTGATATTTGTATGTGATTGACCTACTTGTGATAATTGTGAATTAAAGAGACGGATTTCGGAAGATGTACCCAAAGCTTCGTTGCTTCCTTCATCTTCTACCTCAACATATACTTTTTACCACTGTCCTGGCCACTTGGGACCCTTATCAAACTGACGTATTTTACTGTTTACTAGCATCATAACCGGTGGAAACTGTGTATTATTATTCACCGCTAGGTGAACTCTGGCAGTAAAACAAAAAGAAGACAACAAATTCAGAGTAGGTTACAATTCTGACCAATGAAATTAGTTCGGGGCGTGGCTTCCGGTGGAGCTCCACTTTCAATGGTTTCCCCCATGGGTCTGCAAATAGGTGCCTCTCGAGCGCACAGCATTTTTTCTGTGCGCCCAGCAAGAAGCGCGTCATAATTGTGCAGGTCTGAGCAAGACGGCTCCTACTCAAACAAGGCTAATGTCTACAAATTATCGACCGACCGTTAAATAGATATGGAGCTTATTATAGTAATATTAACTTATTGAATAACAATGGGCTAACTAGTTGTTTAAAAAGCTGTGGTCCAATTAACAGCGCGCGAGGCGTATTGCACATGGACCAATCATAGAGAAGCCTGTAGACATTTGAATTAAATTAATAATTAATTGCTGCCCAATCTCTCAGAGAACTGACCGATTGTTCCCCTTTTTTCATGCAGATAAATAAAACTATAGGATGTGTACATGTTCCTCTTTAGTTTAACTAAAGGACAACTATCAAATGTAAATGTTATATTATTCGGATAAAAGATAATCCTAGATGTAGTGACTTGGAACATATTCCCTGATAGTGACAGACCGTAAAAACACATAAAAACTTAGCATGTATATGAAAAGTGGAAAAGGTGGTTCTCACTTCAGCTGTAAAGGCCTTTATTAAAACAAACATATATATCAATAACTATGAGTTTTTATACTAAAAACCACTACAAAGTTGCCAATAGATTGATGTTACTATTGCCCCAAGGGGGAAACACGAAACAACAAATACTAATTAAAATTCCACTGCTTTTTTCTTAGGGATCACATTAAAAGGTTAAACTACAAGCAGCCTTTGGTGATCTCCTCGCTTCTTTCTCAACACTGGCTCAGTAAATCTGAGTAAACAGCGTCCTCCTGTGGACACTTGACGGAACTGCTGCTACTCTACCGCTGACATGTAGGCACAGTTGGGAATAAATGACATATTGAGGGTCTATTAATTCTATTAGTGTGACCAACGTGATTCTTATGAGAACTGAAATAAACTCATGATGTATAGGTCTGTCTTTGAACATTTCTTTCCTCGCACAATTTTTTGTAACATATTTGTTAAAAAGCAACTGTCGTAAAATATTTAATATGAAAAACATTTGATTATTTTTTCAATTCAAAGCAGCATCTTTGTGTTTCACATTCCAGTTATCCTGCAAAGCAATATCAAAAAAACACAACTGTTAAAATATATGATGTATGAATTGAAATATTTGTTTTTTTCTTTAAAACAATCCATTTCAGATCTTGGGAAATGAACAAAGATTTTGACTCAAGTGTTTTCATGTATTGTTCAGTAGGTTTCAGTCTCTATGTAGTTTAAACTAATGCAACGTTGTACATCATCGCCACACACAATAACACGTAATAAAACCGTTTCAAGTCAGAAATCCATTCTCCTTGTTGCAGACGGTGATGGATTTGGTTCAGCGTTAACTTGATCCTTCATGGGAGTTGTACGTTGTCTGATCTGATCGTTCTCCAGTGGGAATGAAGATTCTCTGGTCCTAAAGATAAAAAAATGTTTGCTTAATCAACAGTATATCACAAAAAAAAATCATAAAATAAAGAATAACTTACCTATGAATGTCTCCGATTGTAGCATGAGGCATCTCGTTATCGTCAAGGACACTGTGTGACTGACTAAAGGGCTTAAGAACAGGTAGAGCTGAACAAACATTTAACAACTCTAAACTGAGACACATGCTGTATATTTACTGGCTGAACTAACCTGTTCTGATTTCTTTGTTTAAACCGGAAGATGATGAGTGCAGCAAGTAAGGCACAAGCAAAAGCCACTATCACATGTACTACAATGAGTCTACCTTTGAAAACAATTAAATTAAAAAATAATTATGATGAACGCAGCAGTTATAAAAGCAAAAACTAATTGAGTGGGAATGCTACATCTGAACATTGACTTACTGCGACCAAGGTAATTAGACTCATCAAAACCTGTAAAAAAATAAAACCATCACATCAGGATCATAAAGTGAAGTATGGATCTCTAAATGTGTCTTTGGATGTGTTTCTCACCTTCAGCAGACGACTGTTTGACCTCAGGAATCATCATGAACACCTCTGATGGAGGACTAGAGAGCACTCGCACTGCACATCCAACCTGTGTGCTGCCTTCACGGACACTAGGCAGCACAGCCGTATCTGTGGTAGTGACCAGACCATTGGTTTCCTCTAAGCTTGCAGAACTGCATTTAGCGAAGAGGACGTTGTGTCCCAGGACACATAACGTTACTGTGGGAGCAGGTCGAGCTGTGGCCGAGCAGGACACCATCACCTCTTCAGTAGAGTTTGACTGTGTCACGTTTAGAACGGGTCCATGCAGCTCTGAAAGGGCAAACATATCATTACATCACTCGTTTAAAGCATTGTGAAGATATCTTTGACAATGCATAAAGTTTCTTACCATAGAGTAGGAGGCAGGTTGTACCAGTGAGAGCACCTTGAGGGTAGGTGTTAAACAAACAGCGGTAGCAGCCTTCATCCAGCTCCGTCACCTCCCTGATAACTATGGAGCTGTTCTGTAGTCCAGCATCTATGAACTCCACTTTACCTTTAAAGTCAGCGCTCACTCTCTGGCCAAAGCTATTTGTTAATGGTGGCGAGAGTCTTCCCATCGTCTGATAGCAGTTTCTGCCAGGTGACTTGATGAACATCTTTATGTTGCGGCAGCTCACAGCTGAAATGTACGTCCCTTCCTAAAGCTGCCACCACAGTCCGCTCTGTCTGCACCACACCTGATAGACCTGCACCAGAAGGAATTCACATTGTGGTTGTAAGTAAAAGGTAAAATACACCAAATTCAGAGGGGGGTTCGGATATATTTTAGATATTTCTGACTATGCTAATCAGCCTCATTAACTTGCTTTACTATCATGAAACTAACTCCCAACATTACAGTTAGAAGGCTTTGGTTTTGAAGGATTTGGGTTTAAGAATGCAAGAATTGCAATTTCTAAAATTTAACCGCCAAAAAACGTAGAGTAAATGGCCTATATAATGCAATACATAACAGTAAACAAAGAACACAACGTTTTGTTTTCACTCTAGGAAAATTAGAATAACTCAGAAATAAATGACAAATGAGTCCTCATAGAGTGACTGCTCATCTCGTCCTCACCTTTCTGGAAGACTCCAACGCACAAAGGAAATGTAGAGCTGCAGCGTGGGCCATCTTTACTATTGTATCTGGCGCCACAACTTAAAAAAAATGAAAGTGAAAGTTGTCACTGCGCATATGGCAGTTGCCAGATGAAATACTGTACATACAACCATTAGCGAACAATATAGCAACCCACTAATACAAAAAAGGCCTTTCTTTAAAATAAATAAATACTTATTTCATAAGAAAGGGCAAATTAAATGTATAAAGGAATGGGATATAGACAGCAGCATGTTGCCCCCATTCCCTGCAATGGTACATCCGGACCAATCAGGTAGAAGCATACAGTATTGTCTCTTTTCAACTGAGCCGTGTTTCTTTATATGTCCATTCAAAGGGTGCGTTCATTACAGAGACACTTCGGGGGACAACACTTCACCTCTATACATGGAATGAATCAAAACGTTTGCAGGTCAGATAATTACATTATTTTTTTAATATATTTGTTGAACAGCCTGTTTTGAGAGGAGGTCAGATTGTTTCAGTAAGGAGGGTTTTGCTGCTCACTTGACTGAACAAACACATTAAAGTGACATTACAACATTAACAACAACAAAAAATATATTAAATAACACATCACCTTGAAAGATTACATTATAATGAACATGTTAACAATCAAATGTCTGACACAAATTGAATGCAACAATAATACTCTCACACATAGTCACTATGCCACAATTATAAAGACACAGTAAATGTTATCAATAAATAAGTGCAAAACTGCGAGAAAAGTGCAAAATGACTAACATAATTAGAAAAAGTGTATAATTTCTAACATGGAGCCTAATATACAGTATATACTTTAAAGATACATATAGATATACATATTCATATTCTTACAGATTAATTCAATGAATAAACAGTTCCAACATAAGTTCCACTGCAAAAAAAGGAAAAAAAGTTTGAAATGTCCTTCTCGAGGCCTAATGTGCTTAATTTCTCACTCCTTTCTGTTTTCCCCACAAAGCACAGTAGATGGCGCTGCAAGACGTTTACATTTCATTCTGCCTGTCAGGTAGACTTGCTGGAAGCAGGTCTTTGCTTTTGCACAATCGCAGACTTTTTGTAAACAACCTGTTAGTCTGCTCAAACATTTTTACATTCAAAGCCGGAACATGTGTTTAGCTCGGAGCTCCATTATCAAAGTTAAAGTGCTGAGTTTTTACAAGAAATGTCAATTGGACAGGTTCGTTTTCAGAATAAAACACACTGGAAAATGGATCTTGGATAGCAGCTATTAGCTTAACTCACTGTCACATCTTTGCATTTTTTTAAATGCTTCCATGCTAAGATGTTCACATCGACAAAAATCTAAGACGACTGTGTGAAAGGCCGAATATACAAATGCTTATCAGACATTTTCATTTCTTCTCTTGCCCTTTAACCTGCCAGGAGAGAAGACAAAGAGTTTATTTTACATGCAGATAAGATACTGTATCACTGGGCTAATTACTTTCACATAAGGACACTTCGGCTACATGTACATAAGTGACCAAGTGTGACAAATCTCACCTCCTTCGCAATAGTACAGCGCCAGCCACGATTAAGGAAATGATGATGACAACACTGACAGTGAGTGCAGTCCCTGACCGAGACTGTGCTTTCCCTCCTACAGAAAATTAGACAACAGGGTTAGCTTGCACAGGGCAGAGGTTAAATACATTTCCCTAAAAAAAGAGGAAGGTGGGAAAGTTTTACAGTGGCATACTTTTTACTGACAGCTTCCCAGTGGAGCTGGTGTATGTCAACATAATTTATTGCACCCTGACGTTGGTTTTTTCTCAAACATGAAACCTTACACTTACAACGAAGTGAAACTGAAGGTAAACATATTTCTTGCACGTCGCTGCCCAGCTGACTCACAGGGACTATTACAAGCTATGTCACTCTTATCTACACCCTCCAATACGTTTCCTCAGAAGAGTAGATTTCAAGGATTTCCCATCAGGAACACAAACAACTAGGCATGTCATAATAAATGGTGTCCCTTCAATGACTCATTTTTCTCTTTAGTTTGTTGGAAGGCAAAGTCAAACCTAATGGAATAACTAAGGTTGAATTTCCTTAAGTTAATCAGCAAATATTGACATGAGTTTGCATGTGTGCTGCTACACATAATAAACTGTTTATGATCCTGTTGTCACATTATGGGAAAGGTGCAGTGGATGTGCAACAACCTAATTCTCTTGGAAGCTGGTCTTTCTATTAAATTAGATCTATTTTGGTCTAGGGACTTCCTATAAGCAGCCGGCATACCCTTGGCATCAGTATTCGTCCGATCCTCAGCTTGCATAGTAAAGTTCATCCTCTCCCGCCTTTGTCCCGCCATGCCGCTGTTCAGCACACAATCCACGTGTCCTTTCCAGTCCAGAGACAATAGCAGGGTAAGATTGCTGCTGCTGGTAAACGTGCGGTCAATGTTTGACACTGTTGTAGTCTGTGGGAGGTTAGAGCGAATGGCGCCAGGTGAGTCCCACTCAATGGTTGGAGCTGGTTTACCTGTTGCAGAGCAGCTAAACACAACCGCCTTCACCACCTCTTCTTCCCCCTCGGGTCGACTGCTGGCGACCTCTGTTGTCACTTCGGATATACCTTGATAGAGAATTAAAACCGGTCATTTTGAGAGCTGCAGAAATTCTGACGAGGATTCATTGATCACTTGAATGCTTCTGTTAAAATATACACAATCAAGGCCATAGAAAAAGAGGACTAAAATTATCAAAGGGAAAAGGTCAAAAATGTTGGGCTTCAACCACCAAAAGCAAGGTTTTAATCAGGTATTGTGTGAGTTCTGACTGTGTTTCTGACTTTTATCTAAAGACTTTTTCCTCAGAAATGACTGAGAGATTGATTTCGATTTACCTTTCACTGTGAGGCAAGTCTGTCTCCTCCTGGACCCATCAGGATACACGTTGAAGGAACAGATATAGCAGCTTTCATCCGCCCATGTGACGTTGGTCAGAGTGATGGAGGTCGAGCTGAGAGACGCCTCGGTGAATATGATTTTCCCCCGGTACGGCTCGTTTACTAGCAGGCCGAAGCGCTTGCTGTAGGTGGCCAGATTCTCAATGGACTCGTCTTTGAAAAGCCTCTGCCATGTGACCTGGAGCACGCCTGTCGGGAACGGTAATCCAAGCCAATTAACAACAGTCAAATATGTAATGAATGCTCTGAATGGAACCAGATATTACAGAGACAAACAAATTAACCAAAGCTGTTACAACTAACAGCATACTGTGTTAGAGAAGGGGACAACCAATGCATTGACCATCAACAGTAACTTCCATACCTGCAGGGTTGGCCATTTCACACCGGAAGTGCGCTTTACTGCCGTTGTCAGCTTCTGAGTTCCCATGACCCGTGATCTGCGCCGTCGAGGCTACAATTAAAAACAGTTGAATCAGCAAGTGCCGGCTTAAAGCCATAGTGTGCAACTTTTTCGTATTATTAAAGGTTGGTTGCATTCATATCGGTTACACATACCGCATAATAAGTTGACACAAAGTTGATTAAGCCTATCAGCTCCGCAAAACTCTCTCTGTATTTCTCTTACAAACTACAAACTACAAAGAAGTACCCACATATGTTTTAAGTTATTGATTCTACTGCTATGAAAAACCTGGACCAACAGCAGAAGGTATAAAATTCATTCACAATCACTGAAGGCTTTCCTCATACAGTATTGATGTAATTCCTCAGAATTCCTCATGGGGGCAACAGAAGTTACGCACCATAGCTTTAAAGTTAAATATATAAAAAAATTGCAAATACTGATAAGCTGAGAAATACAGAATAATTTTGTATAAAACACATTTACTCATGTACATACTTAATTGCAATTTGCAAGTCATTTCTACTTCTACTCCACTGCACTTCAGAGGGAAATGTCGTACTTTTTACTCAACCACAATTATTTAACAGCTTTATTTACTTTGTTAGTTTAAAAATCAAGATTTTTGCACACAACAAATATGAAGAGTAAATGAAACATGAAGTTTTGTCATAAGCTAAACTACCCAAGTATGTACAGGTACAACTGAAGCCATTGGTTGACAGTTCAATAAAAAGATAATTTAAGTCATCTAATCAACTTTTACAAACCAAACAATCAATCGATTAATAAAGAAAAAAATCAGCAGATTAATCCATAATTAAAATAATTATTAGGTGCATACACACATATTCAAAATAAGTTTAACTTTGCTCAATTGTTACATGAGCGATAATAATCTAATTATATAATATATAACTGCGGACATTTTCTGCATTTAATACTAGCACATTTTCCTGATTATACCCACATACTTTTACTTGAAGTCACATTTTTCTATTCAGTAAGAGAGTATTTTACTTGTGGTATCAGGAGTATCTGTATACATTCTCCACAACTGCATCATACTGTAGTCTATGAATTAAATCAAGCTTTAATAGAAAACAAGCATTTGACTACAAAAAACATGAAGTAATAAAAAATAAACTAGTACAGTGAATATACAGTAGAGGGAGTTGAACCCCTCTGTCAGTTTCACGTACCTTTAAACAGCAAACTGAAGAGGATCAGGATTGGCAACATGTTGGTCCACTGCTCTACGGGAAATACTTTAATTTTGTATCTGATGAGCCCTTTAAATGTCTGATAGTGAAACTGAAAGAGGGAAGGGGTGGGGGGGATTTACCCATGCAGCTGATCTAACCATCAACAAGGCACTGTCTTCTTATATTTGTATTGAATGTTCTGTTCATAAGATAACATGATTATTATTTTAGGATTGATTAATCAATGAAGTAAAGGGGAAATTATTCGGTTACAAAGGTCAAAAATGCAAAGCCTAAGTGACTCCAAACTCATACTGATTTGTATTGTCTTCTAATTGCTACAACATATACAGTAAGTTGTAAACTTACTGTATACTTCTGTCAGTAAATTGAGGTTAAAAACAATCGCAGAAGCAGAAGTGTGTCTCTGGGTATTTCGAGGTTTTGCTCTGACGCTGTATTTCCCGCAGAGGACAACCTCAAATTCCCATGCTCAAACACATATTTGACACGTCACTCAATTTTAACAGTGTTCCAGGCACTTGCTGGAGAAGTCCTAATATAGAATATTGTACTTCTGTGAAAAAAGTCTCATGACTTTTTTGGAGCAGAGTAAATACATTTTGGACAATGTTTCACTACCATTAAGACAAAAAAAACTGACACAAACTAATTCCTTTCAGCTGCATAATGCCATGTCCAGTAAACACTTGAAGCCTGCCGTACTATGTATCCTCTGCTCTAGGAGTCATATTCTGGGCACAATGAATGTTTGTTATCTTGTCCCGTGTGGAGGGGAAGAACATAAATCCCCTTAAGGAGGGTTGTGACGAGCGGATGCTCGTCACAACCCAATGTTTTTTTGTTTTGTTATGTATTGGGAAGATGGTACTTCTAACAAGACAACTTAAATTCATTGATTATACAAGAACTTTCTTTTTTGGTTCATAGCAAACACGCCTCAATTATCAATCATCTCTGCTTTCAGTATTTCATTTACACGTAAATACATTAATCATTTAGATTGCAAACTCCAAAGTCTAAGGTTCCATTGATATTCGGCAGTAGGTTTAAGACTACAATAGGTAGAACAAGATATAATGTTGCATTATTTATTTTTTTAAATTTAAATGCATCAGACTATAGACTAAATAAGTATGGTTTCTGATATTGGCGACGCCTCTGCAGCAATTTAAGAAATCCATTCCTTGGTTAAACACTGCCTGGAAATCACCTGTGTTACCTGGAAGCCAAGCTGCGTCATTTGAAACCAGAATGCCATGCTAAAAGCAATGCCAGTGGCTTGGTTTGTGTTTACGTAAGCATCATGTTCCAAGGAAAGCTTGGCCTATAGTTTGTTGTTAACCCACATCATATCAACTATATTGGTCACAAGGGGGTCACTGCTCTGAATTTTAAAACATATCTTTGCACACCAGCTGTGGATAGTCTGCCAGTCAGTTTTTTCAGTGTTCTTTGTTTTTTAAAGCTGAGTTTTCCTGATTTGAGTCTGGAAGAAATCATTTTCCTCCTTCCGCTGCTATAGAGCCACAGCCATTTATATCTCTCTAGCTTAGGCATCTATCTGAAGGCCAATCAAACTCAACAGTCCAGCCAAGCTCACTGTTTATCTAGCAACACCTCTGGTATTTAAAACATTTCATGAGTCAAGTCCCTGGACTCGTGTTATTAGGAAACAACAAGGTTTCAACATGACGTGAGTGTGTGACTACAAAAGAATACTGGGTAATCAAGTGGGCAGCCCCCCACCCAAAAACTGGTGCTTCATTGAGTTGGTCATGATTCCTAGAAGGCATTCCAGAAATCTAAGTCAAATACTTGTACCTTAAAGTCTTTCTATGTACAGTAAATATGATTAGTAGTTCAAAGTACAAAAGAGGAAAGCCCTAGCAGTACATGTTCAGTAAACTGGAAAGTGGAATTCAAGAAGTATTTCTGCTGATTGGATCCAAAATGATGCAATATAAGAGAAAATGTGTGAGAAAATGTTAATTGGGTGCGCTAAAAACCTGGGTCACATGCAACGGGATAGCTGACTCATTTCCCCTCAGATGTGCTGAAGTTATCTGTTTTATTGACTCGTAATAATATCTGCTGGGACAGGCCCAAACTTCCAAACTCTTATTCCTGTAAAATACAAACAAACAAAAAGAAAGAAATGCAGCATCATTTGCATGCAGTTTATGCTTGATTACGAGAGTGAAACGAAGGAAAACAGATAGTGGTAGGTATCCAATCAGCTGCTTGTGGCCTATAGTCACACTTATATGAGGGAGTGTTTTCAGGGGAACACCAGAGAAAAACAACAGCAAAACATTTCAAATCTATCTATCTAAGTTATGGTTGAAAATGAAATAAACTGTTCCTCGTTCCTTGTAGCAAAACAAGTCAAAATAAATATCTAATGGAATTTATTTGGTTGGTTACATGGATCTAACCTCGATACAATTTCCAATCATTTAAATCAGTATTTTTGTTCGCTTTATTGCATTGGCAACAATGTAGTTTATACCAATGCAGACATCTGTGTCATGTATCCAAACCTAATTGAGCTTATAAATGTTCTTAATGTAAAGCCCAAATATGAAAAGTGCACTCTTATTGGAACATTTCTATATTCTGAGTCTACATTTTAGAGAAAGAAAGAGGTTATTTGTTTTGACGAAACGCTTAAAAAATCAATCAATTTGATCTTCATTACATAACAATAGTATAACAGTAATGCTCTTACAATGCTCAGGTTTAGACAGTAAAGGATACAGTGCAATTTGATAGTTGAAATACACAGAAGTTGTTCCAGAGCTGTAGGGTGCCACCTTGTGGACAACAAGCCTTCTTCTCTATAGTGAAACATGCATTACCTCAGAGTAGATATAATATGATTGGTTGGGGTTATTGGCATTAGTGTCACATCGATTTAATCTGACAATTGAGTAAAGGCCACTCTCTCTGTTTGTGAAGGTGCTGTACGGCTCAATGTCCTCTGGCTCCTGCAGAAAGATACATGTGTTTAGAAATAAAAAGTCATTAAAGTTTAATGAACGGCATGAATGCAAAAGATGTTACATATTTATGCACACTACCGTGTTTGCAAGATTGCTCTGTGGTTCAGGCGGTGGTCGCCTGCTGGGGTCAAACAAACAGCTATGCGTAAGTCATGAAGCTACAATAATGTATATTAATGGCACAGAAAATGAAAGACCATGTTTCCTGTTATAGCTTTATGTGAAAGTAGAAGTTGATAGACAGATAAAAGTGATGAAGATAAAAGGATCTGGAAGATGCTGCATGAAATGTTTGTTCACCACAAAAGATTTCGTTGTATAAGGGCATCCTATGCAGTCAAGTACGGAAAGCCAAGAATTGTATGTTTGAAGCTTTTTTTTTAAATTACATTTTATTGTGATCCGAGAAAACGAGGCTAATATTCCCATGATAACAAGAAAACATAATATAAAGGACGTTTCAGCTTATTACTTCAAATTAAATGCCAATATCTCGGGATCACAAGTGAATTGAAATGAATGAATTGTTATCTTGAGGTAACCAGTTATCTCACAGAAAAACATTTCCAGTTATGCTCATTATAATAGCCACAACAGAAACGCTTCTTTTCAGTAATTATTTATAATAAATGTTTTTTATTACAAACATTGCTTATCTCAGCTTCCGTAGTCAAGAACATGAGCTATGATTAAACAGAAATATAAACGCAGTAGTCTCTCACCTGTGGCGTATTCGTGTGAGGATTAATCCAAGGATAACTCCGCTTAAAATGAGGAATATAATAGTTGCACCCATCAATGCAAGTTGATTATGTGCATTACTTCTGGTGTTTTCAGCTTGAACAAAATTGCAAAGAGAAAAACTATTAAAAAAAAACACTAAAACCTTATGAAATTACCACATTAAATTTGCATGAAATAAAAAGTGTGTTTACCTGCCACGGTGATATTCAGATGGAGAACATCTGATCGACCTGGAGATGTGCACTCACAGGTGTAGTTTCCACTATCCCCTGGTGTTAAACTGCTCAGGTGGAGAAACACAGTCTGACTGTCTGTCATGAGTGTGAACCTGGAGTCACATGTATACTTAAAGTCTCCTTGATATTGATACAGCAGTTGACACTCTTCTCCCCTGCTCTTTGTTCTGATATTACAGACTATGAGTGTGATGATACTCTGTGTTGTATTGGTGCAAATTGGAGTCACATCTGGTTTGTCCTTAATTAATTTCGAAATAGTCTCTGCAAACAAAATCTGAGTTAGAGTTCACTGTATTTTTTCATCTTGTGAATATAAAATCATATATTTAACTCCAACAGAGAAACTTCAGAAAATGTAAATTGGAAAAATGTTAGATTAGGAAAACTATTTTATGTACATTACCTTCTTTGGCTGCAAAACACAGTGGCAGAAGCAGGGCAAAGCACAGTTTCCATTTGGCCATACTAGTCAAGAAGCGATGGCTGCTGGCAGTCAATTTCCTTTGCTGCAGGGAGGAGGGCAGAGGTACAAGTCACTATTAACTCTCCCTAAAAGGAAGTGCTGCTAACACCAGCTTCTGCTTTCACAATAAGACTCTCTTACCTTGAAAAAAACTTCTCATGCCTTTGTTATGTGCATCTACCATAAGTTGACAACAGTGTGAGCCAACCAACGTGAAGTATATCCTGCACACTTTGCTTCTGAAACTGACATGTTTGCTCTTGTGGCCGCCACATACTGAGCTTGAGCTGTGAATAGAAAGCAACGCGGTCTCTACTGCTCGATTCCTTTCATGGCCTCCTCACCTCTATTAAGAGGAAACCGGCGTCAAACCCACATCGACACAAACTGTAGCCTATAGTTCATGAGGCTATAATGCAAAGAGAATACTGTGGGCACAACATTTAATTGTGGCCCATTTTATGCATGTTGAAGCCCTCTCTTTCTCTCCTCATCATTTCCTGTGTACATAGGACCTACTCTTTCATATTAAATAAAAGAAGTCCTCAGCCAAACCACCGTAAAGGTAAAACTATATAGTGTATGTGTTCTGTAACTATACACAGCGCAGTGACCAACGCAGCGATGATGATCAACAATATCCAAGGATAGAGGAGGAATTCCATTTCAATGAATGCTTCTGAAACACACAATGGGAAATAATTTGAGTAAAAAAAAAATCAAAACCTCTCAGTACATACAAAATACGTAATATATTATTTGATTTTGATAATTTAGGGAAATAACTACTTGTACCTTCCACTGTGATACTGAGATGCAGAATATCTGTTCCATTTTCATGGTAACAGTCACATGAGTAATTCCCGCTATGCCCTGAGTTAAATTGCTCAGGTGGAGAAACACAGCCTGATTCGCTGTCAAAAGTGTGAACTTGGAGTCACAATTATACGTAAAGTTCCCTCCAGGTTGATAAAGCAGACGACACTCTTCTCCCATGCTCCTTTCTGTTGTGATATTACAGACTATCAGTGTGATGATATTCTGTGTTTCATTGGAGTCACGTCTTGTTTGCTCCCTATGGTTTTCACAAGAGTCGCTGCAAATGATAAGAAACATTTTTATTAATGACTAAATGTCTGTACTATTTATACATATCTTTCATGCCTGACTGCAAATGAAGGATTCTTATCACATACAAGAATAGATGAAATTACAGAAGATCGTGGAATAGCCTATGCCCTTAATAATTCAAAGTTACGTGATACATATGAATTTACCAAACAAACATGCAAAACTGGCTTAATTGCATCAACTGTTTGAAATGAAAAGGCTCCTGTACCTTCAGAGTCAGAACACAAACTCAGGGGCAGGAGCAGGACAAAGCAGAGCTTCCATTGCTCAATAATCGCTGAAAGCCTGAACAACAGTGCTGCTGTCGGCGTGCAGTTTAAAGTGAGATATGAACTGTGATACACTCATTTTGCTACCTTAACCCCCAAATTACTTAAAATAACTTCTTAAAAATCATCTTAAAAAGGAAGTACATGACATGACTTCCTCTGACTTAGAGGTAGAACTCTCTGTGGGTGATTCTCTTATACAGGTTTTATTGAAAGCATCACTTTGTGCCTAAGCAACCATAGCGCTTTGAAAAGACAAACTTACCCAGATTGAGATGGCTATAACGTGGTAGATTTTGTTGCAGGACGTTTAGTAGAAACAAAGGCCTCGAGGCAGATTTGGGGTTAGGAAAGGAAGTCCACACAAGAAGCCGAGACGAAGGTCACAGACGGCGGGAGCTGAGTTAGTGTCTGTTGTTTAAAACCTCTGAAATATACAACAGCCCCAGGTAACATCAACTGTTTAAGAGCACCGTGGTGTGTTACCATATATTCTCTAAAATACCCTGAAAATGCTTAAAACGAGAAGTGCACTTTCCCTATGATTTCTATTTGTAACACACTATGATTACTGTATAAACAGAATTAAATTCAAAGATGATATATTAGGGATGTTTGACCTAAGTAAAATCTGTATTTATAAGTTTAATCAGCAGTAAATTATGTGATATTTAATTGCTTTACAGGTATTTGACAAACTGAAAAGCTCGAAAAAACTTTGTTTTAAACATTCATTTATTACACAATTCTGCTAGGAACAACAGCATAATGCACTCAGTGTGCACCTTTTAAAACATTAAACTTACCAAATAAAATCCATCTACAATCCATAAAATCTATATAAAACAATTAACTGAATGAAATGCAAGGATACAGCTGTTATACATCTACAGATTTTCAACTCTAGAAAATGCATTTTTGAACTTGTGTCATCACAACTGAATTATTATTATTAGTACATTGTATTGTTTGTGTACATTGTCAGTGAATAAAGTCCATTCTCTCTCTGAATGAAGGTGCTGTATGGCTCGAAGTCTTGTGGTTCCTGCAAAGGAAACTTAGTTTAAATAAAAGGGTAAAAGTTTATAAAATAAAATAAAGTAGAGAAAAGTAAAGTGTACAGTACCAAAGTGTACAGTACCGCAGTTTGACAACTGCTGAGTGGTTCTGTCCGCCTTCTGTCGCATATGAAAATGATTAATTATTTACTGTGTGGTGATGGTGCTCTGTGCGTAGGAAACTAATTTGTTCCATGATGTAGTAGTACCTAAAACAAGCTATAACTCTTTACTCAAGCACTACAGCATATCAGTCTCTTACCCACGGTGGATGTTTCTGTGGATAAATCCCAATATAACTCCAGTTATAATGATGAATATCAGTACACCAATTCCAACAAAAATTAAAGGCATTTCTGTGGAGCTGTTGGCTACTTCGTTCTCCTGAGCTTTGAAAAGAAAAGGAAAAAAAAGTCAGAAATGTAGCACAGATATTCTCTCATTTGCAAAGAAACATTCAACTTAAGTAGATTCAGTATTATGTGCGGCCATTTGTAAATTTGCTGCTGTAAAATAAATCACTTACTTTCCACAGTGATATTCAGATGGAGAATATTTGTTCCGTCTAGTTGTGAGCACACACAACTGTAATTTTCCACTATCCCCTGGTGTTAAACTGCTCAAGTGGAGAAACACAGTCTGATTTTGTTCCATGAGTTTGAACCTTGAGTCGCAATTATGTTCAAAGCCTTCTCCATGTCGATATGCCAGACGACACTCTTCTTCCCTGCTCCTGGTGCTGATATGACAGACGATCAGTATGATAGTATTCCCTGTTCCATTGGTGCAAATTGGAGCCACATCTGGTAGGCGTCCAATGTCTTTTGCAAGAGTTTCATCTATTAATCAGATTTTTTTAATATGAAATACAATCACTGGGTTCATTTATTTATGCATTTGGTGAACAAGCAAATGACAGAAAATATTCAGTTAAACCAAAACCAAAAACATTGACTTCAAGGTATATGATCAAAAAGTAGTTTCTTTTAAGTACCTTTGCCGTTGGCATGGAAAGGTAGCGACAGAAGCAGAACAACCCATAGTTTCCATCTACCTATACTGGTCAAGACATCTGAGCAACAGTGCTGCCGGAGTTGTTCAGTATACTGTACTGTAAGTTAACACAGATACCTCTTTGCACAGTGCTCTGGTTACCTCAATCTAAAGTCTCAGAGGTCTGATCTGGTGTGAGGTCGTTAAAAGCGGAAATGCAAGGCATCGACCGCTTCTGCTTTTATGTGAGGACACTCTAAAGCAAAGTAGTAAGCAAAGCATATACTTTGGAGTAGGTAACTAAAAAAATAAGTAGGTTAGTCACTCTATTGACATGAAATCACAGGCAATAACAACACAGTCATAGAGTCTTAGGATGATAAATGAGACCAAACAAGTAGCGCACCTTATGTGCTACTGACAGTCTGCCTTGTCTAAGCCAAGTAGCATCAGAGCAGAGATTCCTACTTGTGATTAAGACTTGGATACTTTAAAATGAACGTTATTTAGTGCTACTGCCTGTACTATTAGGTCAAAATTATGAAATTTACACCGACTGCTTCTACTTCTACTGCTAAAAATAGAGCAGCATTGCGTTAATCCTGACATGGAATAAAACCACACATGAATGCAAGAAACAGATACTTGCATTCGCTTAACTTATTGACCACTGATTATATCTTTAAAAGGAGACGCCCCCGTCGTGTTTGCAAATAACACCTAAGACTTATCAAAATAAATGACTAAAGGTGCGAACACACTACACGCGTTACACGCGTGCAGACGCGTATAAAATCGGCTATTTTTCCATAGGGAACCATTGGTTTACGCGCGTACATGGCGCGTAGATGCGTCACTCGCGCTAAAGGAACATGTTAGCCGCGTATGAGCCGTGTATATACGCACCAACGCGCTTACGCAGCTACGCGCGGAGTTCAAAAAATTTTACTTTTTACGCTCCTACGCGTGACGATTAGCCACGTTGGCCAATCAGCGTTGGGCTTGTAGTGTGTTCGCACCTTAAGGACATGAGAGCCGAAAGACTCAACTCATTCTTTTAAAGGTGCGAACACACTACACGCGTTACCCGCGGAAGATTTACGTGCGTAACGCAGCTAAAATGTTGCTTGATCATTTTGTGTCAAAAATGTTTCTACGCGCGTAACGTGCGTACTCTCCCTCCCGATATTGTATTTCCCCTAATTAAACATGGCTGCGATCAGCCGCACATATTCACTGAATTAACCAGGAAGTCCATTCTCCTGGTTTACTCTCCCCACGTCTTCTATTCCCGAGCTGCTGTCATACAGCACCGGCTCGGCTACCTGCAATACATTTTCCTCCTCGGTGTCTCTCATCAGCCTCTGTGTAGAGTACACTGTTCTCCGACCGTGCCAATGTATGTGACGTCGGGTCAAGCCCAAAGCTGATTGGCCAACGCGGCTAATCGTCACGAGTAGGCGCATATGCGCGGCTCATACGCGGCTAAAATGTTGCTTTAGCGCGAGTGACGCATCTACGCGCCATGTACGCATGGAAACCAATGGTTCCCTATGGAAAAATAGCCGATTTTATACGCGTCTGTACGCGTGTAACGCGTGTAGTGTGGGGTCGCACCTTAATTCATCCTTTGTCTAAAAAAATGTATTTGTACAATCCACAAATATTTCATATATGTATATTTCAAATGTTATGTTTGGGACATTATGAAACACAAGTAGCAGAAATAAGTAGCAATTAATTTCAAAATATTCTTATATTATATTCCTCTGAGATGTAAATGACGGCGATACGAGCAACCTTCTTCTTTGTGTGTATTTTAACATGATTGTATATTATAATTTGAATTTTAACATTTATAGTGTTTCTAGATTTTTGCTACATTGTTGCTGCTGGATGAATTTCTCTTGGTGGCAAGTTGATGCTGTGTCGAGGAGATGGTTTGGTAGAGATCACTTTCTGGCTGCTGGAGGCTTGTGTATAAGTCATGTGGGTCTTCTTTGTCCTAAAAAAACACAAACACTTCTTATTGAGGCCAAAATTGTAAAGGTTTATAAAATGTAACAAATTCATTAATTTCTAATTATTTGTACATTTATTAGGTCAAATGAGCTTTAAGTCTTAATTTATAAATGTTAGAACATTACAAAAAGGATGTAAGCAAGAGTTGGTAAAATGTTCAGAACATGGTTGACAATGCACAAGTTATTCATAATAATTGATGAAGGATGCATAAAGCATCACTTAAGCCATTATTTGAAATTAAAAATAATAACTTTTCCTTGTTATTTATCATGTCAACACATTGTGGCTCTAGTCAGGAAACTTGACTCGTAGTGAAACCTCAACTTTTCACTTTGTCATATATCAGATCTGACTCACTCCCCCACACCTTTATCTACACCACTGGTCCCAACAGACGTCATATCGAAGCCAAAAAAACTAAGTAAGAAAGAAATGTGTAGAAACACTTTCTCAGTTGTCACTAAATGTTTTCTCTCAGCAGATGTGCTATACACACGTTATGTTAGTTATGTTAAAATCACATAATAAATTGAAATGTGTAAACAAAAAAAGAATGAAAAAAAACTCATTGCTCACCAAAAAGTGCTGGCTTTTCAGGCACAAATGGCCCAGATTGCGCTGATCTTTTGTCGCCTCTGAATATGCAAAGCGTTTTGCACAAGGAAACACCATAAATACACAAAAAAAATCAAACAGTAGAATACTCCCTAAAAAATAAAGTATTAAAAGTTCATATTTCACCTGCAATAATTCAATTATTTTCGGATGGTTTTTACCAGAGCTTCTGCAATTAGAGGACATAAGAGCAACTGCACCAGAGCGAGCAAGGGTAAAGTGAATGTGGGTCAGTATAAGAACATTAGTGCTGGCGAATTGTAAATCTACCAAACTTAAAAAAAAAATTACTCTTGTACAGTACCTTCACTGTCAAAGCACAAACACACAGGGGCAGAAGAAGGAAAAACTGCGATTGCCATTTCTCCATAATGGTACAGACATCGGAACAGCAGTGCTGCTGTCGGAAAACAGCATTTTACATGAATGCCTCTACTTTCCGGTTTAGACACTGCAGGGGGAATCTTTAACACCGGTTTCATTTCAAAAGCATCAATTTCGGCCAAATCACCCTTCACAAAAGTTGGACCATACATATAATACCAACAGCACCAATTGTGAAGTTATGATCAACATAGATTGATGGATAGATTTTATTGAATCAAGTGAAGATGCAGTAAAAGATGCATCCATATTTAGTACATACACACAGAGACAACTACATGTAAATCCATGTAAGTGTGAAAAGGATTATCCTCAAACAGACCCACACAGCCCCAATGATACTGTCGGTACTGAGCATCACTTTTTAGACGTGGCCCAGTACAAATAGCCGGGTGAGCAGTGGACATAAAGAACAAAACACCACAACGCTGTCAGGACCATCACCACGGCAATAAAAACCTTCAGGAGCCAAAGGCAGCAATCCAGCTTCTGCTCCAGTCGACTGCTGCTGGCCATCACCTGCAGAAGCTTTAGGCAGCAGACCACACACACATGTAAAATTGCAAAGGCTGCAGTATGAGCCATGTTTTAAAACCGAAGAAAAGCACTTTGAGTTTATGACGTTCATGTTTGTCAGTTCATGAGACAAACTGACCTTTGTGTGAATGTGTCGGAGGTCGTTGCTGGTCACGGTTGCGTCATTGTTGGCCGTCAAGCGGAGGACGGGCCTCACATCCTGAAGGAGGTGACAACTGAGTCTGGAAGGGAACAAAAAATACAGATTAATTGGTTAATTCCTTTGTTTCCTTTGAAAACATTCAATTTCATGTGCTTTACAGGCATAAAGGGATCTTCAAGACTTTCAATATGGGGTGTCCAAAATATCAGTCCGACCTTTGTGTCATCATTTCAGACTTAGCGATGATTTCCTCCAAGAACTGGGCCAAATGCCGGTCGAAATCAGTGCTACTGGACTCCATTTCTATCGCCTTGATGAAGAGGCACCTTGAAGGGGGAGTTTTTCACAGTCAATTTGAATTTAATACTCTTACATGCTTGAAATATATATATTGGCACGGCAGTGCATTGAAGAGACTTACCTTCAGATGGAGCACAATGCAAATTTCCACGGAGGTCCACCACTGCACCAAACATAACAGTCCTCTGAGATAACTGACAAAGGTACTCGTCAAAGAGACTTTGATACCGGACCACAGAGGGATCAGATTAGAGAGGTGGTTTTCCCTGTCCAACAGCATTGTGTTAAATAATTTAATCAAGCAGGTAGCAAACCCATTACCCAGGAGAAAGGCTTTAAGAAGACTTATTGCTGGGTAATGCTTTTTTTCAATTAGTAAACGCTATGGCTTTTTAAATACATGTCACCATGGTTGTTGGTTAATAAAAACATGAGCTTTTTTTCCTCAGCTGGAAAGGAAACCTCGTACAAAGTGAAACTACAACACAGACAGTTAGACAGGAGGGCAGACTGAAATGTTTTCTCGGTTTTAAGTTAGTTTAGTCTCTTTCTTTTTCAGTTGTCTGCTCTCACTGCTTTAAGTGTAGACTGTGGTGAAAACGCTGCAACACATTCAAGTGAACACACGATGCATGAAGAATATGCGTGTGAAACAGAGCCGTCCATCACTTTAAAAGGTTATGGGCCGGTTTCACAGACATGGATTAAGCCTAGTTCTGGACTAAATTCTACTTTCAATGGACAATCTCCATTCAAAATTCCATTTAGTCCAGGACTAGGCTTAATCCATGTCTGTGAAACCGGCCCTATATTTAATTAAATGTTAAGTAAGCAGCAATTAGACACCATACAGCGCACAGACCCAAGGTAGAGCGGGGTTAAATCTTGAGGGGACACATTTGACAATAAAATATCTTGGGTTTTTTTACCTGCGTAACAATCGAATACACTCTGACAAGGGAAAAAAAGAAAGGAAGGGAAGCACATAATACAAACCACACATTCAATTCAACAACCCTTATTATCTTATCTGTGGTTTGGTCATTGTGCTTTTTACTCTAGGCTGCCCATGTGATCATTGTTAGATCATTCGTTCTACTTCTTCAGTTTTACTTTTAAGGTGCGAACACACCAAACGCGTTGGGTGTGTTCTCACCTTTAGAGAAGTAAAGACCCTCAGATTAAATACAATGAATATGTGTGACCGAGCAAAGACCAGCAGAGGGAGTAGTAGTTAACAGTTAAGTCTCATGTATGACCCATATTTAACAGTATCCAGCAAACTGAGATTCCTGTATCTATATATGCACTCATCAAAAGCAGTGTTTCAGAAATACTTACACATTGCAAGTATTCAAAGAAGCAGTACATATTGCATCAAATCCGTGTTCTGCGATAGAGGGAATACTTGTTTTATTTTTAGACTACTTCTTATGTGTCAGAAAAAAAACATTTGGAACAACACAGGGGGAAATGTGTTTTGAAGAGGCACATCTGCCTTGTTGCATTTCCTCTAAAAAGCTTTGAAGCCTTGAGGCCAGCGCGTGACCCAGATATATGCAGGCTACAGTCAGATGTGTCTCACAGCGCAAGAAAGGAGAAAATGTTCGGCCATACAATGTCGCTCACATATTCAAGCACTTTCAAACCAGAATCAGACACATAGGCATAAAATGAATAATAATCACAATTTTACTCTCAAACACTTCACTGTGAAGCCACATTACATAAGAACATTAGTTAAATTGAAACTAATTTAGAAAAAGTTTTACTAATACAAATATGGATATAGGCTATTCCACAAATCAAAAAAAGCCTTGCCGACTTACTTCCATCCATGGCCATAGGGAGGTTGCACTTCACCTTTTGACCCTCAAGAACATCACATGGCTCTCCATTTTAAGGCCTGATGATGAAGAAGAAGTCCCCACTCTCTTTTACCAGCTGAAAACACCTTTAAAAAAGGATAATTTCTTTATTTTAAAAAGAGGCCATCCACATATCATGTCAGACTGTTGTTTCAAAATATAAACAAGGATAATCTACTTTGTAACTTATTTTAGAAAGGTGCTATACAAATAAAGATTATTATTATTATTATAATTGAAACAATATGCACATGGTAAACACAACAATATTATTTAAATCACGTTCTGGTCTGAAGGTGCAGCTAAAACCGGTTGAAAACCTTTTATATTCTATCTATGTTGAAAACTGAATACGTCTACGTCATACATTTGATGGGCCAGATCCTAAAACAATACACAGAATGACAAGAAACTACATACATATTTATTCTTCTCCTGCAGCAGCTCCACATCCTTCGTAGGTAGACTAGTGTTCCCCTAAACGAGACAAGAATAAAACAGACTCCATTAACTCTGTGTCAGAGTTTGTCACTTAAACTAGTACAGAAAGTTAAAAAGTATGAACGGCTAAAGCGAGGCTTCGAAATTCTGCGACTAAAATGTCACGGTAAAATGTTTACGCACAAATAAAAATTAAAAGGTGATAAGCTGAAAGCCAATTTAATAAAAATACTAAGTCCCACTTATTCTAACTTTAATATGAAAGTTATCTCTCAAGCTATTTAACTTTTTCTTGCTAACCAAATAGCCTACCTTTAAAAAGGAAAATTACAGTTTACAGGTGCTCCGTCCAATGTTTTTTTCACCTCGTTACACACTTAAGCAGGGGCCACTGGGTGTCGCCACTTTGCCGCACTTTTATTTAGCTGTCACTCAAAGGCTGCTGGGAAATATTTTTCTTCTGAGGAAGCTGTGCTGTCAGTGCGAGCCACGCACACGCCGCAGGTAAATATCTCCCAACGAGGGGGCTTCAAGCACGTGAACGCATCTAATGTGGGTTTCAGTTTTATTTTAGTGGCATTGTGTTCACAGGCTGTGCTTTGTGCATGGCTTTGTGTCGTACATGGACATGTAACGTTTGGTAGCGTCCATCTTTTGTTTTCAAGATGTCAGCGTGTGGATTGTTTTCCTCCTGAGCTCACAAAGTTAGCCCTGACTGTCTTTATTCAAGCGGTATTTAATCCTAACAAGCAGACATTGTTAAACTAGCTATTGGTTATCACAGCTGTTCTTATTAGTATTTCATTGTTTTAGCAGGTTGGTGGTGTTTAGCAGTGATAGCAGCGTTAGCCGGGACAATCACTGAACTACAGTCATCCCCAGTTATGGTAAGGCAACCGAGATGGTATTGTTTACTGTTCACAGTTTAAATGGTATTAATATTGTGGTTTTAGTTGTACATACACCCCCGTTTTATTCCTAAATGACAAAGTGGGACTGCTGCATAGAACCCCCCCCCCCCCCCCTTCTTTTTTGTTTATGTCAACAGGAAGTGACAGTTTACAGATATACCTTCTGTTTATCTTCTTGTTTACTTTTGCTGGACATGCGACATTGTGTTTCCTCTCCTGAAGTGTCCTTGTGAAACAACCAATGTCAGACTAAGCATTAAAACTGTGTCTTTTTTGTCAGGAGGACATCAGCACTGTGATGTCCTGGTTTTCCAGCCCGGTGTACAGTCGCTACTGGCAGCATTACCACCAGGCCATGGCGTGGCACCAGAGACACCGGCGTGCCTATAGTAAGGCCTTGGAGGCTGCCCACAGCCCAGGCTTCTGCCAGGAGCGGCGCCCCATTAACCGACGGCGCTATGCGGACTGGCACGCCAAAGAGATGGAGGATAACAACGACAGTAGCTCCGACAGCGAGATTGAGTGTGACGTGAGCAACATGGAGATCAGCCAGGAGCTCCGGCAGTACTTTGCCCATACGGAGAAGCACAGAGAGGAGCTAAGTAAGAGAAGAACAGGGGGGTGTAGGGATAGGATCTCCAAACTTCACCCATCACTATGTTATAATAGGCTTTTCCCTAGGGATGCACAATAACAATCGGATGTTTTCATTTCATGTTTATTTGATAAGGCGAGATTTGCCACATGACATTTGAACAACGAAATCTCCAATGTACAGCATTGGAGATGGTTAATGCTGATTTCCAATGCCCATCCCTAAAAGGGCTTTTCAACAGACATGAAAAAACAAATGAAACATACAAGCATATTCATATTAATGTTAACATATAGTTTTAGTTAAAAGTGAATAGAAGTGGCTGCTGTGTGTCTAAACATGACCTTTGTACCTGTCCATGCAGAGAAGCAGCAGCAGATTGATGATGAGGAGCACAACAGCTACGTGCCGGCCGACCAGGACTTGCGCAGCGTGTCGTGGCGCAGCAGCTCGGCCCCCTGCGAGCGGCCCGGGGAGAGGCGCGGGGCAGAGATGAAGAAGCTCTATGGAGAGGACGCCGCCAAGATCGTGGCCATGGAGACGGCAATGCAGCTCACCTTTGACAGGAACTGTGACATCAAACAGACAAAGTACTGGCCTGTCATCCCACTGAAACTGTGACGGGACACGGCCAGAGCCTGGTTGTGACTCAGGGAGGGGGATAGGGCTGATCTCCCAGTGAGACGGCAGCAACAAACCTACTGATTTAGAGCTGAAAAAGAAATGAGGGGGTGTCAGCCGAGGGTCAGCGTTTCAGGAGAAGAGCCTCCCCATGAAGTTATTCAAAAAAAAATCCTCCCAATCTGTTTTGGCTCACCCTCCAGCCCTGTGATGCGACATGCTGAAGCAGCCTGTCGGAGATCTGTTGTAAACTTGCGCCTCTCTGATTCTGACATTTACTCTGGTTCAAAGCTGTTAGTTTGGTTCCAAAGGAGGAACATCGACTATACACTTATCTTCTGCTTGCACCACTCTGAACCCTTTACTTTTTAAGACTGTGGATGTGTATTTTTTTTTATATTAATTCTGTTTATAATAAAGTGTTTAATGTCTGGATTAAACCTGCTCTGTCAGTGGTGATTTCTTAGCACTTTGTTGAAATAATATAATTAAACTGTATCTTTCAATTGGTTGTTTTCTTAAAGTACAACATCAAAAAATACTGCGTTAAAAGTAAAAGGTCTTACAATATAGGCATATCAGCAAGTACCGATAGGTATATGGTATTATGCTGTACATGACTTTTAGATTGTTAACGATTCATCAATGGACAGCATAAGTGTCCTGGAGATGGATATAGTTTGGACTACTTTATAAACAGTATGCTAGTTTAGCCTAGTCCCAAACCTGGGTCAGGGGCCCTTCCAAACAGTCACAAAAATAATGTGATTTGTCCTGTGATGATAAATGGGAGAGGAAAGAAAAAAAAAAGTTCTTCTTCTCAAATTAGTAGCCTATTTATTTATTTATTTTTCAGTTTCTTTAATCTTAGACCTTTTTTCGAAATGTTGGCTGATTTTGGCTCGAACTGTGATTTAAATGAAACCATGTGAGGGGTTCAGAGAGGAAATGTCTGTTTGGTCAAGAGCTAATAAACATCTGAAACGTGAGACGGAGCTCCAGCCAGACACTGCTGTTCTGAGAGAGGTCATCACCAGCAAGAAAAAGGTTTAATCTGTACTTACACTCTTTGATTTAAAACTTTAGCTACCAGTTAAAGAAGTGGAGGAAAAGTAGTAGAAGTAAAGTTAAGATCTCAAAATTGCACTTAGGTTTATGGTAGGAAAACTAAAAGTAAGAAAATCACGTGGAAATGAGAAATATTTGTAAACAACACTGCCCCTGCTTCACTTTTTTGCACAAGAATAGCACCATTAAAACCCTGGGGTGAGTAATTAATGAGGTCTGATCTGGCCTTGACGTCACTCTCACAGCCCCCATCCTCACCCCCACCCACCGCCCCCCCAAAATGAGGCGCCCGGTTGTTTGCACGCAGCCCCCCTTCTCCAGACAACCTGTGGACATCAACTCGGAGTTTGGCCACTAGTTTGTATTTTCTCATTGTACTTTTGCCTCTGGGAAAGTGTTTTTTCCACGGAAGCAGAGACAAAAATGGGTAGGTGAACTATTCTAAACCTTTTTCTTCTGTTTATCCCTATGGTATATCCTCAATACTCTTAATAGTTTCGACCCTTGCAACAGCACTAGTCGCAAGCTGCTTTTATGGACGTGTCTAGATGCTGCGTCTTTCTGCAGCCAGCAGCTGTTCGCGTGCCTGCGGTTTTAAGGTTCTAACAAGAGAAACAAAAGTCTCACTTCACCGTTTCACCCAGAAGTGTGTGTATGTGTGTGTGTGTGTGTGTGTGTGTGTGTGTGTGTCACACTGGAAGTTAGTTAGGGCAGGGTTAACAGCTTTTAAAGATTAACACAGGAGCAAAGTCAGTAACAAGATGAAGCATATCTTGTTTGCAAAGAGAAATAATGAGTTCAGTGTTCAGTAGTTCAAATGTTAAGACCTTTAATTTGGCTTTGGTTCTCTTCCAAATGGCTAGTGTAAGTACAAACACCACTCAAACCAGGGCACGAAAAACTCAACAACATTGAAGTGTAGTATACAGCATTAATACATGGCTGGACAGATGCATGTTGACATCGATAACACCAGTTCCTCATGCATGAGAAGCCAGGAAGAACAAAGTAAGCAGAGGAAAAAAAATTTGTGGGTGTGTGCCATTGGTTTCCAATTTGTTGTGGTAGAAGTAATCAGAGCAGAGATTCATTCTCTGTTTCACTGGAGGCTGACCTGAGACCAGTAGCATTCAGATGGATCTCATTAGGATCCAAAGCATTTCTACCTCTCCATTGCTTTTTTCCTCCTCTTTATCTTTCTTTCCTCTCTCGCTCCCATTCGTAACATCTGCTTCCAATAAGGCCTGTTTATCGCCTTCAGGGCCGGTGAGAAGTGGAGAACAGACAGGATGTAGCCAAGTGACATGATTTACTGCAATTGGGGGGAGGCCGCAGCAGTTTTTCAGCAGGAAGCTGTTGTAAAGTTTTCTCATTTTGTCTTTAACCCCCCCTCCCTCTAAAAAACTGCGACTTCAATCAATCATGACCCCATCCCATGTGTACTCTTGTATTGTGAAGTAGCTCTTTGTGCTCTCTCTCTCTTTCTCTCTTCGCTCTGTGGAAGAAAATCTTGTGTGTGTCCTCTTGCATCCTTTCCTTTGGATTCTCTGTGCGCTCATCATCAAATAATACTGAATGTAGCAGCAGTCTAACAGGAGACTCCCTTCAAAATAAGGAGCAGATTTTTATCATATATATAAAAGGGTTGCTTTATTCTGAAGGAATAAATGATGGCTCAGCTCCTAGGGGGGATAAAATGAGAATGTGGAATGATCCACTGACCTGATTAGAATAACAGCATACCAACACTTAAACTCCAGAAACAGTGTAAGAATTATACTCTGGGGATATAGCTGGATACAAACTAGAATTACTGTTTTTTTTAATTATCTTTGTGTTCATTCAGATTGCAAGGTGCTGAAAGCTAAACGTATTGTATCTCATTTTGCTTGCTCACACAGCTAATATGACTCTGACTTGCACGAGAAGGCCTTTAAACTGAGTTTCCCGACAGACTACTTGGCTAGGATGTGTGTCCAAGATGGAGGATTGGGAGGAGGTGTGGAGCTCAGGTGATGGAAGGATGGATAGAATCGCTGGTTTGGGAAAAACATGAAAGTGCATGGGTCACAGACATATCAAATGAAGAGCTGCGGAAAATGATGAACTTTTCCCCTTACGAATAGAAGCAGTTCTCCAATCCATCCGGCCATGTTTACGGTTGGGTTCAGCCTCTGGGTTTTTCTGTATATGCATCATTCTTTGCTCTCCTGGCTGAGACGCAATGTTTTCCCTGTTCATTATCTGTTCCCCGTCTTCCTGCTACTCTCAGAATTGATGTTGTGGTTTTATTGATCATATTTTTAGGGATGCAATGGGTCCTGTGCCAAAACACACAGCAACCCACCATCTGAGGTCTGTGTAGTTTCCTCTTGGCAAAATCATGACATCAATCTTTGTCTTTGTTTCATAATGCAGCCCTTTTTTCTACTTTACGTCTTATTGATTTAGTATATGTTATCATTTGTATGGTGTTTGATTAATGTTTTGAAGGGGCAAAAATAGTTGCTCTTCATATCCAGACTATGGTCTTTTCATGTCTTTTGCCTAATCCTGCATGTGAGCTTTTTTTTTTTCTTCATAAGATGAGCCCCGACGGCCGCTCTGATGTGTCAGAGTCGGTCATCATTGAGAGGACCTGTTGCCATGGCGACGTGGCGATGCACAGAGCTCCGAGGGCGGGCGTCATCGAAACATTTCATGCATCTGATCACATCAGAGACCAAGAATATATAGGCCTATATGTATATATATATCGGCGTCTATATATATATATATGTATATGTATATATATGTATATGTATATATATATATATATGTATGTATATATATATATAGGGCGTCATCGAAACATTTCATGCATCTGATCACACCAGAGACCAAGAATATATAGGCCTATATGTATATCTATATCGGCGTCTATATATATATATATGTATATATATATATATGTATATATATATATGTATATATATGTATATATATATACATATATGATGAGCCCACCCTGCTTTGAAATTTATATACAGTCTAAGGCGGTGACTCAAACAGTTTGCTTGAATATTGCAGATGGAAGTGGCCATTCTTCCCCCACATGGCCACTGTGTGCTGCAGTTCAGTACAGTAGGTCACAGGTGCAACAAGCTCCTGAGTGAGTCACATGTCAAAGAGGTCACATGATGCAGGCAGGCAGCCGTGGAGAGGGGGTGGGGTGGGTGTGTGTGTGTGTGTGTGTGTGTGTGTGTGTGTGTGTGTGTGTGTGTGTGTGTGTGGGATTGGTGTGTGTGCAGTTGTTGGTTTGATGATCGCAACATAACATCATGTGGAGCAGCCTGTGGGCCAAATCTGGGCCAGCAGCGGGATTAGCAGCTCGTTGGATAAATTTCTGGACAGAGAGGGAGGGGGGGATTGGTGTGTAGGCGCGCGTATGTGTGTGTGTGTGTGTGTATGTGGAGGTGTGTGTAGGTTAAGCCATCCGTACCGACAGCAGTCAGATAATGTAAATACGCCTAAAGGTATATCAGAGATGCTCGCCCACTTTCATTTAGTTTCTGTATGTGCTTCCATTAGAGGGTGGACGTGCAGCCAGGCGGCTGGATTGTGTGTGTCTGTGTGTGTGTGTGTGTGTGTGTGTGTGTGCGCACGTGCGTGTATCTATGTTTGTAAGACAATAGATACATATTCGCCCCAAAACCATGACACATTAAAGCGAAACCTGGCAGTCACAGTCAAATTCAGTGCACAAAGAGGTGCAGGTGTTTGAGGCCATGCCGATGATGACGAAGGCATGATGGGATTAGTTTGCATGTATTTACATTCAAGGTGCCAATGTGTCCACTCCCTGTTTCAACCGAAGCTGAAGGAAAGACACAGGGAGACAAAATCCCATTCTGCATTGGTCCCAAAAAGGCAGACCTTTTTAAATGCATATTTCATCAAAACAGTTAATGTATTCATGCTGAAATCTTTAGATTGAGTGTGTGTGTGTGTGTGTGTGAGAGATGGACTAACCTTTCGTCATCAGCCGGCGGTTCCGTTCAGGGATGAGAGGGAAGCGTCTCCTTGGCGACCGACGGCTGTGGGCGGGGAGGGGGGCAAATCTGGGTCATCACCACCATAACCACCAAAGATTAAGGGCCCTGGATCTCGACACACACACACACACACACACACACACACACACACACACACACACCCTAAAGAATTAACATGGATGCTCAGAAAATACAACCACACACAGATGAGCAACCTCTGAAGACACTAGAGAAACATCCCAGGTAAGAGGCAAGACAATGCAAGGGGCAGTGGTTGGATTTCACTCTCTGCCAAAGGTTTCCCTTTTAGAGGAAGCCACAAGCCTATTAAAATGGCAAGGATTAGAGTAAAGCGACAGTGGGAGGCTAGTAAAGCTATGGCTAAGACAGTATGTGTGTGTGTGTGTGTGTGTGTGTGTGTTTGCACCGGTGTCTTTGTTTGTGTTTGTTTGCTCAACTGAAGGCCTGATTCCAACGTTACTGATAAACACTTCAATTTGACTAATGGAGGCAGATAAATCAATAGCCAAACAAAGCCTTGATTGGACGGACGCTCAAACTGTTGCATTTGTGAACAGTGTGAAAGTATTTGCTGCTTTTATATTTCAAGGCTAGTTATTTTTTTTTTTTCTGTTGCACGGCTGAAAGAGCCTCTCCAGACATAGATACTGTTTAGTTTGAAAGGTTTTATTTTGTTTTCACTCCACAAATTTCCACCAAACCTCCGTTTAATAATGCTACATCAAAAATCCTCAAAGTACAAAAAACATCAACAAACGTACACAGTTTTAGCATTAGATTTAGCTCACGGCAGTCTCCGTCATTTGCCGAAATTAAAAAAGCCTACTGTAAAGAAACTCAAAGACGTTTGCTTCAAAAAAAGTTAGCACCCTTTCTGAATTGTCCCATGAGTCATTGAAGCAGTGTCATCTCATGGAAGACCTTAACCTTGTGTCAGACAGACAGAGGCTGCCACAGATAGCTGTCGGCGGGGAGCAGTGATTTCCCAAGGCCCGGGACAACAGATAGTGTGGGTCATGGTGAGGTCAACCCCTGGGATCAGAGCTCAAAGCAGTGGCAGTCAGTGTCAGCGCCCGACAAGAGGGATGCATCAAAGGTCTTGAGCGGTGTGACAGGACAAAGGTTAAAGGGTCAACGTAATGCTAGTAGTGTAGTGAGTTTGAACATCACAAGGGGACAAAATAATTTCTGTATGAAAATTGTCAATCCATTCAATAGTCCTTCAAAACCAGCCCGTAAAGCCTTTTAATAAAGATGACAAGACATGGTGCATCTTATTGCTGATTACTCCTTTTCAAAGGGATCAATTTACCCACTGATTCCCACTTTAGGATGTTTGGCTCTACGAGGCTACAGTATGTCAACAACTCCAGCCTTGTGTATAAATCACATCACCCATGCTGCTACACTCACACAGTATTTTCTCAATCAGTCCCTCTTCCTGACTTTCTTATCAATTTGATTTTGGCTTCTGTCTCATGGAGGATTCAAGCTGTGAGAGATGCCATGTGAGACATGTTTTTCTTCCTCCGGTAACTGATAGCATCGCTGTAAAAAGTCCTGAATCAATGTAAGTCTACGGCCTGTGTTGCACATCACCATCTCCTAGGCAACAGCAGAGCCGCAGGTACTGCTCTGAGATCACGTGGATGCTGAGGATGAGATCAAAAGAGTCTCAAGAGTCTGTTGTTGGGAAAAAAAAAAAAAAAAAAAAAAATATATATATATATATATATATATATATATATATATATATATATATATATATATATATATATATATATATATATATATATATAAAAAGTTGGAAGCCAGTTACAACTATTTACAGAGGCATCCGGAGACTGCTGTGCCCTCCTTTTCTTCTTCTTCTTCTTGTCTCCCATTAACTCCACATCTGATGACATCAAGGAGCCGCGGTGGCCTCATTACTTTGTGACGGGGCCACTGTATAATGAGGGAAGACCGGCATTCACATGACTTTCCCTTTTAATGGACGCCAAGAGTAGCGGAGGCAGATTAGAAAGTTGTTCTTTACTGAAGCCCAGCAATTGGTCAAATTTGCCAGAGATGATACATGATTCAGCAAAGTCAGAGGGTGCATGGATCGACCGTGAACCCTGGCAGCATTTACTGATACATTCAAGCTACAGGCTACCACGGACAAACACCCTGTTCGAGGTTCAAGGAAGTACAAATGGGTTTTTGTCTCCGTCCATTGTGTAGGTTAAACCTAGCTTTATTGTCATTATGTGAATCCTCACACACACACACACACACACACACACACACACACACACACACACACACACACACACACACACACACACACACACACACACACACACACACACACACACACACACACACACACACACACACACACACACACACACACACACACACACACACACACACACACACACACACACACACACACACACACACACACACACACACACACACGGCTTTGAATGATGGGTTGCTGCTAAATAATTTTTTCCATCCACACATGAATATGAAACAATGCAAGGTCTAGGAGTCCACCGCTTTAGCCCAGACATGGAATACCTCAACACTTATCAAATGGTTCCCCAATATCTTTGGTGACTCACTGAATTTATCTTTACTGCCACCAGGCGGTAGACATTTGTGGTATCTGCTGAAATGTATTTGTGAGCCACTAAAATCGTTGCTGAGTTAGAAACTTATATTTCTTGGATGATAGTTCAAGGTCTGCAGGAACATCTACAGAAAAGTGTGATAATTCTTCAAGCACAGTTAAATGTCACTGTAGCTGCCATGTGATGTAACAGATTCCTGGTTGAAGACCTGGTTGACAAATCCTACTCAGAATTCCAACTTTTAAAAAAAGACGATTTGTAGCATTTTCTTTTCTTTAGCCAATGGGGCACTGAAAGATTTCTGATTTTCTGACGTCTCTGGAACGCAACATAAGTTAGAGGTTTGGGACTGGGTCCAAAGCACTGGACAGGAGTGCCAGGAAGCACTGTATCTCATCTTCTGGACAAGTCCTTAATCTGTGTGACCCAGCGAGGGATTACGTTGGGGGGGGGGGGTTCTTGGAGACAAATGGGCTTGATAACTGACAGCTTGTGGTGTTTGTGCGTGTGAAATTAATTTTTATCATTCTCTCTTTCTATTCCTGTTTCAGTCATCAATTCATTGTGTGTGAATCTTGATATACAGTATGAAACAGGAAATGGTTTGTTTTAAAGGTGAATTATGCAACCAAATGACATTGAGCAGTCCTGCTATAGAAATTACACACAGAAAAACACATTCACATTCATAAATTTAAAAAAGTCTGTCTGGCTAAATTGGTAGAGGATTAAGTGGTCCATCACTTCTATAGCTAAACAAGTAGGCTACACTGGGCAATAATGGCTAATATTGGGCACTACAATTTTAATGGTTGGCTCACTAAAATTTATAAAAAATATCTTCGCTAATATCCTAAATTCTTTATGTACAAACTCTCAAAGTTCTTCACAGTATGACACCAGCAAAGTATAGGCTTATTTTCAAAACAGCAAGCCTGAGTGCAAATGCTGACAAATAGTCAATAAATCGATTGACTACTTTTGTGTGATAATAAAATCATAATAAAACACAACAACCTTATCTGGAATTTAGGAAACTTTGACAAATATTTTTCCACAATTTCTTTACAGTTTATGGACCAGACAATTCAATAATTAAGTGACAAAAGAATGTAATGCAATATGCTGACGATAACGTGATAACATACCACTTCTCTTAAAGCTAACGTTAACCCCAATAGCTCTGTCTGTAAGTTTACACCTGGCTCCCCATAACTGCATTTTACTTTTTTCAACCAACATTTAGATTCAAACGTATGCTTGTTCATTTATGTAGCGTATCGGGTTGCCCTCCCGTCTCAATATCGCAGAGCCATTCATATGTCAAGAAGTCAGAAAGCGTGATGGGGTGACCCTCTTTGATACACCGGCATATGGTGCAGTGTGGGTGTAAATTTCAGGCCTGGGGGTAAACGGGGTTGACTTAATGTCATAGATGTCGTGTTAGCTGTGCTGGTGTGCCTGATGTTGTGTTGGCGACATTGGGGGGCTCTGGGAGTGTGTGTGTGTGTGCGGGTGGGGGGGTATGTTGTGTGGGCCAAGATTTGTCTGAAAACAGGGCCACGTGGGCTTTGAATTAAAATCGTATTTAAGAGGATTCGGGACAGATGGCGTCCCATTGTTTGGGGATGTGCTCATTATTAGAAAATGAGGTGAATGAAGAAAACAGCAACACAGCCCAAGCTCCCTGAATAAACACACCACACCCACTTTTTTTGAACCATTTCCCAAGGACACACCTTGCCTGATTTCTCATTGGATCGTGAGCATCCTGCACTTGGCCAATCGGCATCCTCGGATGCAAACAAAGAGCCTTAAATGAAGCCAGGCGCATGGCTGCTTAGCAGTGAGGAAGCTTAGATTGGTCAGAGGAGGTCCAATCAAAGCACGAATCAATTTAAGTGAGGCTTAAGTAGCATCCCTCCTCTGTGTGTGTGTGTGTGTGTGTGTGTGTGTGTGTGTGTGTGTGTGTGTGTGTGTGTTAGCCTTCTTTATTCTAATGGGAATATAATGGAGATAATATTGCATTTAGCTGCAATTATATGTGACCAAATGTTCCCACTGAGTGCTAATTGGACGCTTTAAAATGTCTTTTAGTGTTAAAATAACCCAGATTTCATAATTTAAAAAAATAAAAACTACAATAAATGATTTCCCTTTGTATCGCGCAGATTTCTTTTAGCAGCCTGCAGAAAAACAGGTCATCTTAAACAAAAGCATAAACTTAAAACTCACACACTTAAAACTCTCACTCTTCTTTTAACTCTACTCTTCCTCAGTCCCTTTCCTCCCGCACTTTGGTTTTCTCTCTCAGCTCACCAGATGGAGAGGGGGCGGTGTGAGTGTGGTTGTATGTGTGTGTGTGTGTGTGTGTGTGTGTGTGTGTGTGTGTGTGTTCATGCATGCATGGTTATTCATGAGTTTGCATATCTAAATTATCCTGCACATTTCCGTCCTTATATCCTCCCCTGCTTCACAGAGGCAAAGAACAAAATTAAAAGAAAGAAAGATAAAAACAAAAGCACCAGACCAGGGACAGAGGAAACTACTGAATAATGCAACAACATTAAATGTTAGTGAAAACATTATTTGAATAAGGGAACGGAAGACATGCATGAGTCACCAGTAGAGAAATTTAAAAAAGTAACACCTTGAGCATCATCTTCTCCATATGCTTAATATATCCAATCTGACAGCAGCATTTTGCATCTTGGAACTGGATTGTGAATATACATAGGGAGACAGTGCTAAGCTTTAACAGGGAGAAAGAGAGAGGGAGGGCGTGTGCGAGGGGGGAGAGAGAGAGAGAGAGAGAGAGAGAGAGAGAGAGAGAGAGAGAGAGAGAGAGAGAGAGAATCAAGTCACCAGGACAGGCTCCATCATCCACAGACTGTGTAAGGTACAAGTGCCACAAGGAGTCTATATTCACCCGAAAATAATGGATGGGACAAAGCCGGCCTTGGAGTCCAACGCGGACGAGACTCAAGACGAGGGACAGGAGAGCAAAGGTACGCTCAATCAGCCGCTGACATTTGCGCCTTTTTGTGTGTTTTTCCCACCCATCCCTTTGGAGACGTTCCGCGTCTGCGCCAGCCTGAGCGGTTTAACCTACTTGCAATGGCTTCTCGCGTGCGCGCGACACAATAGCGGTGCTTTTTTTCCACCCCTCTGTGGCTTCTCATCTATTTGAGGACGATTGAGAAGAAGAAAGAGAAAAAAATACAATATGGGTCTCTGTGCTTTAGGCGATTATTAACACAACCACGAGCGCAGTTGACGCCTTCTGTGTTATCTTGCGCCTTTGAAGGAGAATTAGAGGCTGGGTGGATGGGTGGATTGTGGGTTGTGGACGATGCACGGTCGGGTTTCACGGTGCATATGCATAGCTTATTTAAGAGTGTGTGCCGTGCACGGCTGCATTGTCTCCTTGTCAGGTGTGCAACTGCCGCTCCATAACCCCCCCCCCCCCCCACACACACACACACACACTGTCATTAGTCGACGACGCTGCAACACACGGAGCCTGTGTTCCGTGGTATGTGTGAGGAGGCTGCAAAGGGAACCAACACTTGGCGCAGATATAGACACTAGTTTCCATCACTTCCAACCACAGCTGTCAGTCACGTTGATGGAGCCTAGTCTGTTCAATTATAAAATATGCTCTGTGGTCATCTGATTCTTAGGGCTCTTTGAACCCATAACGCAGAGGGTGTCTGCAATGTGCATGCTAAATGAATTAAGAGGTAAACAGAGTTGTATGTGTAGGCCTACACTAAAGAGCAGCCTTAAATGAAATCAGTCAATCTTGTCCTATCTAAACTGTTGCTGTATCTTTTCCAGGCCTGTGTGTAGACAAAGTGTAGGCGTGTCTCTGTGTGTTTGGAGGGCTCGTGCCCCTACAGGAGTGGATGGGACTGATTCGTTTTCAGCTGTAGCTTGGGGGTCAGCTGTGAACTCATGTTTGGAGACAGCAGTGTTGTTAGAGAAGCAGCCATCATGTCAGTGATATATAAATCATGATGATGTAGAATATAGACGCAAAGAAGAAAGGATTTGGAAGATGAATGAGTTTTCTTTTGTGTGTGTGTGTGTGTGTGTGTGTGTGTGTGTGTGTGTGTGTGTGTGTGTGTGTGTGTGTGTGTGTGTGTGTGTGTGTGTGTGTGTGTGTGTGACCAATCAGTGCAGTGTTGGGGCTGATCTGGCCTGATGCCTCTTTGCCATGTTGGCTGTTAGAGAGCTGGATAGTTGACACCCAGTCAAACCACCGCCTGTGTCTTCAGGTGCTTCACACACATTCACATCACGGCAAAGTCCAGCGTTTCCCCTTCCTCTTTTGTAGTTTACTTTCGCTTGCATTTGTGCAGATGTGCCCAAAAGGATTGTGTTGGAAAAGGTACATTTTAGAAGTGATTTTGGCTTCAGCATGTACAAAATTATATCGTCACCGTGTTCTAAAAATTCACATCTATAGCTCCAGTGTCATTTCTTTTTGTCTTCTATTGTGACTTCAAATCTCAGCACTGATACTCTCTCTTTCTCTTTAACATTTATTTGTATTCGTGCAGCACTCTTTCAACCCATAGTAATATCTCTGGGTCAAACTCTGTCTGTGAGGTGCAGAAGAGCAGGCTGTCCCTTAACAGTCATGTTTTAAAGACATTACATCATCCTCTCCTGAGGCAAGCAGCTAAATGCAAAGGCCAAGTGTCCAACGAGAGCCTTTAACCATGCAACTTCAAGAGGGTCCCTGGAGGTCGGCCATGTTTATACTTTTGTAGTTTACCCTCTGTTTTACACACACACACACACACACACACACACACACACACACACACACACACACACACACACACACACACACACACACACACACACACACACACACACACACACACACACACACACACACACACACACACACACACACACACACACACACACACTTCCACCTCTAAACTCTGGGCTGTTGTGCTCCAGGTGTGATGTTGCGAAACCGAGTCCACCCACACCCAGCGTATCTACCAAAAATAGCCCCGGATTGGAGCATGGCCTATCCGTGGGTGTAATCGTTTGTGTGCGCCTTTGACATCTGGAATGTGACCATCAGCTTACAGCATCTGTTAAGAGGATGGAGATTCACAGCGAAGGCAAGGAGGCGAGCGCTGTCGTTTAAGGCGCTTGTGTCGGCGGGTGCCAGCGTTGCCTCTTTTCTGATTCCGGAAGCAGATGTAGGAAGTGTTAGTATAAATATTCACATGCACGCACTTGTGTTTACTACAACCTCTTATCTGATTAAGTCCAGGGACGGGGTCAGTTTGGAGATTTTAAAGGTTGAAAACCATTTGACTTGAGTCCCCTTCTCTGCTGTGGCTGAGTCAAACCAATTATACAAGCTATCGATATGCTAAGGATTGTCTATTGGAGGCAGACTGGTAAATGGTCCATCCCCATATAGTGGCCGTTATTATCAATGTTGCTGTGGTAATGTAAATATGAGAAGGTTAGCCGGAAGCAATTTATGCTCCTCTTTTTGAATAAACTTTGTGCTAAAATGTATGAAATATGATACGTGAGCCACCAAAAGTAAAGGTTTAGATTTATTTTAGATTATTTTCATCCTCCCATCATGGAATACTATCAGGCGCTATGTCTACTGTTTTGTTATAAAGGGTGTGCTGATTAGCTGCAACTACATTACCTTAATCATGGTAAACAGTCGGTGCTATTGATTGCACAACCATTGTGTATTTTTTCCGTTGCATCCCTGTGTTACATTGAGCTGAGTGTAATTACAAACTGGGAAATTAACACAGAAGGCATACTTGTATTATAAGCCGATGGGACGTGCGGCGATGGCTGTGGTTATGCGAATAGATGGATTGATCTTTTCTTTGCTTGATTGCGTCCTCTAATCTCTAATCTGCATGTCTGCAGAGGTAGGCTACCGCTCAGGACTCAGATGACGAGGCATCAGCTATGCTCTCCGAGGGAACAATTACATCTGATTTCATTAATATGAAAGTTTGATTAGAGAAAGCAAGCGCCTCCTGTGTGAGGCACACACACACACACACACACACACACACACACACACACACACACACACACACACACACACACACACACACACACACACACACACACACACACACACACACACACACACACACACACACACACACACACACACCTTCCCCTGTCTGTTTGTGTGAATGTGTGTGTGTGCAGGCTGCGTGCCCACTCTTACATAACACGCCGCTGGTTCACGCGCCTTTGCTTATGATGTTCAGATCCGAACCGTAAGAGATTACATCATCGTCTGGAGGGGTGCAGGTTTTTTGTTGAATTTTCTGCATGGAAGGGCAGAGCTCGCTGCAGCCTCGGAAACACAAAGGGAGCTTCTCCTAATCGCCCTTTCAAGTTTTTTCCCCCCCCAGTAAAAATGTTTGACCTGACCGCAGGCGGATGTTAAGACTCGGTGCTACAGAGGTAATGCCTGATGTTATCAAAGAAACACTGACCGATTTAAAAAGGAGGTGGAGTTGGAAGTTGAGTGAAGGCGATCAATGTTTTGAAAATAGGCCTAAAGTGTTTTGCCTTCTTGCCAGGAGTTGATAGGGGCCAGTTGCCCTAACCCTAACCCTAAACATACAAGAAAAGATCATCAGAATATTGTGGCCTAGTTATTTCTCAGAGAACCTGAGTTAGTATTCATTTATATATATCGATATAACCCTCCCGAGGTTATGTTGATTGTTCTGTCTTCATTAGGGCAAATGAAACTCACACAGAGCCTGAACAATGGCTCTGTGTGAGATTTAAGTATTACTCCAGTGGCAACCAACCTCCAAAATATTATAGGAGGTACCAGATTATTGATGAATGGATTGATGTATTTGAAATAAAACAGTTTTATGTTTACAATTCTAAAATTCTCTGCCATGTTTTGATATGATGAGTCCAGGTCGGGGCCTTGAATCTGAAGGTCGGCCCCCCAGTTTGATGCTCAGAGGACAGTAGGGGAGCTAGACCATTTCTCTCTGCTGGTGCTGACATTTACTCTTGTGTTGCCCATACATATTGGTCACCTTTCCCCTCCACTCCATCAAGCCTTTCATTTCATAATGTTACACAAAACACTGTAATCCTACACGGATAATTTTTTTGTTAAAAGATAAATATGAGACGGTTGGCTGGTGGCGAAGACTGCTCCTCTAATTTGAATGAATTTTGTGTTATGGTCCCGTGAAATCCACTTTGAAGGCGAAAGCAAATCACTGCTGCCACACACACAACACCAAACAATCCTAAGTAGCTTATTTTCCGCACTCTTTAACAAGTAAGAGTCACTCATTATTCGGCTGTGTGGCATAACATTAATCAGTTAGTTTACACACACTATACTGTAGCTTCGCCACCGACAAAGTTGTGCAATATTCAAATACTTTCCTCTCCTTCATCCTCGCATGGACTAAAAATACATTTGGGATGGTGGGTGCTGGTGTGATAGAATGTATTCAACTCATTACACCATCATTATACATTACTGCAGGTGGTTACTCTCGGCTCGGAGATACTATCATTGTTCTACTGCACACACACACACACACACACACACACACACACACACACACACACACACACACACACACACACACACACACACACAGCTTCACTTTGCTAGTCATATCCTCCTCTCACTAGGGCTGAAACTCATCTCTTTATGGCAATGATGAAAAAAGGCTCCCACTCAGATTGAGCATTGTTTTACGATACTGAGCACTGGATCTAGGAGGATGCATTAATATGTTGATGGACAATCTATTTTACACATGTTCAGTCCTAGACAAATGCAAAATCAATGACACCTTAACTCAAATCTGGTCAATTCAGATGAGTTTTGACGGCTTTTGATTTGAGTTTGCACCCAAACCGGCAAAGACTGAAATTTCTCACTCAAGTCTAACGTAACATACTCCTCTATAAACACTAAATCACACTCAAAATTCTGTTGCTCACATGCTCTGGAAGCTATGTTTTTGCACTTACAAATCTTGCCCCTGCAGATCTTGGGCTTTTTGATGGATTTGTTCTACATAAATTGCATCAAACGTCTTTTTATGTTCTCCTCTTTCTTCTTTTCTCTCATCCTGTCTTGATTCTCTTTTGCTTATCTCTATTGGCTCTATTGTTTCCACACACACACACACACACACTCTCCTATAGACCTGGAGGTGTGTGAGGTTGCGGGAACATGTGAAAGCCGTCACACCTAGAGAGGCTCATGTGTTCCTCATTTGAAGCGATTTGCCCAGAGGATGCTGTCAGCCTCCATCTGGGTGTGTGTGTGTGTGTGTGTGTGTGTGTGTGTGTGTGTGTGTGTACGTGTCAATGACCAGGAGTAGTTTAGGGGAATGTCTGTGTCTGTGCTTCGCTTGCACTAAAGGAAAAGCTCTATTTTTGCACACGTGTGGGCGGGTCGGTGTGGTAAGCAATATTTAGTATATATTATATATATATATATATATATATATATATAGTATATTCTCCATTGAACAAATGCTAAAGGAAAATCCCTTTACATAATCCTTTTTCGTTGAGAGCAAATACACTTGATTGTATATTTCAAATATTAAACAATAAAGTAAGGCGTCTACTTTTAAAGATGCATGTTAATAAGAAAAATAAAAAAAATATGTTGATTTTGTTAAGAAATAATCATATCAAAGATGTTGGTTGTTGTTTTAAGTGAGTCGATGTTTCTTTTGCTGGCTTCCTTTGGCCACAAATTAGAATTACAGATTATAAATGCTTAAATATGTTATAGAGACCATCAGAAAAGAGACAGAGTCAGAGTCCTCCTGGAGTCAGTTACATAGCAGCTTCTAAAAAGATTATATGCAGCTTCTCCATGGAAAATGTCATATCTTTGGGTTTTGGTCTGACTGGGAAATATTTACAATGATAATGAAACGAAGTGTGCAGCTCTACAAAGAAGCAACAGATTACTAGAGTTTGGTAACATATGCACACGCCACCACCATAGATAGTAAATAATATGGATGTAGCATCCGGGCTGACGTCAGTTATTCACACGGCATCCAATAATCGTGGTTTGAGCGCGTCGCCATTTTGTGAGGGGGAGGGAGATAGCTGACGTATACCTCCAAGGCAAACGGGCGGAGAGCTGTCACTCAAGAGATTGCGCCAATACATTTTAACCTCCAAAAGAATAAAAACTAGCGTGGGCCAAAAGAAATCACCCCCCTCAGTGTTGTCATGGAGATATGACCTAAACATACAGACTAAAATGGTTTCATGGCCGAGGCTGTAAATAGGTTTAATAATGCTGTGAAAACGGCATGTTTAACATTGGAGTCAATGAGAGATGGCTGTCTTCTGCTCCCAGCCCCCAGTGGCCCTTCCTGGTTACTACAGTTGTGATCACTTCCTTATTGGATGCTGGTAAAAATCGCGGTTGGGGTTTGGCTACCACATAGCAGTGATCTGAAGTCATCCTCACCCTCCAACACTGCATGGGTCTATGTTTGAACCCCTGTCTGCAGTGGGTATATGAATAGCAGCAAGTGGCAGGTTGGCACAGCTTGCCTTGTTCCTGAATGGTGCCAACCTCCTCTGGCCTTCCTCCATCACCCACTGTTGTCCAATCTGCTCCTCTCATCCATAGCCCATAAAGCGCCCAATGCCTGATTAGCACTCATCATCATTAGCCACGGCTGACATCTATAAATGACTAAGGCTAGGCTAGGACTAGAGTGCTGTGTAGGTCATTCTGTGTGTCGGTTTTAGGCCTCTTTTTGGTCCTGCTTTAAAAAGAAATCACCCTTTTTTATGACGATGTAAGCTTGGTTTGCAACAGCGTAAGAAAAGTGGCACATTATATTCATTCAGCACCAAACCTTCTAAGAAGTGTCTGCCCTAACACAGTGAATCAGCCTTCACAGAAAGTGTATCCGTGTTACAGTAAATGAGAGTCATATTGGAGTGTACATGCTCGGTTGGGCCCTTGTGCCACACACACACACACACACACACACACACACACACACACACACACACACACACACACACACACACACACACACACACACACACACACACACACACACACACACACACACACACACACACACACACACACACACACACACACACACACACACACACACACACACACACACACACACACACACAGTGTTCGCCGAGCCCCCTGAGGCTGCTGGAAAGTGAATCTCCATAATGAGATGAGGGAGACGTGGGTGGAGGTGAAGGGGAGTGCCACCGACTTCTTTGACATCTCAGGGAGAGTGGCATTATCTTGGTTGCATAACCGCTGAGCCACTCACTCCGATGGCACGGCACTTCTGCCCAGAGGGGCCATTTTACATTTTGGTGGAACAAGACTCGGACAAATAGCGTTCACTGTGCTATGCTGAGTCTGCAGAGGGCAGCTCAGTACAGGTGATCCTGCTTCTGTTTAGCAGATTAAACAAGATAGCTGTTGAGAGAGTTTTCACACCGTGTAGGCAGTCAGTGTACTATTTGCCACCTTATCTAGGTCTACTTACTGCAACCTACACATTTTTTTTCTAAATATTTTGCTGTTAATCCTACTTCCCACAATTGCCCTGAAGGACACGTATACAGCTTTTTGGAATCATATTGTGTGATCATATACCCCAAATTATTTGGTGCCTGTAGATAACCAGGATAGCTAAATGTTCTTAATAATTTAAGCACGCCATTGCAAAATTCTCAGTTTTTTCACTGCATCTTGATCTGCTGAAAATCCACTGTATCTGTTGTTGACCCTGGTAGATGCTGACAGTAAGCATCTGGTCAGTATGTGTGTATTTTACACTATGTGTAGTATTTTACACTGTACCCTTCCTTGCGGCCAGCACAAGAGTGTGAGGGCACTCAGGCTGCAGATTAGCTCAGACAAGAAACAGCAAAAGCACCTTAACGTGGCCAGAGAATGGATTAATATTTTAGTGTTTAGGAGTGTGTGAGCATAATGCATTTACAGTATATGTGAAGTTGTCTGTCCTCTGGGGTCGCTCGTGTAGCCTATTCAACATGGATGGGTGTGTTAAGTGTTTGGTTTGCATTTAGGGGGTTGTGTCCCTTACTAAGCTGCCAGAGTTTAGCCCAGGTTGGCCAAAGCAAGGGATAAATAAATGTGAACCAACATCCAGCAGATCAGCAGGATAAAAGTATTGATCACGCAGCAAGAGAGCCCTAGAATAGGGATTTGAGAGTCCATCATGCTCAGTTACGCCCGGCCAGATGCTGACCTCGGGCCATTCATAATGCTGCATAACCAGCACAAAACAGAAGATTAGGGTCAGCTATGTTCCGTGGGAAAAAAAGGGGGGGAAATTAGTTTGTGGTTTGGAATGGCGATGATGGCCGTTGTCATCCTCTTACCTGGCTCATGGGACGGTGTGTGTCATCAAGCCGATTGAAGCCTTTGTTTTGAAATTGCATTGGCTATGGGAATTAAACAAATTCCTCTGCATGAAAACTTTCTGAGCATTTGAACTTTTGAAGGATGACTTACTTTCCTGTAATAATAACCACACTTGAGTTAATTGCTAATAACTGGGAACATGTGACAGATCTATATAACACTATGTAGATTATCTTTAGATTTTGGACTATAGAAGCGTCTTTACACAAGTTTCTGCCACATTTTAAGTCTGATAGTAAGTGAATTCGCTATGCTCCCATATTTAAGCAATTACTCTGGTGTCACAAAACAATGGGAAAAACTACAAAACAACATTAAAGCTGCCACAAAGTGGAATTATTTTGCTTTCAACTTCATGACAATGCAGTTTTGATGTTCTCAGAAAAGGCTCAGAGGAGCATTTCGTCCTTTATGTCAAGTTGTTGTGGAGGAAGTGTGCTTCCATCAGGCAAACCGGGGGTTTCTTTTTTAATTTCGACCACAGAATTCACCACCCTCCATCCCCCTTCCCTTCTCTCAATCGGACTTTCTCAACTCTTGTGGGAATCTACCCATAATTCACTTTGAGGAAAATTGCACCCATAAGGAATAAAGCATTTCGGAATGCGAAAACAGAGCCGCAGGCAGGAACCAGACTGGCCGCTGAAATATTCACAAAGCTTTATTAACGCTGATACTCCTGGCAGATGCGCCGCGCACATGAACAGCAGGCGATAATCATGCTGCGCCACTGGGTTGTACAGTTTATGGCAAATTATTAACTATTAGTAAAATCAATGTTATCTTCTCTCTCTTTCCTTTACACTCCAGTTTATACCTAAATAAATCAGCTTTATAGGCACGGCAGCAAGGAAATCAATGCTGCCAGAGAAATACAGCACATAAATTCAGGAGGTATTATCAAGACAAGAGATTAAAGCTGCTACTAAAAGAGGTTGAAGTCATTTTAAGTTTCCAGTTTTATTCAAATGCATGCTGCACTTAGATGCAAAAAAAATAGTTTTTGAAGCGTAAATGCTACAAATTCACACCTAGTGTTAATGGAAAATGCGAGGCGACATGTGTTTGAGAGATTACGCTCATATTGTGCCAGGTGATTGACAAGAAAGCAAAGCGTAATTACACAGGACGTCAGCAGCCGGTGATAAGTTCTGTCTCCAACCGTGTCTACTCCACGCCACGCCTTCCTCGTCCAATCGCAGAACCAGACACGTCCTCTTGTCCAAAGATGAGGCTTGGACTATGGATGCACGATGAAGGTTTTTTTATTGAATGTGTGGGAGGTTGACACAAACTGACACTTTTTTAGTAGTTTAGGAATAATGAGGAGTAAACGGGACAAATTAATTTCAGTTGGATGAATACTTTTTCCCTTCATATTTTGTGCAGTTGTCCTGCATTTGTGTAAAGTTGCATTATGTCACTTCTACATCCCTTTAGAAATGTAACAAGTAGAGAATAAAATTAACAGTGTCTTAGTGTATGATCTTTTTTTTAATCTTTGTTGTGGATACAATGACTAATGTGTAAGGTTTTCGCTGTAGTAATGAACCCACAGAGAATTATCACCAGACTCCAGACAGCTTTCCAGAGCATTGTAGGTCTTTAAGCCATTGTTTCGGTTTCAGTAGGCTACACCCTGCGACTTTACTGGTTTTGGTTGATTCTCGCGGCTCTCACCAATTTTCAGGCCAAATAGTTTGGGTCAACATATAGGCCACCTGCTCAGCTGTCAACAGCAAACTGATACAAAGTGAGAGAAGAGGTGGTGCACACAGCAAAGCATTTAGCAGCTAAAAAGCCTGATATTTCACTAGGGCATTGGTGGAGTCCAAAACGGATCTAAAGAAAATTTAATTCATGCAGGTTTAACAATGCATGTCACCAAGAGAAAACTATAGCTAGATCCACCGCAAAAGAAAAAAAAAGCTGGCATTGGCAACCTCCACATTCTTTATCACTCTATCTACAAAGAAATCAATGACACGGAAATCAAGCTTGATGAAATTCCTGTTAATTCATTTGTGGTATAGCCTATTAATCACTTTCTGTTTCATTTTGAACCATTGACATCCGAGCAAGGTCAATGAAATTAAGGAATCATTCTCCCTTTCCCCAAATTCATCCCTCGTTTCAAAATGACTCAATATCAATTTGACCCACTTAAAAAAAAAACTGCCTAGTCGAATATGAATGAAGATAGGCCTACTGCATCTCCCGACCATCACATTTCCTCATCATCATCATTTGCTTGCCCACTCTGATTTCTATTTAAACAAGACCGTTGTCACCATTTAGCACCTTTCTTCAGGTTGGGAGTGAGGTTACATCACTTTGCATCAGTCAGTGTGTGTGTGTGTGTGTGTGTGTGTGTGTGTGTGTGTGTGTGTGTGTGTGTGTGTGTGTGTGTGTGTGTGTGTGTGTGTGAAGCGGCTGCGAAGGACTACGCCGCTGCTGAACTGGGTCGTGGGTAACACGTTACTATGGCAACTGCTATTCGCCGGCCCTGGGGCCAAGAGCTGCTTTTTTTCTCTTACACTTCCTCTCTCTCTCTCAGTTCATCTTCTCTGTTCTTCCTTGCTCTCCCTATTTCGTCACCTTTTCTCCTTCCTATTCCATTTGTTCCTCTGCTTGGCTTTCTATCGATCCATCGCTCTCCTCTCCGTTTACCTCTTGCTTTCTTTTTTCTCTCTGTCTCTCACACTACTTGCTTAATACCATCGTTCCATCTTAGCTTTTCATTTTCATCTCCTCCTCTTATCTCTCCTTTATGGGTTCTTAGCGGGGTGGGGAGGAACAAAATGAAGAAGCATCTATTAGAATTCCTTTGCTGAACCATCACTGTCAGCTGCAAATTGAAATCCTAATCTTCTGGTTTTGCCCTGCAGGCCCCCAGGAAGCAGAACAAGCTTTAACAGCAGGGGGTTGTGAATGCTTCATTGCAGCTCCTGTCAAAAACTATTTGTTCGTCCGTCGCTTGACGAAATGAACAGAACTTCCCAAATCTTTTGTTCTTTCATAATAATGGCGACAAGTCTGGGGTTTCCCACAACCTGATGCATGGTCCGTGGCCTGAGATAGATGAGTTGATATACGATACAGCATCGTAACCCAAGAGTAACATATTGTCTAGGAGATGAACTCCAGCCGGCCCACTGTAACCACAGTGTGGGCATGCGCTCGTAATTCAAAGAGAGTGAGAGAGAGCAGAGAAGAGGATGAGCAAGGCAAGGGACACGACAAAGCGAGGGGCAGTGAGGTAGAAAAAACCAGAGACCGCGCGGCCTCGGTGTGTCACCTAAATTCTACTCTAATGAATAGTCCATTGATTTCCATTAGGGATGGCTGCAGCTGACCACTCCGGCCTGCCTGCTCCCCATTAGTGCACTTTAAAAAAATGGACGCTGACAAATGAGCCACAGGCAGACCAGGTGAGACCCCCCATACCCACCTCGCTTTTGTTTTTAAAAGAAACCTATATAGAGGTTTTTTAACAAATCTGCAAACAGGCTCCTTTACCACACCTTGAAATTGAAGAATAGTCAAAGGCCATGGAGATCAAGATAACACCACATGGAAATTCTTCATTTGCATGTGAAAAAGCAGGATTGGAACATCTCCCTGGGCGGTTTCATTCTCTAATCTCTCCCCTAAATAAAAAAAACTAAACAAGAAGACCAATACAGTTTATTAACTGTTGGGGTTGACCTTTTACAGAAGGATGTACTGTGTGCTTCTGAGCAGCTTCCCAGTCATCATTGTATCGACCAGTGAGTCCATTGGCCCCCCCTCCCACCCCTGAGGCCTGGCCCGTTTTTTCTCAGCTGGTGATTTTTGAAAGCCATCCAGCTTCATCAGCTCCACCTCTCCATCAGCCCCGCTTCCTTCATTAACATTAATAGGATTTGGATCTATTATGCAACGGGCCTCCGCACAGTTACGCAACGCAACCAGTCCTCAGCTGCACACTTTGGAGGGGAACAGTTGCATCTTAGATTTATGGCTTTGAGTTTTCATTCACTCAAGACCCCCCCCGAACAAAACAGTTCTTATCAGAGAAAGCCTTTCTGTAAGTGTGTCAATGCCATATGGACTTGACCATATGCAGATGAGCTATACAAATGTTTTAGTAATCAAAGATCACGTCTGTCTGGTGGCTGGGTCTAGAAAAGAAATTTGAAACTTTTGGGTCGTTAAGTTGATTAAATGACTAATGACTAATTTCATGTCAAATGACTTAACTTTCTTTTCTTTATAAAGCTCTGTCATATCTTGTGTCTCGTCTTTCTACATTTTGTGGGAGTAAAAAATCAAAGTTCAATTTCAAATTCAGCAGATAAACTTTTACGAAATAGCTCCTCCTTTGTTGCACATTGCGCCAAAACGAGAGAGACCACAGCCAAGCTATAAGCTAGCATGCTCACAATGATAATTCAAACATGCCGTTGCTTAGCGAGAATGCCCACAACATTTATTCTAAATGGATGTATGCATGCTAGTGTGCAATTGACAATGGAGTGTCAATAATTTTGCAGATATAAAATGATTTTTGACCTCGATGTTTAGAAGTTAATGGATAATCAAAGTTATAACCATTCACATTCATTTTCACACACTTGAGAAAAAGAAGGTGTGTAGCACGTTTCATGGGATTTCAATTCAGTGGTTGAGACATTTGATTCAAAATCCCAAATCAACCTCGAGGAGGAGCCAGAGGAAAAATCCCAGGTTCACCAAAGTCATTAGGATTCATGGTCTGTAACCTACACGTCTCTACCAGTATCCACGGCAGTCCATTTAAGAAGATGTTGAGATATTTTATTCTGGAGTGGCGAGTCGACCGAGTGCTGCTCTCTGCGATCTCTCATACCCCTCAATTGGACTGAAATCAATCTGCTCTTTAAAACTCATCAATAACAACTAGGCCCATCCACACTTGTAACACTAGCTGGCCTGAGCGGTCCATAATGAAGAAAAAAAAAAGACAGAGCGCGCAAGGGGTTTCAGCACAGGTTTCGACAAAATACGCCCAATGGTGTGTTCAAGGACCGTTACAAATAGAAATATTTTGGACTCAACAAACTCCTCAACATGAAATAATGATGCTTGCACGGTTTGCCAATTGGAGCAGGTTGTCATGGAAACAAGCAAAGTGGCACACCAGACGGTGCATTTTATCTTTTTTATTTTTTATTCATCTCAGAGTAACTTCCTGCTTTGCCCGAGGAGCTATTTTTAACGGGTGTTATATAAGATGCTGCTCTTGTGCTGGATACAATGTGTTTTTCATTCTTCATCCTCCCCACCCACCACTCCTTTCCATTCCTCCACATCCTCTCCACTGTGATAGGAGCACTGTAACTCACCCGGGGAAGCTTCGCGCAGTGTCCACTGTTAATAGAAAAACAAACGTGGCGATGCATCATTGTCTTAGTCCCGTAGAAATCGCTCTTGCTCAAGGGATGATTCTTCAATCATTCGTCATCATTGTAGAGCTGTGAAAAGAGAGAGGAGAAAGATGAAACTATATGCATGGGTGTGCGTGCAAATCTATGCATGGGTGTGCGTGCAAATTTGTCACATTGGTTGTATGCACTTGTTTTTTTTTCTAATTGCAGGGCAAACATCCAAGCAAAGATGCCTTCTAGATGCCTGGCCTAGAAAAAATAAATGGCTAGTCATTTATTTAGGATTAGGTCATGAGTTATTCATGCAATCTGGCCATGAGAAGGAAAATGTTAAATTTGTTTCTTTAAAGACAATAGGGAGATGATGGAGTGGAGCGGTGTGGGATGTGAGCATGTGAGCGAGGCTTGCATGTAATATTCAGCACTCCCCCCTCCACCCAGCTGAGCTCAAAGCGAGGCGCAACACCAACTGTGGAAGATGCTATGATTAGCCGCTCGACACGCCTCGCTGGGGAGAAGCGCCTGCTCTCCTCTTGAAGACTCTTGTTTAGAGATGAGCGCGCTTGATTCAGGCCCTGGCAGTGTGACCGCCCCTCACCTCTTCACATGAGTCACAACAAAGCAGCAGCGGTGGACAAAAAGAAGCTGTCGAGCCAATTGTGCCATGTTGCAGCAGTCGGCTCCGTTTTCAAATCTCATTTTTTTCTCTTGACAATTTCCCCTTTCTGTATCAGTGATTTGACCCCATATCTCTCTCCCTCTCTTTCCCCATCCAGGATGCTTCGAGTGCTGCATCAAGTGTCTGGGCGGTGTGCCCTATGCCTCCCTGGTGGCCACCATCCTCTGCTTCTCGGGCGTGGCTCTGTTCTGCGGCTGCGGTCACGTGGCGCTGACCGGCACCCTGACCATGCTGGAGAACCACTTCTCTAGGGTCACCACTGACCACGCCACCCTCGCCATGGTGTAAGTCTTCAGCAGGGGTGATCATTTTTTCCACAAATAGGTGACCTTTAAGCACCAAGGCACTAAAAGACATTTGATTTAAGTATTCTGCTAACATGCTTAAACTTAAGTTAACCTTTATTTATACAGGTATATCCCATTGAGTCCGAAGACTCTTTTGCAAGGGAAATCTGTTCCCATTTACACGTTACCATTTACACACACATTCATACACCGATAGCAGGCTAACTATCGACATTCACACGAGGCAAGGTGGGTGAAGTGTCTTGCCCAAGGACACAACAACTATGACACAGGTGGCAGGGCGGGGATCGAACCTCTAACCCTTTGATCATCAGCCGACCCGCTCTACCAACTGAGCCACAGTCGCCCCCTAAAGTTAAGTTAAGTTATCTTTATTAGTCAATTTACACGAGCCACATTGAAATTCGTCTTTTCGCATATCCGCTCTCAAGTTACCACACTTCGGGGGTCATGGTAACTGGCCTACCCCTCTTCCTCTAGGCCATCGTACCAGCCTATTTCCTCAAGCACAATGAAAAAGCATTTGCAAAAAGATTTTCTGCAGGTGCAAGGTGCAGCTTGACAAAAGCCCTGCGTGATTTGTTTTGATTTTCAACATTTTATCTGTGTGTTTGTGTGTGTTTAGGATCCAGATCTTTCAGTACATCATCTATGGCATCGCCTCCTTCTTCTTTGTCTATGCCATCCTCCTGCTGGCTGAGGGCTTCTACACCACCAGCGCCATTAAGAAGGAGCTGCAGAGCGACTTCAAGACCACCGTCTGTGGTCGCTGCATCACCGCCTTTGTACGTCAACACATACACACACGCACAAACGCGCGCAAACACGAGCAGCTGCTGCAAATCATCACACCCCCTGACCTAGTTACACTCCAAATTAAAGCTTCTAAACTCCATTGAATTACTTTGATGTGTATGGTATGGTGTTCTCTCCTTAAAAATGTCTTAGAAGAATGGACATGGAGCAGTCATTTATAATGCTTCACATGCCAAAAAGATAAGGGTTGTCAATCAAACTCACCTCTTGTGCACAATTATGGACACAGAGACACATAAGAGACACACAACTACGCAAACACTCGAGCCCTTGAGGAGGAACTCTGGCACAGTTTGTACTTTTTCTAGCCCGATTACTCTAATTGCTGCAGATGCTCAGTAACATTATCTTTTGCACAGACTCCCAATGTGTGTCTGTGTGTGTGGGTGGGTGTGTAGAGGTCTTCAATGAACCAAATCAATCTATAGTAATAATGCAAATCAACCTTTTGGCGGGACAAGTGACATCATTTCTTTTCTCCTCAGTTCATGTTCCTTACCTACATCCTTGCCCTGGCTTTCCTGGCCATCTTCGGCTTCACGGGGATCCCTGTGTTCCTCTTCTTCAACATGTGGAGCACCTGCGCCGCCATGAGGTCCCCCGACGCTAACATCACCTCGCCGGACTCAATCTGTGTGGACGTCAGGCAGTATGGTGGGTGGAACAAAATCCCAGTATTAAAGGGTGTACTTTTGTTATTCAATTCTAATCACTGTGTCAGAAAACTACTGCTATGAAGACTGGCAACTTCCAAGTAGTGGCTCTGGAGTCATTGGGGACAGCCTGCCCTTTATACTTTTGCTCCTGTACACCTGATCTAATCAAGGATGACACCTTTTTTCATTTTCAGTTTAATTGGATCAGGTGTGCAGCAGCAGATGTTAGAGGACAGATGGGCCTTGAAAACTGGGTTTAAAAAAACACTGAGATAATAATGCAGGATAGCAAAATACACAAACTACAACTGCTTTTTTACAGTATGATTCAAAAGGCTTTACATTATTCCCCATCTATGTATATTGCAAAACATCTCATATATATGTATCCCCAGCTCTGGTTTCCATAGGAAGAAGTCAAACATACATTTGGATTATTGAGAGCCTGATTGAATCTCTCTATGAAAATCCACCTCACCCGCTAGCATTACAGCGCTCTCCCTGATTGCGTATATCTGCTGATCTGTTCCAAGGCCCTAATGTACAGCGTGTGACCCACATTTTGAAGGACAGCTGGCCTCCCACTCGCAAAGCAGGATGAGGATCACATATGCTTCACTGGCACCGGCCGCATTGAGCCACACTGCATGAAATATTAACCCCAATTACTTGAACTCATCAAAATATCATTAGCGATGCAAAGCAAACCCAATGACAGTATCCATTTAAAACAGAAGAAGAAAAGGAGGAATTTGGGCGAAAATCAGCTTATAGTGGCCAGTCTTAACAAAGTGTTTATTAAAGTAAAAAAATGACCCATATTTTTTCCTGTAGGAGAGGCTCAGAGGCCCTGTTTCCTTTAATCTTTATCCGAGCCTAATTCATAATGCCTTCAATCATACAGTCTCGGGGGAGGAAAAATGAAAAGCTTCTCGTCTCCGTGTGATGTGTCATCTCTCTGATCCCGTAGGTATTATTCCCTGGAACGCCACGCCGGGGAAAGCTTGCGGGGCCACTCTGGGAGACATCTGTAACACCAGCGAGGTGAGAGGCCACTTACCTGACCTTTTTCTTCCTTTCATCCCTCCATCCCCCCTTTTGCTAATAATCTCTTTTCCTCCTCCACAGTTCTACCTGTCCTACCACCTCTACATCGTGGCATTCGCTGGTGCCGGTGCCACCCTCATTGCATTGGTAAGCTGCCCGTTGATCCCCCACTGATAAAACGTTGCCATGGCGTGCTTATCTGTTGCCGTGGCAACCCCGCCTCTCACATTTAGCCAGTAGCCTATGTCATCCTATGGGGGTTTGAAATCCAAACCCCTGCAGCCAGTCTCTGCTTCTTGAGTGTGTGTGTGGACAGATTCAGTGTTTCACTATGCTGCTGCAGAGACGCACAGTTTTGTTTTATGTCTACGTAGGGCAGGGGTGTCCAAACTTTTTTCATTGAGGGCCACATACAGAAAAATCTACCAAGGGCCGGGCCACTTTGCGAAAAATAACACATTTATCAGGACATGTAGCTGCTCTTATGTTTAGTTTCTTAGTATCTTCGTAAATTTAAATCCTTCTTCACGGCAACACTTTCCTTTAAACAGACACATTTCCCCAAGCCTTCATGGGGCCCTAAGCAGAATTTGATTAGGGGGGCCCCTCTCCAATGTTAGGGCTGACCAAATCATTAACTATTGTTAAATGCCATCTAGACACCCAGTGTATTCTGCTATTGCCTCCAATGTTCAGCTGGGTGAAAATAGAAGCCAGCCGACATCCCCTAGGGGGGTTGTCGGCTGGCATACCCCCTAGGGTCTGGGGCTATGCCCCCCCGTGATATTTTTTAAACTTTTTAAAGTGAAATGCATGAATCTGGTGCACTTTGAGAGGAAAATTAAGAGGCTTAATCTGAAGAATTTTGTATTCAAAAATAATTTGGAGACACTGGACACCCCTGGTCTAGGGAAATGGAGACAGAGAAAGAAAGAAAAAAAAAATCTTCTCTCCCAATGTTGTGTGACGACCCTCTGTTTTTCAGCTAACTCAAAAGAGATGCAGAGTAGTATTTGAGCAAAAGAGTGCAAATAGTATGCAAAACTAGATCCATATTTCTTTTTCCTGATAATCATAAGCTGAACATCATAAATTCAGTAGTTGAATTTCTGAGGATGTTTCACAGCCATTCACAATTGTTTCTAATTTTCCGAGTTTTTATTGGCTTTTCCTTTGTGCAATGCATTGTCGGACATACAGTTCCATCCATCACACCACATCAAAACAACAAATGTAGAGCATAATTGTTACTTCTGAGGATAAACACCTTTTACTTAAAACCGGCTTCAAGTTAGTATGTTGTTTTGAACTGGGACACAGCTTCCGTTACTGACAATGAAGAAAACATCTCTGTTTCCCCTTCAGATCCACTACCTGATGATTCTAGCGGCCAACTGGGCCTACCTGAGGAGCGCCGTCTCCACACACGAGTACCAGGACATCAAGACCAAGGACGACCAGGATCTGGAGGCCGAGGCGCGCTCCAAGGAGGGCCAGAACTCCTCCTCCTACTCATAAAGGACAAGCTAGTTCCTCTCCTACCACCACCACCACCACCCATCTCCTCACAGCACCTCCAAGCCCCCTCCACCCTCCAACACCTAGCCCCAGCCCGTTTTAAAACAAGAGCACCTCGGTCATGTTTGATAGTCCCCTCCCCACCCTCCACCCTCCAGCCTCCTGATTCTCCATCCTCTTCCTTTCCACCATGTTGGTTCAGAGTGGTGGGCTCAATGAGAGGGGAAGAGGATGCAGGATCGGGAGAAGTGGCAGGTCAAGATGGAGGCAGACGCTTCAGAAACGGTTTGAGCTCGCCAGCCCATCAGTGGTTGAGCTCAGGTAGGCTTTAGTACATCTTGTTATTTTCAGAAGCATCTCCTCCCCACCGTGCTTTTTTTTTGGGGGGGGGGGTGGCTCGTGAAGGTGGGCCCGGCTGTGATGGCCTCGCGCCCTGAGCCAGCACATGCTCTTAAAAGCGTAAAAAAATAAATATTTAAAAAAATAAAAACATTCTTCACTGTCTGCTTCAGCAACAGGGAAGCCAGGCAGCGACCAACTTCCTCTGTTCTTTTTTTTGTGGTGTTTTATATGCATATGAATATGAATATATTGTGCGAATGTGTGTGATTGTTTTTTTTTAATACTCTTTGAAAAGTATGCCAGGTCCTATTATGATCTTTCTTCTTTCTTTACGTATTCTGCGCTCATAGCTTTCTTTTTTCCTTTACTTTCTTCTCCATCTTTGACTTTTTATTGCTTATGCTTGATATGTTGTTGCACTATTACGAATACAAAAAAAGGAAGAATGGAAATCCCTCAGAAACACTCAGCACCCCAGCCACCTCTCTTTGATAGAAATACCTAAATGACTCATTATCATGTGGCATCTCAAGGATTATTGTGCATTTACATATTTATCCAGCAGGGTATTAACCGTTTATTTAAGACCAGAGGTGTAGCAAACTTTTAATAAGGAACAGTTTTAGGAAAGGTACCCATTTGCTTTGTTGTCAAATATGAGAAGATTGATACCACTCATATCTGTATGTTGAATCTGAAGCTACGGCTAGCAGCGGGCTAGTTAGGTTGGCATTAAGACTGGAAATTTGATTCTTTTCACATAGGACCAGGCTAGGTGTTTGCTCTGTTAGCCATGTTAAAGGGTTCTAACCGGCCTCTCACGTTAGCTTGATATATACGGTACAAACACGAAAGTAGTATCAATCTTCGCATCTAGCTCTTGGCAAGAGCAGTGTTTTTTTCCTTTTGAAAGCGGCATAGATTTTGCTTTAATTGTCACCAGCTGCAGCTGAAATCGAAGAAATACATCGGTCTTGATCTTTTCACACAATAGGTATTTCACACACCTCAGGTATCAACCAAATCTGATTTTAGCAAGTTTTCTTTCCCAAAGCCTCAACATTTAAACACTAACCCTTACCAAACTGTGACACATGCTGTCCTGTGTGAACTACTGTATACAGTTCAAAAAAACAGTTCTGCCATTTTCTACAATCCCTCCTTTTATGAATGAAGTTCACCTGTAAATAGCCAAATCACCCGGTAAAAGATCTCAATTTACACCTCAGTGTTATGCCATGCTCTTTATGTTTTTTTCCACAAAATATACGTAAATGTACCCTGTTTAGCACTCAAATACTAGTTCTGCATTTGATATAATAATTGTAATGTAACATCTTAAATGATATGTCGTGAGAGGGATACAGTGCAGTCATATGATGGTTTCAGGTGCTTGTGAAGTGTACATTTTTAAAATGTGAAGAAAAAACGATACAGAAACAATACAGAAATTGATTTTTAATGTTTTATCGGTTATAGGCAGATGAGTTTATCGTAGTGATTCAGTAATAACAATTTTATGGAACTTGTTTGTGCTTACTTTATTCAACTGCCGGCCAAATGAGTGACTCGTCAACATGTGAGTTGACGAAAAATTTCACTTTTTTCTTTCTTTCTTTCTTTTCAACGCCATGCCTCTCATACGAGCCACAGAGACTGTTTTGTATGTTTACACTGAATAAAAATAAGTCAGGAATTTTCATACATTAATTTTATAATCAGATATTGTTTAATAATCACAATTTGTATTCTATATTCGATCATCACCAGTTAGTTTACCCTAAAAACATATTTAAAATATCAGAAACACTGAAGAAGACACATTTCTGAACTTTGATGAGATGAAGCATGTCAGTATCGTCCATGTGTGCAGCTGTCTATTCTGTATAAAAAAGGACTATATTGCCATGTGTGTTATGTTTGATAAATATACGTGCTTTGACGCCAGGTTGATGTAAAGGCAAACTTCAATTTCCTATAAGACGATGCGTGTCAGGGTGTTGTCGTTTCCTCGTTATTTGCATGAAGGAGACATGACTGTGTCTTTGCAGTTTTTCAGGTGATGTGTAGTCAATGTACTGACAACTATGGTAGGCGGTGTTTGCCCCACCCCCCTTCTTTCCACCCACTCTTTTCTAAAGAAAACTCCATTGTACTTGGATGGCATTGTACTCCCTTGTAGGTGTTTCATTATGGTTTTATTTTTTAAGTTGGAAATAGTTCTACGACTCCTATATAGTGATGATTTTTGTAACCTTCTCTAGTAAAACCGATATTTTTTATTATCGTGACGCCGTTGTGTCCTGTCTCATTCTTGTGTTTGGGTCTCTTTACGTTTTTGTATTTCCTGTTTTTGGCAACAGACCCACATTTAAAATCAAAGTGATAATTAGTAGCCTACAGCAGTAGCTTCCTGTAATTTCCATCAACTAAGTAATAATTGTTTGATCTATAAAACGTCAAAAGAATAGTGAAAAATATCTACCAGATATTGCCACAACCAACAGCCAATAATCTAAAAGGACCTACATTAAATTTGAGGGAAAACTAGCTTCACTTTTCATGCTCCTTACATGAATCATAAGGAGCTATTTACTCATTAAGTCAGTAGAAGTGGCCAGATTACATTATTAGTTTTAGATGAAACAAATATCAGATTGTGGGGTTGATTATGGCATTCCTTGCAGACTTGACTTCCCCCAAACACAGGTGCTTACACTTTTACCTGCTCTGAAGTGTGTGAGGTAGATTGTTTGAACCAATTTGTTTCTGCTTTCATGGAAACATAGCATACTATTTATTTATTCTGCATATAATTAATTGAGCCCATGTCATTCCCTTTGGTGCATTCATTTACAAATGAGATGGAAATGAATGTTACTGTGAGGCCACATGCTTGGCATTTGTCAATCAAATGTTTTGTATGTGGGCACAACCTTGTGGACAAAGAAGGTACTGCTCTTCAAATTGGGGAGGGGGAGGGTGATGAGAATAACACAAACAGGGTTGCTGTAGTTTCATTGTTGGCTGCCGTTTTATTTTCAGTGTGGTAGAAAAAAAGTGGGAGTCGTTTGCCCTCATGTAGGCAATGCTAAATTAGATCATACAGGCCTGTTATTTAGTCATTTGAATATTACAAGCAGTCAGCTCCATTTAAAAAGTTTGGCAGATATTCAGTTATAAAAAATCTACAAAACAAATAATTAAATTATTTTAAAACTATCAAAACTAGTTGATCATTTGTAGCAATCAATCGCAACAATGAACTTACCAGAGAAACAGTGTTTCTGTCATTTCTTTGATCACATACATTTTTAGGTGCCCTCATTTCAACTATGTCATAGAGTTTGATTTATAGATGGAAATGTAGCAGTTTTTTGTTTCTAAACCTACAATAACTGCAAATTAGGCATTTTTATGCAAACAAATTATATAAAAAATTTCACAGCACTTTAAAGATTGATAACATATGTTTGTTTATTTAAAGACCTGGGAATCATGTGGGAGTGTTGACAGGTTCCAATCCATTTTAAACCCTTGTAATACATTACAATATTTGAGCTGTGAACGTGGTGGTATAGTTTCTGTATCTACTTCTCTTTTTGTGGGTTAACGCTTCCAGCAACAGCTGCATCAGAGGCGTCAAACTTTAGACAGATTCAAATAGTGTTTTTAGAGAACCGAACATAATGTTAAGTGTAAAATATCGGTTATATTCCCCAAAATGCAGTCTTGATAAGAGTTGGGAAATGGTGAGTGGAGAGTTTTGTTTCCCTTGTTTGGTGAAAATGTTGAATATTTGCAGAAACAATCCTCAGTTTTGGTCTTAGAAATAGAAATATTTGCTGATCCACTTCCTCTTTTTGGAAACACTCAACCCCACACAGCATGAGGCAAACTGCAGACTGCGTCACATCAGCTCCTGTTCATCCCATTCAACAGTCATCATATCTCAGCAGCAGGATGAGTCAGTGGGACTCTTCCTCTGCAGGTTGACTGTGTTGGTGTGGATGAGGTGGTCGGCTCTGTCGTCCAACGCCAGTATGCGCCGCACCGCCTCCTCGAAGGCAGACGCTACATTAGTCGAGTCCTTGGCGCTCGTCTCAAAGTACGGACACCCTCCGTTCTCTCTGCACCACTGCCGCGCGTCCTCCCCCGACACCTGCCGCTCGGGCACATCCACTTTGTTGCCCAGCACCACGAAGGGGAAACTATCCGGGTCTTTTACATCTGCGTAGTACGTGAACTCCTTCTTCCAGTTTGCCAGGTTGTTGAAGCTCTGTCCGTCGTCCAGGCTGAAGGTGAGCAGGCAGCAGTCGGAGCCGCGGTAGAAGGGCGTGCGCAGGCTGCGGAAGCGCTCCTGGCCAGCCGTGTCCCAGATCTGCAGGGTGACGCGCTGGCCGTCCACCTCCAGCTCCCTGTTGAGGAACTCCACGCCGATGGTGTGGAAGAGGTGCGAGTCAAACTTGCTGGTGACGTAGCGGTTCATCAGCGACGACTTGCCCACGCCGCCGTCGCCCAAAAGGATCACCTTCAGCAAGGCCGTCTTGGAGGCCGCCATGGCAGCAGTGAGACTTTTCAAAAGGCAACGACAGTGAGCAAGAGTAGTTTCACCTGAAAAGCACAACAACAACAAAAACATCATATTAGAACGCAAAAGAGCATTTTAGCAGCCATAGAGATCCAGCTTTGCAACTAGCAATTATTTTCCTTATTAATAAAGTTGCTCATTATTTTTTTGATTTATCTTTCTGTCTTAGAAATAGAAGTATAAAAAAATGCTCTACAATGTTTCAATCAGCATTGTCTTTACTTGAAATTGTTTTGTCATTCCACCACCATTGTTTTCTTATAAGTATATGATCTCTATGTATGTAATATTTCGCCTTCTTGTTTTGTAAAAGAAGGCAAAGTAGCCTACAACTATCAAGTACAGTACAACTAAATAACATCTTGGCCTAAATCAGCTAGTGTGTATGTAGTCCTGGTATAACTTTATTGTCTTTTTACCTTTGCCCTCACAGATAAGGTTCTGTTTTGGATAAGAAAAGTTCTTCTCAATAAACTTTCACTGAATAGCACACCTCCTGTAAGAAGCTATTACTGACTGTTTACATGTTTCATCCCACTATGACAGTGGGCCAAGGAGAGCTGATTAAAGTCAGTCAACTACATAATCCTATTAAAGAAAAACAGCCATGGCCCCACTCATTACACATTTGCGTCTAATGAACTTCCTACACAGCTACAACTATATTGTGTTGTGCATTAAATGATCCGCACAGTAAGTCACATGGAGCAGTGAGTCGCCCACTACTGATTCAACAACAGAAGTTTTTTAGAATAATTCCTCACCATTACATCAGCGCACACATCATATCTGTCACCAATCTGTAGAGTGAAAGAGAGAGGAGCGGGGGTGAGAGAGAGAGCTAGTTGTGTGTGTTAACACCAAAATGAGTTCACCCACACACAGGCTCAGCTGCAAAGCACAGTGAGGATTGACCCACACATTTAAGTTGCGTACTACCACACACTTGCATAATTAACAAGGTAGTTTAAGCTAAACGGCTCAATCATGCCACCCACATACCAGAGTAAATCTCTCACAGGGAGTCACAAGCAGGTTAGGGTGGAGAGTTACAATAGCTGGCTGTCACTCCAACAACAAGTGAGTACACGTAGTATCCAGTTAATGAAGAAAGGTCTTGGGTGGAGTCTTTAATCATTTAAATAACCCATGTTAGGTGAAGTTTAAAGCAACCAGTGTGTAGACAAAACTGCCTCTAAAAAAAAATACCTCTCCCAAACATGAGATGACCCATAATCAGCTAGTGTCTCCACACATAATGACTCCTATGTTATGCTACAAACCTACAGGCTCATATTCAATACTAGAAATAGACCATATAGCATTTTATTTATTTTATTTAATAACCTTCTGATGATCTCGAGTTAATGGTTTGTGTATAAAATGTCAACGGTATATATATAATAATTACCGTTATGATTTCCCAACTATCATATTTGAGAAAGAAAGAGAAGCTGTAACCAGTTATCATTTGGCATTCACCTTGAAACAATTATATTTGAAAAAAAGATTAATCAACAATCAAAAAATGTATTGATTATTAAGCTCATTATTTCAGCTCTACTTGTATTTCCAGGTTATACCAAATTAAATATTGTACATTAATCCATAGTCTATTCCAAATGTCATCACTTACCGAACTTGTGCAATATAAATATTATTAATAGCCTACAATATGTACTAGTCCTCTGATGAGTTCAAAGCTCATTATGTCCATGGTTTAGCCAGAAATGTAGTGTCGACACACACACACACACACACACACACACACACACACACACACACACACACACACACACACACACACACACACACACACAAGTCATGTGCTTCATCCAGCAGAGGCTACTTTTAAAGAGGAGGCTTCTGTTTGGGCTCATTCCCAAATAAAAAGCTAATGAATATTTCCACCGAAACAACCAACCACATGATTCAGCTTTGAACAACAACATTTAATAAATATAATTAATCATTTTCCATTTGCTATCAATAAATTAGATTAAAAACACGAGCACAGCAGCAGTAAGCTCACTTTGAATTTTGTACAAAACATGTTTACACTTTATTCAACTTAATATTTATAAATAGGCATATTCATATTATAATGATAGCGTAGTTTTCGGCTGATTTTCATAAAGGTTGGAGTTTTGGAGCTAGTAATCCAAGCACAGCCTATTTTTCTTCAACAACACTTCAGTGTCGTTTACCTTTATTTTTCTAGATTGAAATATTTTAAACTTCTGGGGAAACATATCATAGTTGGTAAAAGACACATTTTATAAAATACAAATAGTTATTCGGTTTATACGCGTTGGCATAACCTAGCTAGCATACATGATTAATTAATCTAAAAGAGGTGTTTATCCATCAAAAACTAGCATAATCTTAAAATCACATGGCTGGATATTGTGTTTTGCTTACCTTTGTTTATTAGCCGTCAATATTTTGAAGAAAGGAGCTAAGTAGCAAGGAGTTTTGTCAATAATGGAAGCTTCACTGTAAACCGTAACTGTCCGATAAGGGGCGCAACCACATTTCACACATTTGCAACAGAAATTGAGTTTCTTTTCATGATATTTGAAGATAAGTCAAACAAATTGACTGTACCTGTCGATATAGTGGTAACAGCCCGGCTCCTGCAGTTGGTTCCCCCTCTTTCCTCCCCGGCTAGGTGCTGCTGTCCACCGGGTAGGCGTTGACATGGCGCTTCGTACGGTGTCCCCTCTGCTCTGATGACGCTCATATGACCCGGGAGCGTCACGCCTCCGCTCATCATGCGCCCAGTGTGTCCCTGTGTTCAAACACATTAAAAAACTCTTTGTGCGACATATTGCAAACGGACATACGTGAGACTTTTATTTAAAAATGTACATTTGGGGATTTAGGACCATCAAAATGGCTCCATTAAGAAATAGGCTATGGTCACATGATCAACTAGGTTAAAAAAGAAAGACATGGGCTATTACTTTTACGGATTTATTTCATGAATAGACAACAGGATTCTTCTAACAATCAAATTACGAAAAAGCACTGTAAAAGTTGGGAACCACTGGGTTAAAGGTCCTTATAGTCTGCTGCAAACTAGGACTTTATATTGGCCTAACACTGTGCACTGTCACTACTACAAATATGAGCGAAGATGATCAGAATGTAGCCTATGCCTTTATCATCTGAGAAGCAACACCTACAAAGCCACAGTGCCACGATACGGAGCAGCCACACTACTGTATCTCACTGACCAGATATTGCAGTTCCGTATCTGACAACCATGAGATATCCGTTACAGGGGGGGGGGCTGATTTATCCTTTAAAAATATAGTTGAGCAGAAAGGATGGCGTTGGACCTGGAAATGTGCTCAACAGGAGGATATTGAAAGAATGACATTGAATGGAAAAAGTACTTGAATCAGCAATTGTCACATTTACATGTGATAGGAAAGCAGAACTCATGTGTGTTGCAGGATGACTAATGTGCAGACAGTATACGGTGCATGTATTGTTGCTTCCCACAGCAACAAAACAACCTCACAAGTAGCCTATAGCGGTAAATTACAATTATTTGGCAAAGACATGGATTGGACTCAGAAAAAATTCCTTGTACGGACAAGATGTCGTCACGCTGACGTGTACATTACTTGGCGTGCCACGTCGGCTGCAGTGAAGCACCATGGGATACCCGGCCCAAGGCTGCTCAGGATTACTGACTCACATGCTCACTGTTCTCTAAGGGTCACATGCCTCATCCTCTGCAGCCAGTTTGCTCCACATGAATGAGATATTGTAGCCAGCTATAGGGCTAGGGGCCTTACTCTTCTTTTTCAGGAATTTCAGCATCCGTGCCTTGTATCACTTGGAATAACAGCAAAGAACTTCAAGGGCAAAGGTCAAGGCCTTTAACGATATTCCTCTGAGGAGAAACAGAATGAAAGAGGAGCCAGGATACACAGTTATATTAGCAGAGACAAATAAAATGAAGAGAGCTGCGTATTGAGAAGTTGTGGCTTCAGTTTGAAACAGCAATAGGCAGTGACTTAGCCTTTCAGCCAGTGGGACACCTCCCCCGAATTCTTTGTCCAAGCCACGAGTATGTGATCAGTCCCTAGCCAATGCTCTGTCCGTTTCCTCTGTGGTTTACTCTGACTGTTCCTCCCATTTCAGTCTCAATTGGCTGTTTTTAATCAGGCATTAAAAACAGGTAGTATGTCGCGCTTCCAGACACAAGAAGAGCAACCACAAAGTCTCGACCACAATGTTTTAACATAGTCAATACAGAATCACTTGAGGTGATAACAGGAAAACCACAAAAATGAGAGTGGTTACACGCTATATGATAACATGACAGTAGAGCTCAAACAATCGGGGCCTCACAAGGATATTATTCAGCAGAAATGAAAAGTCAAAATGCCAGAAATGTATTGTTTCCAGCTCCTCAAAAGTAAATATTTTGGGATTTTAATACTTTAATAATAGAAAACTGAATATTTGGGGGTTTTGGACTGTTGGTCGTTTAAAACAGGGAATAGAAATATGCAATCTCTCTCCTTTTCTCCTACCACCTTGTGCAATAATTAATTTAACAGTGCAATATATTTTATGTACATATACTGGCAAAATATATAAGTCAGCTTTATCATATTGGTATAGATGTTGTTTGAATATTGTGTGATGGGCATTTTACCACCTTTTGACTTTTTATAGGCCAAACGATTAATCAGTTAATCGAGAAAACAAGACAGATGCAGAGAGAGTAGTGCCCGAAAACGAAATAAAAGCTATACCAAAAACTTCAAGACTATTCTTGATCAACAAAATGTCAGAAAGTAGAGCACATAATAGTTCATAGAATTCAATATGAACTCTTAAAATGTCTTCTTCTGTGCGACCAACAGCTCCTGACTCAAAGATATACTCTGTGCTGTCATATAAATATATACAACCAGCAAATGAGAAGCTGTAAGTAGTAAATAGAACAGGATGGATTCAGAGGCAGACCCAGCCACTGTGGTACCACTGCTGACCACACCCTCCGCAGGTCACAAAGGTCATTGCGTCTTCGTCCGGGCCGCTACTTCTCACCCAGGCCGGCAGGAACAGGGCCCCCCTAGACACCTGCTTCACGCTGCAGTCTGTCCCCCCACATCTCTTGCAACAAACCTTCTGCGTGTGTGTGCCCTCTACCGCTCTGGGTAGCTGTCTCTCGCTCACGCCCTGACTTGAGTATTCCTCCCTTAGCTGACGCAGTTCGGCGCCGGCCATCTCCTCTGCGGACATCCGTGCGAAGGCCTCTGGACACAGGGAGCCGCTCAGTATTCCCTGGCGGAGATGATTGCTTTTGGGGTTCCTCAAGTTGGCCACTTTGCTCCTCACGCAGGCTTTGTACTTGAGGTGGCTGGCTTTGTGGCGCCCGTGGATGTGTCGCTCGATGTCCGCGGCCAACTCTGCAAACCTCTCTCGGTCTAGGAGTTCTGGGCAGAGGGCGGCAAGAAGGAGCTGGACACATTTGGATCTCACGGACGAGAAGTTACAAGACTCAATGCCGCTTTGTTTGGCCACTTCTTGTTCTTCTGCACTCTTAACACTCTTTACTTTCCCTTCACATGTCTCTTCTGAACCACAGTTGGAATCCCTGTGCTTGGAAATATCCCCAGCGTTGTCCGAGGCTGCTGGGGAAACCTCGCGAGAGAGCTCCGGGTCAGTCCTGTACTGTCTCTTCCACGTAGACAACAAGCTCTTAGCAGTCTTCTTCACGCCGCCATCGGAGCAGGTTCTCAGGAGCCCGTAGAGAACTTTGACCACGTCCGTGGCCTCCAGCTGTTCCGCCGTGACATGAGCCTTATCAAGGTCAGCGAGGAGGGTCGGGAGGTTCCCATAGCTTCTGTCTGCGTTGGCTCTCTCTATCTGCAGAGCACAGCGGACTATCTCTTTTGTGTCCATGATGGGCTACAAAGAGAGACATGTTAGGTAGTTAAATAGATAAAAAACACTGAACTACTGAATAATAATAATAATAATAATAATAATAATAATAATAATAATACCTTTATTTATAAAGCGCTTTTAAAAAAAGTTACAAAGTGCTTTGTTAATTTAAAAAGACAATAAGCAAACATTCAAAATATGAATCAAAAACAAAGTGAAAGGTAATACAAACAAAAACCGACAAATATTAAAATCAATAAAAAGCATGTCTAAAATGGTGAGTTTTTAAAAGACACTTTAATGAGGACAGTGGTTAACTTAAACAGAATAGAATATAAGCTTTATTTGTCATTGGGTAAAAATACAGTGTATTTACACAACAAAATGAAGGTGCCGATCTTGTTCAGTGCTTTTTTCTTTTTTTAAAGGTAAATAAAATAGGAATAAAAGTACAGAGGCATGTTGTTAGCTATGGTGCCCCCTCCTTTGTTTACATACACGTTTACAGAGCCTATAAACTGTGAATTAATTTTCAGCGCACACAGTACGGACGGGTACAGACAGGTGTATCACAAGGAGATAATCTCTAATTTTGACAAGAAGTGATTTTGGCAACAAGCCTTCTCCAGAATCGCTGACTCTACCTTTAATCTTTATGACAAGCACCAATAAACCCATGTAACATAATAAACAGCACCGTGCAAAACAGCCACTCTGTGTTGTCACCCCAGTGTGCACCATTCACCCTGCTATAAAACCCCTTTCTGTGTGTCTGTGTTGTTGTTTTACCTGAGAATGAGATCCCTCATGGTTTCGCAGCTCCAAAACTTTGACCCATAACACGTCTACAAGGGGGCAGCCATGTTGAATCTGTCTTGAAAAACAAAGTAGTTTCCCATATTCACCTCTAGATGGAGCTGTAAGCTCATGGGATCAGACGCGCAGTGTGATCATGAAGGGAATGTTTGACATCAGTTTTTTTTTTGAAGAGCCTGAGCACACAGTTTGACATCTATAGCCCCTCCTTTTTATTATTAAAAGTTTTTCGATCTCTAAGGAATTGTGGCTAATGCAAATGTTCAAATGGGAATCCTGCATCCTATACCCATCCTTCTATGATGTTGATGGCATAACCCAATATCCTAGGGATTAAAGTATGGAAAGGGGAGACAATTTTGCAGTGTTCACGGATCGGTCTGTAACAATGATTAATCACAGAGTTGGCTGTATTGATTCTATGTGCAGAAACAAGCACAATCTTAGCTGGAATACCCGAGAAGAATTCAAGGGTGGACTGGATCTCACAACAAGTTGAGGCAAGCCTTTCAGATGCTGTGCAATGACATGTTATGTAGTAGAAAAATGATTGTTCAGGATAAATAATGGTTTTTAGAAATGTTTCAGTGTGTTGAAATCCCTGTATGGTGGAAAGACAAAGTTTTCAGGCGGTTGTTATAATGTCTTCAGAGCCAATGAGACCTTTGACATAATTGCACGCTTGAGAGTAAGTGACGTGTGTGAATGAAAATTGAGACACTCTGGTTGCAAATGTATGCATTTAAACATAACTTTCCCACAAAGCAGTGTCACCCAATACTACATAAAAAGACTTATATTGGGGCTGTGCGCAAAGTGTCAGGGTAGGGAAGAAGAAAAACAACAAATGTTCCCAGGAAATTTGCTGGAAGCGGTTAATTTTCTTTCATTTTAGCTTGAAGGGATACCTTATTTAGAAAAATAGTTTCAAATTAATTTACGGTCACCGTCCTCCCTCTGAGCAAACAGAATATAAACAACCCTCTCTTTTTTCTGGCATTTTCCTACAGTCCCGGAAGAGATATTTTCCCTTGAAATGATACACAACTAATAAATTAGCCCATGTAGGACCTATTATCTTCACACGTCTGTCACAGCATTTTTGAAGGATTTGGTGTCCTGTTTTTATTGTGTGTTCAAGTCTGTTTTGGCAAATGTCTTGAATGGAAAGGTGTCTCACTTTTATGCACATCAATTCATCATAAACAAGACTAGAATTCCACCTTTAAGGTCACAAACAACAACAACACCCCATTCAAAGTCCAGTCAAATCATATGTATGTTATTCTCACATATAACACCTCTGATAGACGAGCAGTAGGCCATTATCTAACATGGGAGTATGACATCACCCTCTTGATCTTATGTTAAAAACTTCTTGCTTTTGAGAGTAATGCAGCTGAGGGCTTCCTATGGCAGCAGAAGGCTCAGAAGGGAAAAAATTAGATGCCGTCTCTTCGCATTAAAAGCTTCTGGGCTCCCACGTCTTCGACCTCGCAGCTTTTTAAAACCCCAAATGTACATAGGCTAGTGGCTTTCAGGAGGCTTTTAGTAGCGTTAATGGTTAACTTTAGGAGCTGTCTGTCTGTGTATCCAGCAATGAGAAATGTTAGATAATCACTTTGCATCAAATTTTTGTTTGTGCTGTGGTGTATTGCTCCTTTGGTTGATGTTAAGTGGATTTTTTGGACCTCCAACTCAAAGTGCGTGTGCGTGTGCGTACGTGCGTGTGTGTGTGTGTGTGTGTGTGTGTGTTTGTATTGAGATGGGTGGGGTCCAGCTGGCTGTGCCTTCAATGTACACAAATGTAATAAAAATAATAATAAGAGTCCCTCTTTCTGGCAGGTGACTGCATGCAGGCCCCCTGCCTTTTGTTTCTCCTACCACACATGACTGAAATTCCGGAAAACACAACACAAGGCTCCTTGGGATCTTATCAAGTCATTTCTCTGCGGCCTGTCTGCACTCATGCTCCTTATCTGTGGGAATGGAATTTTACCAGCACGCCACTGCAGCTGTGATGGTAATCAGCCTGGAGGGGGCGCTCTCTGCACTGTGCTTGGCCTCCACTGGAGCTGGACAAGGAAGTGGAGTCCTGCTGTATCACATCCTGCTTTTGTTGTCTCCGCCTCTTCTGCAGACCACGCCACACTTGGCAGCGTGTACGCATGGGCGCACACACACATGCACAGACAGACACACACACGCACAGACAAACACACACACACAGACAGGCATACACACACACACACAAACACACACACACACACACACACACACACACATTGCCCCGCCCTGAGCTTGAGAAATTCTGAGGAGGTGGGGGGGGGGGACCTTCTAGTTAAAGTGATCAGTTTCTTCATGGGCACACATTCATGACAACATGGTAAAGTCCCTGCAAGTCCCATCCACACACACATGCATGCACGCACGCACGCACATGCACCACACACACACATCCTGAAAACACCCACACACTCATATGAAGCAAGTGTATGTGTGCGGGTTCACATCAAGCAACATCAAGCAACACAAAGGAACAAAAGGTTTTCACACAAATTGTGAAATCATGAGCTATGGTTGTTAAACACTCACACTAAGAAAGTTCTTTGTCAGTGCAATAGTCAACCTCCTTGGGGACTGTACTCAAATTACCAGGGGAGGTTATAAAAGCTTAAAGGGTCATGTATTTTTTCCCTTTCGCTATTTTTTGTGGGGAGAAGTTTATATTTTCCCAGAGTCCCCTTGCAAGATTATTTGAAGGAAGGACAAAAATAGTTAAAATGAATGTTCTAGTGTACACAGCGGGTCATTGACCAACAAGATTATATTGTATTGGTTTTGTACAGATTGAAAAAACAAACAACAAAGCATATAATAAGTGAGCTTTGGAGGAGCCTGTAGGTAGACCAGGATAGCGGTTTTTATGCTAAGCTAAGCTTATTGGCTGCTGGCTAAAGCTTCATATTTGCCTCAACAAGAAAATTGCAAAGTTTTAAATAAATATAAATATGTTACATTATTTGTGATTTGCTTACAATACTTTCAAATGGTCAAGGAGTACCGGTAGTACCAAGATTGTAGGAATTTCATACATCCAGTTCCTGTATTTACATTCAACTGTATGTCATAAGATATGGTGCTGATGGCTATTTTCTTTAGGTCCTCTCTTCAGCTGCTGCAGAAGCACACATGCGAGAGCCTGTTTCGAAGCCTCTATGTTGCATCTGTGCTCAAGGCTGGGTGTGTGATTGGGAGGTAGTGTGGGGGTTGCCTGTCTGCTCGCTACCCCATCACACCCACCCATCATGACTTTGAGCTTGATCACAGCTGATAGGAGCGGACAGTTTTTTTCTCTCTGTGTTTTTTTTCACCCTTTGCTGTCTGTTTTAGCCACAGGGTTCTTTCTGCCCACGACTGACACCTCTGAAAGCATTCTGTCTTTCTATTTCGAGGGGGTCCTTAATAAAACAAAGCGTCACAGTCTTTTAGCTCGTACTGAACCATAGTCTCGCATCGTCTCCGGAAGGAAATGACAGACAAACCACACAACCAGCACCAAAGAAAAAACAAGCGACTGTTCTTCTTGATCACAATGTTGTTCTTTGCTGATTATACTCTTGTCAGAGCCAGAAACAATAAGGAAGTGGAGCTGATAACAGCGCGTACAGTCGACGGATGAGTCAAAATGCAGCATCATGAGATATACAGTAAGTGCGGTTGATGTTGCGTTTGGTGGCCTGATGCAACACTCCTCTTAGGTGACAGTTTGAAGGGGAAAGTTGCATCCTCCAACTGTAAGCTCTGAAATGATTCTGTGTAAAGTTGTTAGTTTTCGCCTAACGAGCCCTGTTAGTCCATTTACACCAAAGGCAGCGACCTGGAACATACAAAGAAAGTAGTATTGATTTCAATGCAAACATGACGTACCCATTCCTCTCTGTTCCCTATAGTGCACAGGCAAATTATCTACATTGAGTCACCACATTTGTTACCCCCCCTACTCCCCAACCTACACATACACACACACACACGCACGCACGACACACACACACACACACACACTCTCGGCCTTATGGGAAATCCACCGCCAAACAGCGGGCTCTCCGTGGGCCGTGTGGGGGTCACCAGTAACCACATCCTCCCAAGTTGCTCACAGTTGCGCAGCATCAAGCGCACAGACATTTCTAATGGGATCACAGTGGATTGGGTGAGGCTCTGAGTGCAGGCCATGCACAGGTGTGAGATCTGTTCAGCTGTTTGGAGGGATAAAGTAAAGCACCAGATAACTCCAACAAGAGCCACAGTTGTTCCAAGTGAGATATTGCTGCAAAAGTAGACCCATAATGCGAGGATATATCTCTATTCTTTTAAGAATTTCAGTCGCATTATCATTAGGAAACCTGACTGAAGAGAACACTACAGTGATTATATTGGAATTATTATATTAAATCAAAGCCCTGTCTGTACCCCAAAGGACTACTTATAACATAAACATATCTAACAATGGGGAATACCCACGTTCGCAGTGGAATCTACAAATTTCACATAAGTCTGGCTCATATAACTTCACACACAACTTCCCTCCGCCCTCATAATACTATACTCATTATACTGCACTGTTAAACATCTACCTGTACAACCAGGTTTAAACAGGTGCATCAAGCACAATCAAGATTAGAGCTCAAAGTGCCTTTTGTCTGGAAGGGCGGCGTCCTCTGTGGTATACGACCACCTATTGAAGGAGGCCTTTGTCTACTGTGCTGTTATGAAGCAGCGGCAAGATATCAACTCTTCCTGTAGATCTTTGGTGTGAATTCCTCTGGAACAGAATGATGTTTGCGCAAGATAATGATTTGTTTCTTCTTCATTTTTTAAAGTTTCCGTGCAGGAATTAAGACAAATAAGATGATTTATCTCCTATGAACAAACTTGTGCACAAAGGATTTTTTTTCCATCCCCATAACGGAAGGGACCGGAGCAGCATGTACTGAGCCTGCCATTTCCCCTTCCACTTCTCTTGTCATTTCCGTTTGGTGATTGAGTCTGAATTCCAGATATCACACGGTTAAGATTCATGGGCCTGTGGTGTGTGTGTGTGTGTGTGTTTGCGGACACTGACAGGACACTTCTTAACCTTTTCCACCTTTCCTTCTTCACTTCTAGCCTCTCTCTCTCTTTTTGTTCCTTCATTTCCTGCTCTCCATCTTCTTCTCCACTCTTCTTCGGCCAGCCTTATCCAACACATTCCTCCCCTCCCCTCCCACTTCCTCCGTTTCTCTCTCGGCGCCGTCTGATGAATGCATGATTAGGAATAAGAAGAATCAGAGTCGTATGAAAAAGAGGAGTTGAAGGTACAGGAAAAATTTTGAAAAAGTGTGGGATGTGGTGTGTTTTCAGACTGTGGGAATGCACACCCACGGGTTTGCTGTATACGTATGTGTTTGTGTGCATGCTCCCACAAATTCCTGCTCGGTCATGTGGCATCGATATTGACAGCCAACTAAGTGAAGGAGTCACCATGTCTCTCTCTTGCAATCTTTAACCAATCAATAAAGTCAAATAAACCCAAATTTACCCAATCTCTCTCTCACACACACACACACACACACACACACACACACACACACACACACACACACACACACACACACACACACACACACACACACACACACACACACACACACACACACACACACACACACACACACACACACACAGTTAGGTTTGAGTCATGAGTTGAGACAGAGCTGTGATAGGATTAGGTGTCAAAAAGGGTGCAATATCACACTTTTAGATCTTTGGTGAGAAAACCAAAATAAACACACTGGCAAAGCTTTGCATTAGCTTATCAGTTCCAGCATATGAGCAACGCAGGATATGAAGGAAGAAAAAGAGGCTTCTCAAAGAAGAAACAACACAACCTCCCTTTTACAGGTAAAAAGTTATAAGCAATAAAACTCACCCCAACAAGATGGTAGCTCACAGCAAGCACTTTAGACTTCATGTCTTGTAACTGTTGCTAAGAGGGATTCTTGCTGATCTTTCCGTACTTCAACTCAAATTTCAGCTTCAGTTGATGAAACTTTCTATGCCTATCCGTACATAATATATTAAAACATACAGTATCTGAAATAGTGCACAATTTAGTTCAATATAATCTGAGAAAGGCCGCAGAGCAGAGGTCAGGCAAACCTCTCTGAACTTGCTCAGTGTCCATATCACACACCTTTGATAACTTGTTGTCTTAAAGCTGGAGCTCTCCTCCAGCCGTGATACTTCTGCATAATATAGTTAACCTCTGAACTGCCCAACTTGTGGAATCTGTGCCGTGGTGCACAGACAGAGGTGGTGGTCATTGCAATTCAGTCTTTTTCTAAAGCTCCAACTCCATACAGGAAACTGAAGGCTGCTCTTACAATGAGGCTGGCGTGATGAAACACACATTTACACACTCATAGGAGGAGGGGGGACATCTAAAGGAACGGAGTGCAGGTCATGCTCTTTTCATTCCCCCTGGCTTTGAACTGAGGTCCTTTTGTTGCTCGGTTGATCTGAGGTCAACCAAAACGCTGCCTCTCACTTCCTCGCTATCAGCCAAACATGTAGCCCTCGTCTCATTCCAAAACGGGAACTTTAAAGTAGAAAAACAAACAAACACAATGTTCTGGTTCACAGCTTAGAGGAAGTAAAGCCCAGCAGGAAAATTATGACCGGACGTGTTTAGTCTAGAATCAAGGCTTGAGCTTGTTTTGCATGGATGAAATAGTGCAACTTGCTAAAGAAAACGTTGGTTTGGGGCTTTTTATTTTGACTTAACCTCAAAATTAGACCTTATGAAACTAGTTTGCATGACAAAAAGTGGTACAATTTCATAATTTGATGCTCACAACTTGACCACGTGACTTTTAGCAGTTGTATCTGTTAACAACGTTGTATAATTGCTACAAAACTTGGTTCATTTTACTTCTCATGTACCCAACTTCCATCTAAGCATAAAGGGCAAATTTACCATATAACCTCTTTAAAAGTCGGCGCTTACATCAGCTGTTGAGCAGTGGTCAGTGACCATTTTTGGTCATTTTGTTTTTCTTCATCTAAACATACCAAAAAGAAGTGCGGAAACTCTTGGGTTAATTGTTTGCAGTCTGCTATGGACAGTCTGTGAAGCGTAGCAGCTGTGGCCAGGGCTGGAAAGGGGGAAATGTTTTCTCCACGTGGTGCAAAGGTTCACTATCTGGCCCATGGCAGCCTTAACACGGTTACATAATATTTAGACATGTAATAGATTTTTTTTAAAGAGGCAGGAGACAGGGAAAAATAGAGGACAATAGAGAGAGAGAGAGAGAGAGAGAGGGAATTGGGGGAGGAGGAGGGGTAGAAACCAGATGATGTCATGCATTTCATAGTAAGAGAATGGGATGAAGTCAGCAGGGCAAACACACAAATATTACACTTTTTCCCTCCTCCTCCTCTCCTTCGCTCATTCTTTGAGTCTTAGAGAAAATGCCAAAGCGCTGAGAGATGACAGCTACAACACAGACCTTGAGTTTCAGCACATGTGGCAAAAGAATGGCCTTATTTGGCGTCGCAGGGAAGAAGAAAAAAAAGGAAGGAAGGAGGCGGCGAGGGCCTAATCTCCCCATCAGGTTTTTATCAAACTGAGGCTGCCTTTAAACCTCTGCTTCAAGGGCTGAATAACATTACCTGGAGGCTATCAGGTTAGCCATTCAAAGGCCTATAGTCTTTTTCATACCTTTTCCAGTAAACAAAGATACTTTTCTGGCCTTGGATAGCTTAAAGCTGAGCTGTTTTCTTTCATCAACTGTGCAGAGTATGAGCTTCAAAAGATGCAAATGCACACATCAGAATCCATCTCCGAGCCCGTGTGGAGGGTTTCTTTGTGTGACTGGACGCGGGCGACCTCAGAGCACAAACTGTTCATGTTGAACACATAAAGACACATTCAGCCGCTCTCACACATCTGACAAAACAACCAACAGGAAACAGAACAGACACTTCCTTGTTTGCTCCGCCGCTCGCCGATTTCAGAAAATAGCCGCCCCCCGGGTCACTCACTTCCTGTCTTTCTGCTGCGCGGATTTGCGAGCATAAGGAGGAGAGGATTCCGGGTAAGGAGCGGGGGAATGGTAGGTTAGCCCAACCCCCCCACCCCCCACCCCCCACCCAACCGCCACCTCAGCCTGCATGCAACGGGAAGTCAGCGCTCCCACTTCCTCCTGGGAAAGGGTGAATGCAGAAGTGGAGATGGTTTAGGTCGGAGAAAGGTCGCTCTTGGTTCTCCATCTGGACTTCTGTGCCCTCTTCTCCCTCCCTCTTATCAGCAGTCACAAGTACATACATGGCCATTCCACACAGTTACACATCCATCTAGATTGAAAAAAAGAAATTCATCATAGAGGAGGCTAAGATACCAAATTCAGCTTCAGACTTCAGAGTCCAGAATGCATTGCAAATGAAACAGGGAAGGCAAGTAATGTTATAGAAAAATTAGGTTTCTTTTTGACACCAAAGTTGCGGGGGCTGCGTGTGACAACTTTACAAAACCTGACGTTCCGATAAGCACGTCCACTTGACACAGCGATTGGCCAGGTGAGAGAAAAGGCAAACATTTTTTAACGCCACATAGGTAGTTCTCTTTTTTAGCATAACCATCCTTTAGTCTTCACCCTGACCTGACCTCATGTAACACAATATGACTAGCTTGATTAAATGGGAAATCCCTCACCATCAAAAGTTGGGGGGAAAAAAACAGTTCTCAGGGGTTAAAACAGTCACCTGCTGCATTTCACTGCTAACCTTTGGAGCATGCAGTGTAATATTACACTTGCATCATTTATACAGCAGTGAAACTGGGTTTGGTCATAGTGTCCTTGGGGTGACAATCAAAACAAAACAAGCGTGTTTTTGTGATTCTTTCCGTTTTCTTTCTCTATGATGTATAAAAGTAGATATACAGTGTCGTGCGAAAGTTTGTGAACCCCTTGAGCCTTTTGGAATTTTATTTATGTTAACCATTATTAATTCATTTTTTTCAATACCAGTATTTTTTATATGAAATAACAGATGTTTGTTTATCAATTCAACATTTTTCTTTTCCAGAAATCAATTGTTAAAATAGATAAAACAAATTATTTGACAAATGTTGTATGTGCAAAAGTTTGTGAACCCTAAGCTGCATTGCTTAAATCGAGCAAGGTAAACACAATCAGGTGGGCCAAATTGATTGATGAAATAGACCAATGTAATGAGAGATCTTTATGGAAGAAATTGGGCGCCACTAGATAAAACACGGATAAAACCAGGTCAGTTTAGGCCCACCAAACTGAACCCATACAGGTCAGACATGCTAAAAGGGTAAAAAATCTCAGAAGATCTCAGGAATAGAGTTGTGATGCTGCACATTTGTCTGGGGACAGCTATAAATTAATTCAAAAAAAGTTTGAGCTCCATCGGTCCACCGTGAGGCAAATCATCTACAAATGGAGAGCTTTAAGAGTGACTGAACATCTGCCTAGAATTGGACTTCCTTCAAAAATATCTTCAAGCGCCACAAGAATAGTATTTTTTTTAGTTAAAAGCCAACCCACACGTTACATCTAGTGATTTGCAGACCTCTCTTGCAACATCTGGGACAGATGTGCATGGTTCCACAATAAGAAGAAAACTCAGTGAACATGGCTTTCAAAGGAGGGTTGCTGAAGAAGCCTCTGCTCTCAAAAAAGAACAAAACTGCTTGTCACAGCTTTGCCAGAGAGCACCTGGAGATACCTGAAGTCTTATTCTGTGGACAGATTAGTCCAAAATTGATCTGTTTGGTCATAACCAAAACCGCCATGTTTGGGCAAAAACGCAACTCTGCCTACCACCAACAGAACCTTCTCCCAAGTGAAGAATGGTGATGGCAAATGGTCTGCAAATCTCCAGATGTAATGTTTGGGTTGGCTTTTACCTGAAAAATCCCTTTTCTTGTGGTGCTTGAAGATATTTTTGAAGGAAGTCCACTTCTAGGCAGATGTTAAGTCACTCTTAAAGCTCTCCATTTGTAGATGATTTGCCTCACGGTGGGCCGATGGAGCTCAAACTTTTTTATACGAATGTATAGCTGTCCCCAGACAAATGTGCAACATCAAAACTCTATTCCTAAGATCCTCTGAGATTGTTTCCCCTTTGAGCATGTCTGACCTGTATGGGTTCAGTTTGGTGAGCCTAAACTGACCTGGTTTTATCTTTGTTTTATCTAGTGGCGCCCAATTTCTTCCCTAAAGATCTCTCACTACATTGGTCTATTTCATCAATCAGTTTGGCCCACCTGATTGTGTTTACCTTGCTCGATTTAAGCAATGCAGCTTAGGGTTCACAAACTTTTGCACATACAACATTTGTCAAATAATTTGTTTTAACTATTTTAACAATTGATTTCTGGAAAAGAAAAATGTTGAATTGATAAACAAACATCTGTTATTTCATATAAAAAATACTGGTATTGAAAAAAAATTGTTAATAATGGTTAAAATAAATAAAATTTCAAAAGGCTCAAGGGGTTCACAAACTTTCACACGACACTGTATATGCAGTGATATAAACAAGGGGTTCAAAAAGTTCATATATGGAAGTAGAACAGGTATGTGCTGATTCAATACAGAGAGGCATTTTAGTTAGATACTGCCGGGCCACTATTTTCCAAACTTTCCTTGACAAAACCCTCCATCCCTCCCACATTCCTGACACAATAGCTGCTCTTTGTACCCAGAAAAACAGAAAAACATTGGTCCTTCAGCTCAGGGACATAGAAAAAAATCCCTCCTCCTCTTGATGTGGTATCATCCTTCTGATGATAGGAAAGTTGTCCGACTGGTTTCAGTGTAACGGAGGAAGGGACGGCCTACATTCTTTCGGGCTGACCTCATGCTCTGAAAAAAAAAATGGTGGGTGAGTCCAAAACCCAGCATAGTTTGAGATGGTCCGTGTGTTGCAACCATGGACCTATTATAAGAGGTTGCGATACACCATTTCTCTAATGACCTTTCGCTTTGCCTTCGTTGGGTTTTCCCTTTTGCATTTGGTTTCATTCTTAGCTTCATTTTCAGCAGTTATCTCACCCACAGTGCAACAAGATGAATGGGTTACACTACAGCACTGAGTTAAAGAATGCAGAAGATCTCTGCGAAGTGCAAGGCAGATAAACATATATTTAACACTGCTTGGGGTTTTTCTGGGAGCTATGTGGGGACGGAACCAGTCATTATTTATTTCTCACTTTCCTCCTCCTCTAGCCTGAAAGAATGAAAGCCCAAAGTATCTCTATTCGTAGCTTCGATTACCACAAGATAAGGGGGCTGGATTGGGAATAAATTCCTACACAGAAAAACGAAGGAGCGTGCTCATTTCTGTCCAAATATGGTGGCACGCTGGCACTTTGGCAAGAAGCAGAAAAATGAGGTAAGTGCGACAGATTTCTGACGCTCATCCCACAAAGGAAAAGGGTTCATTTTATCCACCACCCACACTATGAAAACAAAGAGAACGGACCCTCCGACCCCTCAGGTGGAGTCTAAAAGGGGTGACAGTGAAAAGGCGTTGATAAGTGTGTGCTGCTCGGTGCACCTGCTGGGCAAACAGAACAGGGAGGCTTGTATCCAGAGCCACAAAGATGCCCCCTCGCACATGTTTCTCTGGCCGTCCGGGAAGCCTCATGCATATTCACTCTTTCACTCTACCTGCCACGGTCAATTCATCACCCAGCTATGTGAGGAACACACACACACACACACACACACACACACACACACACACACACACACACACACACACACACACACACACACACACACACACACACACACACACACACACACACTGAACAACAAAGATCACTAATGAGCAGGAATGCCCACAGATCAGTGAAACAGCACGACAGCTGTCACAGCAGGAGGTGGGGGCCCTCCTATTGGTCGCCTGTTGTCCGCGGCCAAAGGCGCCAATCACAATCTCAATCACACAATGGCATGACTGGCTTTTCCCGCCACGGCTGTGTTAATACTGTACAGTGAGGGGAGGCGGCGTAAAGGAGCTGAGGCAAAGCAAGACAGCGAGCTGTGATGGTTTGGTCAAGAGAGAACACTTTCTCTCTCTCAGCTATCCAGAGGATGTTAAAAGCTGTTGATGGGAAATGCATCAAGAGGGGAGCATTATCAATAGACGGGCAGGAATGCCAGCACACTTCCTATCTCTGGATAGAATGTTGCACATTGCAGTTTCAAAAGGCTACTTCCTGCTGTGAAGCCATTAGGGCTGTGTCCAAGTGTTAACTTGAAGCAAGCTGTATTTCTGATGTCTTACATTTAAGCTTTTTCTTTAAGCATTATTATGAGGTCTTGTAGTTAATACTTGACACAACAAGTATTAACCACTTACATATTTCCATCTCTTTAAAGGTCACCAACATGCTTTTTGTTTGTTTGTGACTAGACACTCAACGTATGAGAAAAACTAGACTCTCTTTTTCTCCACTTCCACCCATCTGAAAAAACCTGTGTTTAAAAACCCCAGACAGATTTATCTCCCCTTATGACATCATTAGGGGAGAAAAACCACGCCTCTCATTAACAACCTAACTTACCACTACCTCCATCTCTGATAAGCATACCCCCGGATACCCCCAGATACCATGCAGTAAGATTCAAACCGGCAGTTAGATACAGGGCCAATCACAGCAGAATTGACTTTTTAACATGGAAATTGGCATAATGTGACCTTTAAGTAATGTCCAGTCTAAATTGAATCTTGAAACACTTTTCTTAAAGGGTAAATACACCATTATATTAGGGAATTGCGTCTTAACATCATATGCCAAGAATCTGCAGTGCAGCCACAAAATATTGACTTAATGGGAATGATGTCAATGTCTATGTAAGTTTGATTCAACTTCTGTGAAAATGTCGACAAATGGGATTTAGAAGTAGGAAAATTAGCCACATGACAACTGTTTCTCGGCTAACTGCATATGAGCACACCGAGACATTTAGAGTTGGGGAGTGAGAACATGCTGGAAAATGGGCCCACAAAAATCTATTAAACACGTTTACTGCCATGCCGTATTAATAATAGAGGTGTTTCTTTCCACACACGTATATAATTGCACATGTTTTCATGCCGCACATGCCCAGTGCCTCACGGGAATCAGCTAAACACAATTGTCATGCATAACATCCCAAACATCCACAGATTCTTACATGTCACATCGTCATTCACATACAGTCAATGTGTGTGACGACATAAGTTACAGTAAATCCCATCTGCTGCTGCGGCTCGGTCTAATGTCTGAGGAATGCACAACGGGAGAGGTTGTTGGTTTGGGGAGGAGGAATGTTTGTAATTATGGCATGTGTGAGTGCATGTGTGAGTGTGTGTGTGAGTGCGTGCGTGTGTGTGTGTGTGTGTGTACTCCCACATGCAAACCACTCCTCCTCATTTTGTCTGCCTTCACTGTGTGCCGTTAGAAATGTATAAAGGGATAACATAAGACGGGGCCTGATTGGCTGCTTTAAAGGCAGGACAACTGGACCAGTTGGCACAGATTAGAGCTGCGAATCGATTATTAATCGATTATTAAAATAATCGCCAACTATTTCGATAATCGATTAATCGTTTTGAGTAATTTTTTAATAAAAAATGTCCAAATTCTCTGATTTCAGCTTCTCAAATGTGAATATTTTCAGTTATTTTTAATCCTATTATGACAGTAAACTGAAGTATCTGTGTGTTTTGGACATAACAATACATTTGAGGACGTCAACATGGGCTTTGGAAAATGTATCAACATTTTTCACCATTTTCTGACATTTTACGGACCAAAACACTAATCGATTAATAATCGATTAATCGAGAAAATAATCGAAAGATTAATCGATTATCAAAATAATCGTTAGTTGCAGCCCTAGCACAGATGCATCCCGGTGGATTATGGGTAATATTAGAAAGTTGCATTAAGGGCAGACTGTCTGTTTGACTGTCTGTTCAACTTAATACTTGAAACAGCTCTGAAGTTTAAACTGAAATCTGCACAGCCACTCCTTACATTATCGGGAAATTCTTTTACTTGTCAGGGCCAGAAAAAAGATGCAAGATAACAAACTGTTTTTAGTGGCAGGCATGTGCATGTTTGGCCCCTATCTTACAAGGCAAAGAGTCGACACACACACACACACACACACACACACACACACGGTAAAACACAAGCTGAGAGCGAAACAATCTCCCCGTGGGTCCTGAAGCAAATCAGCGGCTCAGCTAGTTTGAGCCGCAGCCATCGATTCTCCTCGAGCCATCTGCTCACTTTTTTGGCCCCCGGAGAGCATTTCCATGACAACGCAGTGTTGACAAATGAAGGAGAGTCTTATTTAAGTCTGCAATCCGTTCATGTGGCCAAGTTAATTCGGTGCTGGTTCCTTTTAGTGTGCTTATCGAAAAAGGCAAGCCTGAGAGAGATGAGCCGTAATCCTGGATCAACATGTTCATAACAGAGGGGGCAACTCGGCGTGGTTGGGAACATAGACACATATTTCTCAATATTGTGTCTTTCAGGAATGAAAAACCACATGGCATCGTAGCCCATGGCTTTTTAGAAGTTGTACTAAGAGGATTTTATCAGGTTTTAAAGGCAGGAAGCTCTCATATACAATCCCAAGAATCATCCTAAAATGGCAATTACTTTGCTGTGTTTCTGTGTTTGAATGCAAACCACATTTTACTATCATTTAAAATATAGAAGAAGTTTGTTTTTTTACATTGCGACCCTGGGACATCCCCACCGCCACCGCTGTTCCAGTTCCCACCAAAACAGTTCTATCTCCTTTTTGTCTGTGAGGAGATCCTCTTTTCTATCATGCGTTTTAGCCACATGTTTTCAGTTCCATGGAGCTTTGCTTCATCCACTCCCACTCATAGTTTGCAATAGCGCTGGAACCTGCTGAATTAATATTTGCAAAAGCTTCACAATAGAGGCATTTGTAAGGTGTTAAATCTCGATCCCAATGCAGCAGGAAAATAGTAGATGTAAGACTACGTAGGACGTTTCTTTCTCGCACTTCTTTGTTTCCCTGCCTGCTAACTGGGCATAGGCTATATTTCAATGGGCGATAGCGTCAGATAAAAGCTTAAAATATGGGTAAGTTATTTCAACATCAGCTCTGGCAACAGCAGGACGGAGACAGGTTGGATTGTAAGGCCCCCGGGGTACGTCAAACCTCCATCTTTGTAGCTGTCTGACATGAGTTAGGCTACGTAATATCACACACACACACACACACACACACACACACACACACACACACAAACGCTGGATGTCTATCTGAAGTAACTGGCAACACACTTCTTTATCTGATCAGTATCTCATCAAAGGGTGTGTGTTATTTCTTTGATGGTCTAAGTCAGTTAACATGCGCCATATCACTTGACAGAACTATGTATAACCATAGCAAAAACAGGTCCTTCTCAAAGTTACTTTGTACAACAAATTTTGCAATGCAATGAGAACAATTTGCATATTAAACTTCAAACACCATGCTCTTAAGCTAACAGTTAAAACCCTCTCAACCATGAAAGCATCCTAAACGCTTACTGCTGTCATGAACATGCATCAGCTTGCCCCCTCCTGAAGTAAAAAGAAAAAGTAAAGCAAGATGTTGCAATGCAATGGACTCCCTGAAATGCAGCCTCACTTGTAGCTAGCAGCACCAGTTGTCCTATTTATCGGCCCTGCGCTCCAACTAAACCATCTCACCCTTCTGGCAACCGCCGCTCCCTGTGCCTAGGCCCCGAGATGACATAGATGTGCAAATGGAGGGAAGCCATTTAGCAGTGCTGTTCCCGTCACTGTGCAAATTGATTAGCTTCTGATGGCTACTGTCTGTCTGTCTGTCTACGTAGCGATTTGTCTGATGGACGCCGGAATGCGAGCGGGCCGCCTGTACATTCACCTATTGTGTCCGTTTCAGCTACTGACAAGCCGATAGACAGGGTGCATTGTAGGTCTGACTTTACCACTATCTAATCTCAACACCATGCCAGTTTGGTGGAATGTAAGTGTTCAAATGGTTGTATAGGCTACATCCTTCTGACTGTTTGAAGAGCACTTTTGAGTTTGACTTTGCCCACTTTAGCTCGCAGCTGTTTAAAAGCTGCTCTTGTGTTCGTCTCCACTTACTGTCACAATGTCTCACACACTTCTCATTGTTCCTTTAGGAAGGCGCACATGACTTCAAAAGGCAGTGTATGTGGTGATAAAACCAATTTGTTTGGTTTAAATCCCATAACTCTAACTACTGAGCATGAGAGGTAATTATCTGAAGCAGCATTATGAAACTACTCTAGATTAAGCTTTCGGCTGCTGGACATTCCACATCACATAGACGGTGCAAGATGCAGAGCTAAACTCCATCACCTTTGCATTGGTAACAATACTGAAGATAACTCTGGTTCTTCAACTGCAGAATGTAACTGAATACATCTGCTTTGTGGGAATACAGATTCTGTGTTTGAAGCAAAGCAAGATTGGCGTGTTGTTTCAAATACCACAAAAACAGAAAAAAAAACTTTGCTTTACAAAATAAGGGGGGGTGTTTTATCTTCCCACCCCATTGGGGGGGGGAGACCGGAGGTGGGGTGGGGTGGTTTGGTTGTTGGGGTTCCTTCCCTCCTCCCCCCCTCCGCCTTTTTTTTTTTTTTGTTGTTTTGGGTTTTTTTTTAGAAAAAAAAAACATATTGACCTCTAAAACTACTGGAAGCAACAAAAGCAACGTCTGAGTGAGTTTGGTTTAAGGTGACATAAGGACGATGGGACTTCACAGAGACTAGAACATGACTAAGTATCACTACCGTATAGATGAAACCCATCCAAGTCCAGCAGACACAGTGGTGTTCCGCAGCTCGTCGAGTGCTCTTGTGTTTGGGACTATTTGTTATGGAAAAAGAGGGATGGAGGATGGGCCAGTTTCTGGGAAGTAACCCTGCACTGACCTCTGAGAAGGAGAGAGCTGGGGGGAGAGGGGGATTGTTTGGGGATTGTGGCAGTCCCTCTTTTCCTCCCTACGCCTCCCTCCTTCTCCTTCGTCCACCCAACCTTCCTCTCTGTTTCTCATGTTAATCCTCGGCTGTTTTGTCTCAAATTTCCCCCATCGACACTGTGGGGCCAGATACTGGTTCATAGAAAAGCCCCGGCGTGGAGAAATACTCCTCCTTAATCAAATCATAACAAGAAGGGGATTCAGTTGGGGATTCACTCAGTTGGCTCTCAAGGGTGAATATTTTGGCTGGAGGAATAGTTTCATATTACCCATCCTCGAATTTCGCAGCATTTAAAGTCTTCCGTTGGCAGCTTTTACTGCAGTGAAATCATTATTAGAGGAATAATTTCAAAGCAAAATGTTCTCCAATGTTTACTTTTGGCCTTCAAGCAGCCTTTACCCAGACCTGTCATCTGTCGACCACCTCAATTGTTTCTCATGTTGTTTTTCCGGCACGGTGGGGGTGCTCCAGCTCACAGTCGACATTCCCTCCTCTCCCACATCAGATAATTCCCGCCTTCATCCAGCGAACAGCCAAACTGCATCGGAATGCTCCTGCTATTTTGCAACCGATGGGACGAAATCTCAGCTTTCAAAACATTTACATTGGGATGAAAGCGGTGTCAGAAGACTGAGGCCTGTTTTTTCCCCCCTCCTTTCAGATGCGGTTTGCAACTTTCAATTGAAGATACACAGCTTTAATACTGTCCATCCACACCATTTTTACCAGGTGTTTCAACAGGTGTTGGTGGTAAAAGGATTGTCTCAGGGATGTTTCTGTGATTCATTTCTTTGATTAAGTTTGTTTTGGTTTTGGTTATGTCTGTGGTGACCCTGATTTGGGTTGAGGCGACAAAATCCATTTCTGGTTATTCACCTAATTGCACATCTTAGCATAAATGATATGTTTGAGCACAAAACTAGGGATACTAAAGACATGCTGACTATTTAAATGTGGGTCTTGACTGTTGCTGCTGTGAAGATCTTTTCGAAAGACATTTGTCTTAATCCTGGACATTCCAAACACCAACAAGACTGTGCCAAACTGTGCCTCGACGCGGTTTCTCCAATGAAGCAGTTACTGCGCACTTACAACATCAGCCCTGATGGCATCATTGTTGTTGTGCCCTTGTTGGCAACGAGCCTACGCTGGGGCGAAGCGAAGTCTTTTAGGGGGCAAACGGTGAACAGGGAACAATGTGGGCGTGGGTGGCGTTTGGACCCGGGCCCAGGGTGACGGTTGCCAAATCATGTGTCAGATTTTGTGGACAAAGAGGGTGAGTCGGCGCTCATCTGGGCAGCAGTCCAGTCCAAGTTGGATTGGGACAGTGAAGGTGGAGGGGCGAAGGAATGTAGGCACACGTCTGACTAAAGCCTTTATGTAAAGGGAGGGGGGGGGGCCTCAACGGACAAAAAAGACACAGGGACCGGCTGTTGGGCCCTTGCAAAGACGGAGGGGCGCTGAGGCATCTGGGATTCTATTCACCCAGCAACGGCTCAAATCTTTAAAAAGAGCGTTTTGGGGGGAATTACAGCCGCTTCCGGGAAGGCTTGCAGTCCAGGTTTGCAGTCAAAGTAGCATTAGCACGTGGGCTACTAAATATCAGCGTCTGTGTTTCTCATTGGCTCATCATCTTCACCCTTTCACATTTAGTGCGTTCGGTTTATTTTCTTGGGAGCTATCTACAGCTATAAACAAAAGCACTGCCCAAGAACACAACTATTATTTATTAATCCAGGCCTCAGAACAACATGCTTTCACCTTTGATACTTGAATGGGAGAAACTTGGCAGAAAGGAGCGCAGCTGGGCCAAAGACATGCACCCAAAAAAACAGGAAGAGCAAACAGCCCCTTGACTTCCTTGAGCAGCAGCAACATCGTAATAAGTCAGGGGGGTCTTGACACAAAACCTTTCTTCTTAATTTACAAAACAAGCAGCTCTTGGGATATCTCACTTATCCACAAAACCATTCATCTGTTGGCTCTCTCTCTCACACACACTCTCTCTGACACACACACTCTCTCACACACACACACACACACACACACACACACACACAAGATGACCCAAGTGAATCAGGTCCTGTTATCTTTATCTTTATTGGTCGGGTGTTGGACTCTAATGCTCACACGCTATCAGTGAGTCACAGTCTAGGAAGTTTTTCTTGCTTTGTAAGTACAGCAATCAATGGTGATTGTAGCCAGTTATCACTTTTTTTAATAAGATAATTCACTAAATTGCCAGCCCCCAAAAGATACACAATCGCACACACAGCACATTCAGCCCTTTGACAGTGAAAATTGCGGCCTAATTTAGAGTGCAGTGCTGCACATTTAGCACACAAAGTCAACAGAAAGCATCTCTGTGTTTCTGCTGAACCAGTTTCCAAATTAGTTGGCGCCCCATATTTATTTACACCGCAGGACTCCGAGTGATGGAGTACCCATGCACATTGGGAGAGAAACATTCATTGATACTCATCAAACGGCGACAGGCCGCACATTTCAAGCCACGTGTCCCAGCGAGCTTGCATGTCTGTTGCCATGGAGACTCCATATAGAACACATATGATGGGGACAATGCTTGGATAAACTGAATGCTGGGTAAATGTTGGTCAAAATGTAACGTAATAAAATTGCATTGCGTTATTAAAGATTTCTCATCATTTTGACATGTTATTCCAGAATCTGACAGTGTTCCATTGCACCAGATTACTATTGAGATGCCAACTGCTTCCTTCTCATCAACTCTCAAAAATCCAGCTACATTAAAAAAAAAATAGCCTACTTCCGAAGATTTGCATCCAAAAGCAGAAAGCAAAGTGATAACAGATACTGTTTGAGGGGAAGTAAAGTGCAGCCAGACTTCCCCTTATTGGACACACAAAAAGGCCTTATTCAAAAAAATCAATAAATAAAACACGGCGCTGGAAAGGCATGCTGGGACATTCAGGAGGCCGAAGGGTAAAATGAGTATATCTTGGCAGAGAAGAGGGCTCCCTCCTCCAAAAAAATGTAATAAAAAAACTTGCGAGGAGGACTAAGGCAAGAGTCAAGACAAGTATTTGCAGTGTTTTGGGTTTGGCTTCAACTTGTCAAAGGCCTCGACTGACAAAATGCACTGTCCACACTAAGAGCGGGTTAGGTTGCTGAAGTAAGAAATCCAATCCAAATACATTTTTGCCAACTACTGCTGGTGATAAAAAAATATCTCATATAGTCAGTTGATCCCTGTTGGGGGAATTGGATTTATTCTCTGCCCAGCACAGGAGATCTTGAAGAGTTAACAACCTCAAGGCAAACAGGCCTCTATACTTTTCAGTCACAACACCACCGGGGCCAATACAAAACTTAGATATTGGAGAACAACATTCATTTCATTGTTTCCTTCCTAAGAAGTGTCTCGAGGCTTACACACTACTTAATTAAAAGCCTGTTCGGAAAAGCCATTAAATAATATCATCATTCACTGGGGGAGAAGGTGACAATGGGTTACATTCCACATCCCTTTTTCATAGAGATAACATTTGTGTTTCGCAAAAACAAGTGTCCTCAATGAGAGATTTCACTTCCTTTAGACAATACAACATGTTGCCCAGAATTCCCAGGATGCCTGGAGAGACGGGCGAATACATGTTTTTTTTTGTGAGGGCGTCCTTGACTGTGCCGGATGACAGCAAAAGGGCTGCAGCTGACCTCCAGCTCGACTAGACACAGCCCAGGAATTACAGCTCTGTTATTGTTTAACAGGGGGAGAAAGTGAAAACACTGATGAATTTTAACGGAACGTCAAGCTTTTTGAAGTGGTTTTTCATATTATTTCCTCGTCCTCTTCTAGCTGTTGCTAACGAGGAACAAATGTGTCTGTACCATGTCGCCAGATGTGCCTGGACTCATAAAATAGTCTTTAATAACATTTATAACTCTGATATTATGCTAGAATTCAAAAGTGTTTGCCTCTGAAAACAGGGCAAATTCCTTCACGAACATCCATCTCACAGATGTAGCATAGAGAATATGAGCCTTGACATCATAATGTTTCTACGCACACACCCCCAGCATCCTGTTCTCAGATGTTTAAAACCCTAATCCCTGTCCCGCTAACTAGGGAGACATCAGCTATTAAAATGTCTCTGCACTCATTGGAGATTGGTTTGGGTTAATGCATGAATGTGACGCTGCTGTCCCCCTCTTATTTTGAAATCTCCAGCGCTGCAGCTTAATGTTAACGAGCAGAGACGGAGCTGCAGCTGCTCAGGTCTTATTAAAGGGGAAGTAAGTGATAAGGTCCTTATAGCTAACTTCCTGTTAGTGACTGCAGTTAGCAGTCCCCTCTCTCGTCCCTACGTCACCACCAGAAGAATGCACAGCCGTCTTTGTCAGATAGTGTTGCGATGGAGAGTAGGGAGTCATCATTCACAAGCCTATTTATAGCGCTCTCTCTCCTGATTTGATAAAACGAGTGGGATACTCAAAATTTTAACTGGCAATTACTGCAAAGCTGAATGACTGGGAGACCTGTTTCATGAACTGCACATACTGTTTAAGTGATTGCTGTATAAAGAATAAAGATAGGGAGATTTAAAACCTATATTAACAAAAAAATATCACTTACTTCTCCTTTAACTAGTGACATTTGTATTAAAGCGGCTTAAAGCGTAGCGGCTACGAATAACTTTTAAATATCTTTAAAACATCCTCCTTTTTCCTCTGATCATCATGAATTACCTTTGACAGCAAACAAGACCATCAGTGCAAATAAAGCCGTTTTTATATAGTTTTTATTGATGCATTTGTTCTGGTCTGGAAGAAGCTCTTGCAGTCTGGCAGTCCTGGCCCTGGATGCTCTGAAACCTCCTCCTGGATGGTGAGTGTGCAAAGAGATGGTGGGAAGGATGGGAGGGGTCTGCTGCTATGTGTTTGACCTTCTGGACACATTATGCTCTGTAGATGTCATCTATGGTGGGTAGGGTGAGACACCTATGATTTTTACTTCCTTCCTCACTTTCCTTTTCAGGGACTTACGGTCCAAGGCTGTACAGTTCCCAAACCAGGTTGTTATGCAGTTAGACAGAATGCTCTCAGTGAAACCTCTGTAAAACATGGTTATAATAGGTGGGGGAATGTTCACTTTCCTCAGTCTCCGCAGAAAGTAAGTCAATGTAGTCAATTGTACACAGGGCACATTGAAATGTGTCTTTTCGAATATCCCCTCTTAGGGGTTAAGTGCCTTACTCAAGGACACAATGGTAGAGATGGTGGGCACCGTAGATGTTATACCAGCTACCACTAGTATTACAAATAACAACCATAAGGTTGGAGCTGGATGTGGTGGTGCTGCCAGCTTCTCACTATATCACCCAATCACTCATCATTAGCTTGGTGGCTCAGTGAGTCATGTTTTGGGATAATACCGACAGTCCCAATACTTTCATTTAAACTGCCTGCCTGGCCGATTGGATGATCATGGCGGGAGTCCAGCTTCCTTGTTGTCCTACCTTGCCCTCTTTAAGTATGCTGTGTTGCTGTTGTTGACACAGCTTAACACTGACCTTGGCCCAGTGTGACTCACTGCCATGTCAGCGGGCGTTATCACCACTGGACTGACCTCGCAGACAGGAAATAAAAAAATAAACACCATGTCTAACAAAGATGGGATATGAGGTTAAGTGGATTATGGGTGTGCGTGTAGACTTGAACTCCTGAGATGAAATTGTTGCTGTGAGTGTTTGAAACCCCTTCTGTTAGAAGTTAAAACACATTAAATACAAGTGTATCAAATCCGCCCCAAATCTCGGAGTATCTGCAAATGGCACCACTTTACACATGACTCATTAAGGCCTATGGTGATAATATCCTGGAAGCATTTCAGACCCCAGTGAGGTGTTGCACAATTTAGCTATTGAGCAACATGTCACAGTACACCATCTGATGTAACACCATGAGGAGGCTTTATTGAAGAAAACAAATTAATTGAGGAGTATGTAGGTCTGGTAGACTATAGGTGATCTTGCAAGTCTTTCTTAAGCAGCATGGCATTACACTCTGGGGCATCACAACTAAAAATATAGCCAATAGATGGCTAACAGTACTTTTGAAATGCTTTGCCAATATTAATGTTTTAATAATAACGCTTCCTTAAGGCCATGTTAAGAGAGAAAAACAGGAGGTTAGTGTTTGGTAGTTACAGCAGACACACACACACACAGAGGCACAGACAGGTTATTATCAGAGCAGGTCCACCCTGATAATACAGAAAACAAACAGAGTAATGTTTGGACCTCCACTGGGAGATAACGTTCATTTCCTGGTTTAATTTGTAAGCAGCATGAAGCACATTCTCATGTCAAAGATGTCATTCTACTTTACAAAACTGCAGCACCAAGAACAGCGGAATTTATTGTCAGTATATTCCTGACCTTGTGCTCCAGCCCTCTGCCCGTTGCTCTCATGCTGATTAAATAAAACTCAAACAATGCCATGACATGCCTAAGCTTGTCAGTAATTACACAGCTCTCTAGTGGGACTGCCAGAGTAATTAACACTCATGATCGACATTCTTCCAGAGAGTAACTCCACCTCTGAGAGAGAGGCTCTGGGCACCACACACACTCTTATTTCATAAAGCAGAAATGTTTTGAATGCTGTTGAGTTTCTTTTTTCACTAACAAAGATTCTAAAAAAGTTTGTTATCATTGTATTTCTGGTTTCACCGAGTACAGTGGCAGGCTTCAATATCAAGATGGTCAAACTCAAGTAAGAACTGATGCAAAATACAGATACTCTGTTTGAAATACTCAATCAGTTTAATCCATCCAAAGCAGCATGTCCCCGAGCCTTTCATTTCAGACAGACATGATAAAGAATAGAATTTTAGCTTAGCTTGGCTTTCTTATTGTAGTAGAGCTGAAAATATATTTTTTATGACTCGGGAAATGATCCTCTGATTGTGTTGAATTTTGCTACAAAGCTATCAGAGGGGTGGAGCGAGGAGGAGGGGGGGGGGAGGTTCACCTACACAAGATTATATAAGTAGAAATGTTTTATGTTGTGGTTTTGCAAAAAGCGAAAGCTGAAGTGTTTTGGTGTGGCAGCAGCAGCTATATTGTCTGCGAGGAGGAAGAGGAGACAGTGTCCTAAATCTGTAACTGCAGCAAATGTCAGGGCTGTCGCTCTGTGTCAACCCTCAGGAGAGCAGCCCCCCCCCCCCCCCCGCCTCCCCCGAGAGCTTCGTCGTGTTTCCACCTCACCAACCAAGGTGACTCACGCACGCACAGGGGCAAGCCGCACACATGCACCGGATTCATAGGATCATGTGTGTCCTGCAGCCGCACATGCCCACACACAGCTACATGCTATGTAAAGCTGCAGGCAAACCAGCAAGTCACACTCACCCTCCTTTGTTCACACTTAGCTCAGAGTGGATATTTCCAGGACCAACTCATCATGTCACAATGACCCAGACTGACACTCTGTGATGTGCTGTGCGTATAGCCCTGCTGTCTATGCAGCCGCAATCGATTCTGTGTAATGCTTTGGCTAATGCATCGACAGGCAATGGGGAATGTCAACAGCATTTACACTCTATTGACTGGGGCTCCAGACTAATAGAGCATGTCTGGTATGATCAAACCAAGCTACAGACCAGAGCTGCGTCCACTCTCTCCATTCTGTGAAGGCCTGTGCTTGTATGCATCAGTTAGATGGTGAATTTACCAGTGACACAACTGTGTAAAAGACATTTACTGTTCGGTAGGCTCTGATGTAATTATGTGTTACCCAGCGCAAAAAGCAAAGCGCTGACATTATAGGTGGAGAAGTGGCGTTGGAGCTGTTACTGTGTGCTTGCTGTAGCCAGGTCTGGTCTTTCTTAAAGAAAAATGTTGTTGGCTCATGTTTGTGTTTTTGCTGTCTGCTATTTTCAGAAGGCTTTGTCTCTTTGTTGAGAAAAAAGTGCTATAAAAAGTGAGTTCCTGCTTCCCTGCTAACTCCGGAGGCAGAGCTGCCACTTATCTGTAAACACATTGCACAAAGAGGACGTGAGTGAGTGGCCAAACATTTTGGAAGCCTTTTTGGAGGTTTTGTTGCATGGAAACAATTCAACATTCAAACTTGTTTAATATCTGAGATTCTAGGACCAGCGTAGAAAGAACAGTCCTGTTTATTCAATCCAGTACCAAAAAGGTAATGGAGACAATTTAACTTGTTTTTTTAATCAATTGAACCAATGCACTCTCTATGATCCAGCAATTATATACGAGTATGGGCCTACAGCTCTGTTTTGTCTCTTGATACCACATGAATGTTTTCATGTGCGGTCGAAAAAATGCATCGCAATATCTGAAAAATCAGTTTTTCTCATGAGTAAGAACAGGGTTCTTTTTCTTTAAAATACATGACGAAACATAAAAACACATGACATACTGCAAATAACATGGAATTTCTCGCACTACTAAAAGTCTGTTGCTGATTAAACCATTATGCAATAGCACATGGTTTGCTATGAGCATCAACTAAAAAACATTCCCTCGTCTACTTTAGGGTTTAGTTTGGGCCATATGCCCATGTGGGACTCACCAAGTGCTTTGATAGCTGTATCAAATTACACTCTGAAGTCACATCCTATACTAGCTAACATACACACGGCCATCAAAGCATGGCTGCTCAAACTTCATAAAAGGCCTGTCATTGCCATGTGTCTATACATTGAAATAAGCAGAAGTGGTGATAATTAGCAAAGGATGGCCACGAACGCGCATGCAGACAGGGAACAAATGTTGCATATTTGTAGGCTGCAGCTCACTTGAGGTCTTCATGTAGGCCTAGATGTTTTTTAAACCCTGGTCTGCAGACAGCTGAGATATCAGGCCCTCAGTAATGTAAGCACAGACAATCTAAGAAAGGCATGGTTTGGGCAGGAAACCATAATAATGACACAGTCACGCTGCTTATAATGTGTCGTTCCTGTGAACTAGATTCAAGATTCAAGATGGTTTATTTCGTCATTGTACCAAAACAACGATAATCTGTTTACAGTTATACCCCACCAAGAGACATTGAATGACAATAAACAAACATGGGAGACGGGGGGATACACTGAAGAGTCGGCAGCGTGCGCTGCGCCCCTTAAAGTAGGAAGGATAAAGAGAACATCTCAGCAGTCAAATAGATTACGGTGCCTCTGAGCGTATCAAGGCTTATGCTCAGGTGTTATTGTATGGTGGATGGCAGGCACATCTCGCTTTACTACCAATGATACCTAGCTCCTGGGCGGGTAGTTGCCATGGAAATCCAGTGACGTGCGTTGAGGTCAGTGAGTGGGTAGGCACTGAGTTCTGAAAGCCAGATTTCTCTAAACCTATATATTGTTAAATCAAAAAAAAAATAAACAACAAACAGGCACGCACGGCCGATTTCAAATAAGTTCCTCCCTTTCTCACTCACTCACTCATACACACACACACACACACACACACACACACACACACACACACACACACACACACACACACACACACACACACACACACACACACACACACACACACACACACACACACACACACACACACACACACACACACACACACACACACACACACACACACACACACACACACACACACACGTCTATATGAATGTCACGACGGTGACTGCAGGTTTACCCGTAGCCTACTGTAGTTTGATCTAGTAAGTAAGTAAAATTTATTTATAAAAGCACATTTATAACAGTTTTCACTGACCAAAGTGCTGTACATAGTGCATTCAGTAGGCCAACATGAAGGTAAAATAAAAAAAACAATAGAAAAAAAAGATAAAAATACAAAATACATATAACCCGACTTCCACCAAAACATATATAGTAGTGTAGAAGTCAGATAGTAATGGGGAGGGAAAGCAGGGTGTAAGATGGGTTTTGAGCCTTGATTTAAAGGCAGTAATGGAGGGGGCAAGTATGTCAGGTGGAGTTGGTTCCAAAGCGTGGGGCAGCTACGAAGGCTCCTTTTTGTTTTAGTCTGGATCGGGGGATGTGGAGAAGACTATTGGAGGATCTTAGGGTCCTAGGGGCTGAGTGGGGGTGTAAAGATCCTATATAAGATGGCTAATTGAGGGCTTTGAAAATATGAGAATGTCTTAAAATGATCCTATGTTGTAAGGAGAGTGAAGGGAAGCAAGAACGGGTGTGATGTGTTCCCATTTTGACCAGTCAACAGTTTGTGTGATTCTGGATATTTGGAGGCGTGATATGAGGGATGAGGGAGAAGGTAGAGGGAGTTAAGTAATCCAGCGTGATGTAATGAAAGATGGATAATTATTTAAGGTTGTGATATGATAGGGAGTGCTTTATTTTAAAGATGGTTCTGAGCTGGTAGAAGCTGTTCTTCATACTGATGAAATTTGTTTTTAAAGCATAATGGAATCAAAAATGCAATTTTAGAGATGGTTTGATGAATGGGGTTAGACTACTAGGTCAGTGAGATGGGTTTTTTAATTTGGAGGGGCTAAAGATAATGACTTCTGTTTTGCTGTTGTTAAGTGGAGGAAATTATCCCCCATCCAGTCATTTATCTCCTTGAGAATCTTGGAGTCTGAAGGCAGTCCGATCTCAGAGGGAGATATAATTGTGAGTGTCGGAAGAAGTGGAATGAAGTTATATTTTGGATTATATTCCCCAGTGGGAGATATATAAAAAAAAGGATTGGAAGATGACCCTGGGGGCCACAGAAGAGGAGAGAGGAGGAGGAGTGGACTATGGAATGAAAATGATTGTGGGAGAGGTAGGAGGAGAACAGAGAGTGAGCCTTATAAACCCATGATGGAGAAAGATGTAAAAAAGATAATCTAAATGATAAAACATCGCATCCATCAACTAAACGGACCCGTCCCTCACACCAAGGGCCGAAAAAACGTAGGCCTATGGGAACGACTTAAAGCTGGGAACACACCGCACTGGCCGCGCGGCGAGATTACATACAAAGTAAATGTACTAGCGCGTGGCCGCGCGTCCACCCAATAATCGGCGTCCAGCGGCGGGCGCTTGCGCGGCGCGTGGCCGCGCCTCATGAGAAGCGCGTGAATCGGGAGCGCGGCCATTTGCGGCGTGTAGAAATTGCGTCATCGAAGGAGCGTGAATCGAAGGCTTGTGCGGCGAACACGGCGCCGCGCCTCCACAGCCAATCAGCGTTGAGATTGCCCGGTGGTCTGCAAGACGAGGTGGGCGTGTGGAGTGAGGACATTGGGCTTCCAATTGGCTACATTCTGCAAATATGTGTATTTTGCATCTGTTTAGCTGTTGGTTGTACTTTAGCCAAGGTAGTGCCGGTTAGCATAGTGAAACTCACCCAGCTGTGTGCTGTTCTTGAGGATAATATGAACCCAAAGTTGACGGCAGTGATGTGGAATTCCAATATAGTACAGCGAAGCACCGGTAGCCTACTGTCCTCCATCAGCCGGCACACTTTCACTTTCAGGTAGGCTGATGTCTGCCTTTATTTTTGCAGCTGAGCACACACTACTGTTGTTATTGTGTTTAGTATGTTGCTGAATTACTATTAATATGTGTGTATTTTCGATCGGGGTGCGTCTTCATGCTGTTTTGATGATATTTGTGACATGACTGCCGGTGTACACAGTGTACCTACATCTGTATTTTTTGGCACAGCTGGACCATGTTGTTGTTGTTGTTGCACCGTAAGTGTGACGGGTCTGATCTCGGCGTCGGCGTCAGGAATATATGGCCCAATATGATCAAGCGGCGAGCCTCTTGCGGTCACACGGCCAACCGCCGCCTTCGATGTGGCGGCCAGTGGCCGCGGCGGCGGCTGCGATTAATATTGCCCAATATGACCAAGCGGCGAGCCTCCTGCGTTCACGCGGCCAACCGCCGCAGGCGGCCAATGTGGTGTGTTCCCGGCTGTTACGTTAGACATTCTTTCAGCAGTCTATCGCGTAGTTACAGTCATCCAAAGTGGCTAGCTAACACCATCTAGTGGCTAATATTCACTGAGAGAAAACACACAGCCGCCATCATCACTTTGGTCTGGGATTCAACTGACCGTTTATTCTGCGCATGCTCACATGACATTAGCAGTGCACTCAGGCACGCACGCTGACGTAATGACGTCCCTGAGTAGGCTATTTAACATGGCTTTGCACCATTCAGTATTATGCTCAACACTCCCACTCAAAGACATGTGTATAGCTCTCTCTAATAGTAAAACACAAATGTACAGAACTCCAAAATAATCATTTGGCTTATTGACAGTGTTAATAACCAAATACAACATTACATCTGTCAGTACACTTCACTCTCCAAACAAATACCTCTTGAACTTGTCAAGCTTAGCCTTCACCACTGGTTTGGTAAGGATATCAGCTACCATGTCTGCAGTAGGGCAGTATTCTATAGCTATTTTCCCTTCTGTGTGTGCAGACCTTATAAAGTGATACTTTATATCTACATGTTTACTTCTCTGTCGACATACTGGGTTCTTTGATAAAGCTATCGCCCCCTGGTTGTCCTCGTATACCTTTACTGGTACATGCTGGTTGCTGCTGTCTATTCCTTTAAGTAGTTGTACAAGGTACATACTCTCCTGAGTAGTGGCTGCTAGTGCCATATACTCAGCTTCGCAGGTTGACAGTACCACTGTAGGCTGTTTCCTACTTTTCCAAGATATAGCTGGACCATTTTCAGTTAAGCTGAAGCAGTATCCAGTTGTGCTTCTCCTGTCATTTTGATCGGCTGCCCAATCAGCATCACTGGGGGGACGGGGGCTCGGGGGGTTTGGGGGGGGGGCCAAATTCCTTGGGGGGGGGGGTTTGTCCCCCCCCCCCCCTTTTGTTTGGGGTTGTTGTCCCTGGGGAAAAACCCCCCCCCCCCCCTTCCTCGGGTGAGGGTTTGTTTGTGTTGTGTTTGGGGGGGGGGGGGGGGGGGGGGGGGGGGGGGGGGGGGCGGCCCTCCTTTTTTTTTTCTGGCTCCGGGGGGGTTGTGGTGGTTATTTTTTTACCCCCATTTGGTTGGTTGGTGGGGTGTGGAGTAATTTTAATTTTTTTATTTATATGAGTAATATTAAAAAAAAAAAATAAAATAAAAATAATATTCACTATATCCCTCAAGGTGTAGGTTTGCTTCACTTTTCTTGTAGTGTAGTTCCTGGTCTATAGTACCCTTTAAGTACCTGAGTAGGTGTTTTGCTGTAGCCCAATGTTGTTGTTTTGGTTCTGCTAGGTATTGTGATAATTTGCTCACCACCCAGCTCAGATCGGGTCTAGTACATGTCATAATGTATATCAAGCTACCTACTATCTCCCTGTAGCCTGTTGAGTCAATGACTTCACCCTCAGTGTCAAAGTTTAACTTCTGCTCACATGGGGTTGATCTTGGTTTGCATTCAGACATTCCAAACCTAGTCAACATCTTCTCTATGTGTCTCTTTTGAGTCATTTTGATCTCTCCTTTGCTCTGTTTAAAATCGATACCCAGGAAGTGTTTAAGAGGACCCATATCCTTCATCTTAAACCTTCTCTTCTGCATCACTGAGTGAGGTGTTGTTACTTGCTGCTATGAGTAAGTCATCTACCCATACTAACAGTATCACTTTCTCATTCTCAGATTCTCTGCTGTAGACACAATGATCAGCATCATTTTGTACAAAACCATTTTCTATAAGGTGATCATGCAGTAACATGTTCCAGTTGCGCCCGGACTGTTTTAAACCATACAGTGACTTGTTGAGTTTACATACCAAGTGTTCTCCTGTTTTTGACTTGATTTCAAAACCTTCCGGTTGTTCCATGTATACCTCACAGTCCATCGGAGCATGGAGGTAAGCAGTCTTCACATCCATTTGATGTAGGAGGAGATCTTCTTGTACAGCCACCTGCATCAATGCTCGGACAGAGGTCATGTTGGCTGTCGGTGAAAAAGTCTCTTTATAGTCAATCCCTTCCACTTGACCATAACCCTTTGCGACGTATCTGGCTTTACACGTTTCAGATCCATCTGAGCTCTCTTTTACCGGATATACCCAGCGACCTCCCACTGCTTGCTTGCCCCGTGGCAGTGGGGTCAGAGTAAAAGTCTCATTTTCTGTTAAAGAGTTCATCTCCTCTTCCATCGCGTCAGCCCACATTTTTGACTTCTTAGAGTCCATAGCCTCTCTAAGTGTTTTTGGTACACCATAAATCACTCTGTAGAAATAATCAACATTTTCACTCTCATCATTGTTACACTCAGCTTTACACTGGTACTCCTTTTAAGTGGCCTGGAGCCTTCCTTTGTCTGGTAGGATACCTGCTTTCTTCCTGTTCTTTCTGAGTATTTTCTGTCTGAGTGGGACTTGTCTCAGTAGTCTCAACACTTGACTCTTTACACCCCTTAGGCTGTTCCTGACCCTGGTTGGCTATCTTTGGTGTTGTATCTCCATAACACTCAATGTTGTCCCCCATGTTAAAATCTGTCTGAGTCTGGCTATCTGCGTTACCTTTGGTGATACATTTTACCAGCCTATGTTTTAGGACTTTTCCTGTCTCAGGATAGTACACGTTATATGCTGGACTATATTTATCATAGCCTACAAAGATTCCCTTTGCGCACCTAGAATCCAGCTTCTTCTTATCCTGCTTGTATGCGTAGCATTCAGAGCCAAATATTTTCATGTGAGATAGGTTAGGTGTTTTTCCTGTGAAAACACAGTAAGGTGTCTGCTCTAGTCGCTTACTGTAACACCTGTTACGGATCTGAGCTGCTGTCTGTACAGCATATGTCCATAATTGCTTTGGGAGGTTACTCTCCAATAGTATGCATCGGGACATCTCAAATAAGGTTCTCCAACCCCTCTCGGCAGTTCCGTTCTGATGAGGTGAGTAGGGTGCACTAGTCTCATGCCTTATCCCGTTACTCCTTAGTAAAGACTGGAACTCCTGCCCAGTAAACTCTGTACCGTTATCAGATCTTATGCACTTTACTTTTCCATATAGAGCCACATCTGCTATGAACTTTTCAGTAGCTTTTGTCGTGTCACTCTTTGCTTTGATAAAGTATGGAAAAATCATCCCACTGTGATCATCAGTAAATGCTATAGCATATCTGAACCCATCTTTATCTGCTGGTTCTATTGGACCGCATAGGTCTGTATGTACTAATTCCAGTACAGTTGTAGCTTTAGCGTCTGCTTGTCTATTTCTGTTTTGTGTAAATTTGCCCTGTGTGCAAGTTTCACAATTTGTATTGGACTTGTCATGTTTCCCTTTAATGACCATCCCTTCTACCACCTTTTCTAATTTTGAAACATCATCAAAATTACAATGACCAAGTATCTTGTGCCACGTTTGAATGTCATAACACCCGTTCACTTCATCACTGTTTTCATGTTCTACTGTTCTAAGGTAATACAGCCTACCATACACATCCATTTTGAACTTGGTACCATCTTTGTGGATCAGCCAGTCATCATTGTTCTTGAAACGGACCTCGGCTCCGTTTGCTGTCGCTGCTTTGACTGAAAAAATGTTCTGAGGAAAAGATGGGATGTAGAGTGCCTGCTTGAGCCTCGTTTTCACTTGTCGTCCCTCGCTGTCCAGCAAGTAGACTTCGGCGTCTCCCCTCATCTTCGCCATCCCGCTCACCTTGGTTCCATCGGCAAGCTCGATCGTGTGGCCTTTTGGTCTGAAGCTCTCATCAACTGTCATGAACTTGTTGGGGTCGTTGATCATGTGTGTTGTGGCGCCGCAGTCGACCATGAGACCCTTCTTGTTTCCTCTTTTTGTCGGACAGTCACTTATTTCAAAGAAACAGAACGATGTAGGCTCTGCCTCCATTTCTCCATCAGCTTTCTTTAGATACTCACGGTCTCGTCCTCGGCCGCGCCCTCTGCCTCGCTGTGGTGTGTCCCATTTTCGTTCTTCCCTTCTGGCTTGTAATCCATCATGACATGCCCTTGCCATGTGGCCCTTTTTACCACATGTATAACACTCGACATCAGCCAGGTTTATTTTCTTTCCTCTTCCACGTGCCCATGTTGCCCCGCTAATCTTCATCACATTGTCCTCTTCTACATTTTCGTCACTCTTCCCATATTTTTCAGTGCTCTCATAACTTCGGAGTTTTGTTTTAAACTCGATGAACGTTATACTGTCATTTGTCTGGGTGATGTGCACGACGAATGGCTTTTATGAATCAGGTAGCCCTTTAACTACCATTGCTATCTGAAGCCCATCACTAATGTGCTCGTCTGCTCTTCTCAATGACGTGAATATAGTCTCTGCTCGAATAATGTAATCAGTTACCGTTTCATTGCTGGCCTTATGGAGCGAGGAAAGTTCACAGTACAAACTCACGACGTGCGGTTTGTCCTTTCCCGCGTAGTGCTCGCGAAGAATCTCCATTGCTCTTCTTCCATCACGTTTCGCGTCCCTCATTACCAATGACAAACTCTTGTTGTCTAGACATTAGGGGTGTAACGGTACATGTATTTGTACCGTACCGTGACGGTACAGGCACGTATTTGGTGTTACAGAGGTGGATCGCGGTCCGTTCGTGGCGTACATAGCGTTATATGGCGAATGTACAGGCTTGTTTTGCTGTGTGGAACTTAAAACTTGTCGTCGAAGTTCCCCCCGGACCATTTAGCCTCCGGCTCGGCTCGCACGTGCGCAGTAGCAGCCAGCGAATGAGAGTCTCTTATCTCCATGGTGAGCATAAGGGTCAGGCAGGGTTGCTAACTTAGCAACTTTGTCGCTATATTTAGAGACTTTTCAGACCCCTCTGACGACTCTTTTTTCAAAAAAAGCGACCAATCTAGCCGCTTCTTCTGGTGTTATTGGTGACTTTTGGAGACCCTGGCTGTCGCTAAAGCATGTATCGCTCTTAACTTCTAAACGAGCAGCGGGTGACTCCGCGGCCACTCCCCCCGTCCCAGAGCACTGACAGGCGGCTGAGTTTTCACGCAGCAGTCCCTCCCAGCTGCGGTCAGAGCAAGAGATAAACAGATCTCCGCTCTAGTGTTCCGTTTGCATCCCTACTAGCAGTTGTAGCAGCGTTCCCCCCTCGTTTACAGTCTATCAGTAGTGCAAATAAAGATGTTATACAGTGCTATCGAACAGAGAGCGAACTGCATGACGAAAGTCAACAGGAAACCGGAGCTTGGAGGCGTCCCCCTGTTATTCAAATCCCGTTTGAGAGATAATTTAAGATTCCAGGTGAATTATGAAAACAGTGATAGACGTTCGGAACAATGTCGGCAGAAGGGGCATTGTTTCACTGCGATCGCCTATGCGGCAACACGTCGAACATGCATGCGCATTTTAGGGGCACTTTACACTGTGAAAACGTGACAGTTTTCCAGTTTTTGGTTTAAAAAAAAACCCCGTTCAGACACAATTTATCTGACATCTTCACCCGTACACAAGTTTTCAGAGGAAACGGGCCGAAATCGCTGAAGCAGCAGTGCCAAGCCAATAGTCAGCGGTGACACAGCCTAGTAGATAGCTCTTCCGGTACAATTTGATGCATACAACCTTACTGTAACCGAAAATTAATGCCACTAACGTTCATAAAGAGGTTGGTGTAAGCTTGGGGTTACAAATATTGTAAAAGACAAGCTTTCTGTCCTCTTATTTCACCGCATTGAACTCGTAAAAACAGAAGACTTGCTGATAGTGAAGGGACTTCGTGAGCTGATACCTTCCTGTTAGGGTACTTCAAAATAAAAGTCAACTCACGTGTGTCCAGTGAAATGCTATTAATGTTTAGCCAGTGAAATGCTTTTACTTTGAAGCCGTAGCCTTAAGGCTCCTTTTGTTGAACAGTAGCCGCTAGCTTAACCGCTGCACGCTGATAGTGTTTTTAATGTAGAGAGAGCCGTGTCCCTGGCATATAGAAGTGACACACGTTTATTTAGCTAGAAAAACAGGCAGAGCACAAATCTTTCCCCAGCCAAAGTGACGGGTGGTCTCAATAACTTACTGCGGTAATTGCTTGGACTAAATTGGCAGTGTTAGCCTATATTTTAGCTGCACGACACTCTCCGCTGATCACAGTGATGGTGCCGTGGAGACACCGTTCATGTTGTCTTCTAACTTTATAACTCGCTTGTGTTGTGGGTATTTTGACAGCAAATGTTATAGACTACGCATGTGTGAGGGTGGAGCCGTGACGTCAGCGTTATCAGGGGAAATGGTTTCGGTGTTTACAGGAAACCAAAACCGTTAAGTTTTCAAAAAAATCCTCCCTGGGAGGTGATCTCAAAAACCTGCGGTTTCATGCCTGCGTTTGCTGTTTTCCTGTAAATGATATAGTGCAACCGCGGGAATTTTTCCGCGTTTGCACCGTTTCGTGTTGTCGTGTAAAGTGCCCCTTAGAAGGCAACATCCAGGTGTTACTATCACCGTTACTGTGAAGAAAAAATGATGCCACATTGTATCTCCTGCCTGATGCTGTGTAACGCAGTATTGTTACTTTTATCTAATTTTCATGGCGTGCACAACATAGAGTGCACCGTCACTGGTGAGGTGGGTTTTGTTGATTTTTTAAGACCACTTGACCACCCAAAAGTTGTGTGGTTTGCCGAAAATCACGCCAATCAAAAAAATTAAAAACAAACAAACAAATAAAATAATAAATAAAAAAAAGATAAGGGGCGATAGTGTATTACAGAACAGTTTGTGGCCAGCATCTAGGTCTACTATAGGCTACTGACGAAAATCACACAACACATTGCATCTATTTATTAACAATATTTATGAATTTAGGCTATAGCCTATTTTGCTGCTCCAACTCAAATTCAGCCCAGCCAGGCGATAGTTAAGTTTCAGTTTCGTTTTCATCTCCGTGGTATACATCCGTTTGGACCAGCTGATCGGCTCCCGACAGCAGGAGTCAGTCTGCGTTCCAGTTGTAGCCTACTGGGAAGTCGGATTTATGGTGCCAGTGATAACTGAACTAAATGATAAAATAAAGCGATCTTCTCCTTCCTATATCTGTCTATCTTTATCCCTCCACTGAACACTCAGTCACTACTATCCATGCTAAAAGGAAGCAGGATTATAACCTCATTTAGCACATTATTTTTAAATATTTTATATTATTTATTTATTTTCTCCCCCATCTAATTTTGATGATTTCTAGAAAAATGTGTTGGTCTGTAAGCGCTAAGGGAGCATGTTTAAATAAAACCTGTGAACCTTAACTTTTAAATGTATTTTATTTCATGTTTCTATGTGCTACGCAGGCTTAGATATTAAGGTTTTGGTAGACTTGACAATTCGTACTATTTTTTCAGAAAACCCTCAGGCATTAAGGACATGCATCCTAGATTGCAATAGTCATCAATGGGTTAAGAGAGCTGCATCAATATTTTCTTTTTTAAAGTCAAAAAGGCCCATTAATAGCCTACTGTATATTTTTTCATTGCAATTTTAGTTACTGCACCTACACTAGTATTTAATAAGTATTTTATTTATTGGAGAATTGCAGCAGTATTTTTATATTTGTTATGCATTTTATTTGTATGTTACATACTGTCAGCTAGTTACTGACAGCTAAAGCTGTTCATTCTCCCTTAACTATGAACCGTACCGTACTGTACCGTACCGTGACTTCAAAACCGAGGTACGTACCGAACCGTGACTTTAGTGTACCGTTACACCCCTACTAGACATTGCACCAGCTCTGCATATGCCTCACCGTTCTTGGTCTCGTCTTCCGCGAGGGCTGCTTCGTCTTCCCCGTCTATCTGCGGGTCCTCCGTGATGACTTCTCTGAGGCCGCGCAACTCCATGTGCGCGAGGAACCTCGTTTCCCATAGCTCGTAGTTTTTCTCGTCGCCGTCGAATTAAAGTCTAAACCACCTGTTACGTTAGACATTCTTTCAGCAGTCTATCGCGTAGTTACAGTCATCCAAAGTGGCTAGCTAACACCATCTAGTGGCTAATATTCACTGAGAGAAAACACACAGCCGCCATCATCACTTTGGTCTGGGATTCAACTGACCGTTTATTCTGCGCATGCTCACATGACATTAGCAGTGCACGCAGGCACGCACGCTGACGTAATGACGTCCCTGAGTAGGCTATTTAACATGGCTTTGCACCATTCAGTATTATGCTCAACACCGGCTTTAAAGCTTCGCCGATTCAAACTACTACTTCTGTTCAGCTTCAAAATAAAAGACAGCACTCACTACAGCATAACTGATGGCAACTCCATAAACTTATCTCTTAATAGATGAAGTACCAGTAGCATATGTCCCATGGACCTGTCCAGCATCATAATGTAGGCTATCTCTTTATCCACAATGCACAGCGTCCACTTATGTTTGTCCATCAGCAACAATGAAAACACAACTGCTCAGTTGAATATAAAATGCAGAATGGATTGCTCTCGGCATCAATTCATCCAACCTTATTATCAAATAAACCCCAAAATAGTTTCTGACTCACCAATCTGACTCCCTGGCTGTAGAAAGAAGCAAGACGATAGTAATCCAGTATGACTGATAGCACAGCTAGCCGATCCTTCCGCTCATGTAGGCTACCTGTCCGTTTGAAATGCTCGAACATTGTTTGTCCCTGTTGCTGCTGTAAACCGTCCAAGTCTGGCACAGACCTTTCTCTTGATATTCATTCTGTTCCCTTTTAAACTATAATCCAACTCGTTTCAATTCCTCCAGTCTGAAATATCTGCGGGCACGGACGCTGCAATGTTGACTTTAAAATCCGCGGGGGTAACATGAAGTAGGACATCCGGGTACTTCTAACCACCCTAAATCTGGCCTCAAGAATCAGGACATCCTAAATCTTTTTTCTACATACTATATAGTAGAAAGTATGCGATTCGGAACGCAACCTATGTGATTCGGAACGCAACCCTTATTTGCGTACACGTTAAATAATTCAGATCGAAGTGCGCATGCGCGGAAAGATAAAGAAAAAGCACTGCTTATTTTGACCGTAATTTACTAACTGCCACCTTTCTCATCAAAACGTCTACACTTTTTTTTAAAGTAATCGCGGATTCCATGTAAAAATCACAAGAATCAACAGTAATAATACAAATAGAAGTTTATTAAATAAAACATTTGTATTTATTTTTAATTTTTTTGCTGGTTCTGTCGTCACTGTGGAAATATACAGCAGTCCCATGTGTTTGTCTCTGCCCGCCAGTGATACAAAGATAATTGACTCAATCGCTCAGCTCAGTGGAAAAACCATAAATAGTTCCTGCAGATAATATACAACACGGAGGACAAAAGACCGTTTGGCCAATGAGCTCTTTCTCTCCCTTCCATCGACATTGGACGGTCAATGTGAACAAGATGAATGTGCAGCCATGCTAGCAGATCTGTGGGGCTGTGCCAAGGACAACACTTTAGTAAACACGCTAATGTTTGTCATGATTGACATTAAATACAAAGTCCAAAAGATTCATCTCCTGGGAACCATGGACGTCTGGACTAAATTGTATGTCAATCCATTGAATACTTTTTTACAGGTTTTTTTTCATGTGGACCAAAGTTATTGAAGGACTGAAGCCACCAACTGCCCACCACTAGTCACCTCATAGTCCATCTGTTATTACTGAGTGCAGGGACACAAAGATCTACAAGCCTGAACAAGGGCACATGGCATTAGGCTATGTTAACATTAGGCCTACTCAATCAGGCGGGTTTCAACAACATGCCTTCAGTGGAGACAAAAGGCAGTTGGGAGACAGCTGGTCAAATATGTGAGACAACAGAGGCAGCAAAATGTACCCCGTTCATAATCTCCTGAGTCTTAAAAAGCACACGCCAACGGGATAGGTTTGAATGGTGAAGGCCTGCCAGGGAGGAACAAGCCTCCACTAGGATAACGAGCATCTATCCGACCGCCCAACTCCAGGACATGACTCAGCAGCAGCTGTTGCTACGGGTTACCAAGGCAGGATGATCTTGAAGGGCTTGGTGCTGATGGTGCTGACACATCTAACCTCCCTTCCTCTCCCTTGCATTTTGGACTGTGGCTCCGCCCCTATGTCTGCTGCTCCACCTTAAATCCTCTGTCACTTTCACGGGAAGCATGCAAGAGGAGAGATGGGAGATGGGAGGTGTTAATCCAATCGGCTGGCAGACCAGGCCGAGTCTCCCCTGCATTAGCCCCACTAACCTCTACTTCCACCCCCCTTTGCATGGTGCAGATTACTGCCTTATTAAGAGCAACTGACTTAAACCCAATCCACTTACACTAACATGTAAGATTTGCGGGCTATTGTACGACTAAGATAAATCTTTCAATTGACCTGAGATGAAAAAGCTGAGTGTCTTTGATCAACTCTTCCTCTCATTCTGTTAACGTTCACCTACAAGACACAAGGTAGATACAAACACACACCAGACTCAGTTCAAGAGGTTGATTTATGCCACATTGATGGTCAGAGCATCCGTGCTGCTTAAGGGTTGGCCTCCCACAAAGGCCCAACTCTGTCTCAATTCAATAAAAGCAAGGATCATAACATATGCCTCCAAATGCTTGGAGTTTACAGGCACTGTCAGCCATGTCATGGTAATAACATTAGGGCTTTGCGGGCTGTGGCTAATTTGGGCTGAGTAAATCTCCCTCAGGATACACACCCTGTAGGCTACTTGGGTCAGGGCACACTGACCCATAAGCATCAAAGCAGACGACAGCTACATGAGCAAAGTCTCCTGGTGCACCTTTTGTTCCGTCTTAAAATAGGGCACGGCTAAGAAATAATCCTCAACATTATTTTTAGGGGGCACAGTCTACTTCCTGGAGACCATTTTTCCCTGCAGTATTGCCAGCTTTAAAGTGAGTTTTTTAGCCGACACTGGGCTTTGTGAGGTGGTCCAACAATTAACTTTCTACACAGACTTACAAACTAAACTTCTGTGCTGGTAAATCCCTGCAAGACGTTTAAGCCTTTCAATAGTGCACATCCTCATCCCTTAAGTTAAGTAACGCTCAAGGATTGTCTCGGGCGTGAGATAGCATGGAAAGTGGGTTACACCGAGACGAGCAGTCCAACTGTAAGCTACAATGTTGCATGAACGTCTGCTCATGTGGAGGGAAGATTGCCAAAACGGGGTTGTGCGTTGGGAGGAGTTGCCAGAAAGAAGAAATAAATCACTCTGCAGTACAGTTCTTTTAGTAACAAATTCTTTTTATTACAACATTTCACGGTTTTCCATTTCTGGTAATGGTTTGTGGCAGAGTAACATGACTGCTGGAACTCCAAAGAATTTTCATCTATGGGTGAAAGCAAAAACATGGAATTGATTTCCGGTTATAGATGTTTTTTTTTTTTTTTTTTTTTTTTTTTTTAAACGAAATGCAACGCAAAAGCTCTCCCGAATCCTTTTGACAAAAAGGGCCAAAGTAAGCTACAAGTTAACCATAAATAAGGTCCATTTGAGCATCTTCCCAGATCTAGATGGAATCCGTTACACTTTTTTTTTTCTCCTCAATCCTTGTGTACATACAAAAGAAAAAAAAAACCCATTGTGACACAACAGTATCAATTTTTTGGGGGGGCATTTACATTTTGGCCAGCGTACAAATAAAGTTGTGCATTTTCCCAAAAATTAGAAGAAAAAAAACACAAGACAAAAAGCTTGACGCCTCAGCTTTGGGGCGCAGAAAGCAGCCACATAGGAAGTGGGGTGAGACGGTGATTGACTTCCTTGGACGAGAGCCACACCCCGTCCCGTCCCTTAGGCCTCTCCAATGCATGTCGGAGATGTGCACCTTCTGCGGTCTCACACACAAATCCTCCTCCTCTTCCCCCCCCCCAAGCGTGTAGGCGGTTAAGGTGGCATTTGTTGAGGGGCCGGTGACATAGGAGTTGGCAGGGGCGACTGCTGACCAAGGCCTCATCCGTCCAAAAGGCTGTGCAGCTCGGTTATTGTCGTCGTTTCATAATTTTGGTTACAAAGTTATACAGCTAAAAAGAAGTGACTGAAAACAAGGCAATGCGGGAGGAAGGGGGGGGGGATTGGGGAGGTGTACAGTGCATGACGGGGGAGGGAGGGGCTTCACGATGATGTCGCTGCCTTCTCCTGTTCAATGGCTGTGGAGGAGAGGGGGAGAGAAAAGGTGAGAATCCAAAACAGAAAACACTGGATAAAAGAAAATGTGCCAAGCTACATCTTCTAAACAGTTGAGTTTAATATGATGTCATGCCCCCCCCCCCCCCACACACACACACACACACACAATGCCTTTGGTTGCAGGTACTTGAGCCTTACTTTCTTTTGAGGGCAGGGGATTCTTCTCCTGCGTCTCAGTCTTCTTCAGCTTGCTCTTGTCGAAGCTGGACACCTCTGAGATATCAGGCTTGTCGCTCATTGTTGCGGATGTTCTGAGTGAGATAAGGGGAAGGAGGCGGACATGTTAAAAAAAAGATAACTCAATTCTCATTAAAGTATTCAATCTGAAACTAAATAAATAGCCGATGTAGATTCATCAGGCTGTTGTGATGTTTGAGGTTTTTATTTAAAAAGAGGAACATACCACCTGAGCATGTGGTCTACACTTGCTTAAATCAGATAAAGGGCGTTGCCAAAAATCTCAGTGGTCAAATCTGTATAACTACATGCGCAACCGCATTGCCTAGGCTACTTCTCAGTGTAATGTGCGCGGCTGCAAGCGTACGTCTTTTGTTCGCCTGGCTCCACTAGTCTGCCATGCATCCATCCTTCCCCGTTATTCAACACGAAGCCCGAGGGATGTTACACACAAGGAGACAGGCAGCTCCAGACAATGAAGAGTCAGTCCACAAGGCGACATTTACATAACAATGGGAGTTCCCATGCTGGGCAGACCGAGGAAAAAATAAAAGAGGAGGCACAAGGCATGCTTGTGGGCAGATTTTCGTCAAAATATTAGAAAAACTGATTTTAATCTAGAGATTGAATGTGGATTTGTGTGTGTCCGAGCAGGGGCTTTCCACATGGAAGCGGCGTAACATCCGCAAATTCACTTGTCACGTAGGCTACTTCTCCCTCCCCTGGGGTGCAATCTGAAGGGACCACCGCCCAGATTCTCCACGTACACCTCGGTCTGACAAAGCCAAGTTAAACGCCACCGCCAAACATTTCCCAACAGGCTCAGAGATAGATACCCATCAGGGCTTCCACGAGGCACAAATAAAAAGCGCATTAGTCGCAGTTTTAACGCATTGTTTGAGTTAACAGAACCAGGCGCACGAAGCTCGACCACAACAAGGCAACAAAGGAAATGGGGCTGCTGCACGTGAATGTGTGCGCTCAGGACAATGACATGACACTCACAAGCACACACACGCCCTGCTTCCACATTATCCCCGGTTTATGAGCTTTTTGAACGCATAAACACAAGCTAATCACCTACAAACAAGAATCTCCCTTTTTTTGGTCCTTCATCTATTTGGCTCAATATCTCTGCCCTGCTCACGCCCCTTACATGTATCCAACAGTTGAGATTGAAAGCTGAAGGCAATGAAGCTCAAACAATAGGAGTGAATTGTTTCGTGGTGCTTACCGGAGTGTATGCTGGATGGCTGGAACGTCTCTTGTCAGTGTGTTGCAGCAGTAGTGGCGCGTCTTTGCGCAAGCATCTCATATAGTCTGAAATATGCTAATGACATCTGACATCATCACCAGCTCCCGAGCTCAGCGTCCCCCTGCTGGACAGACGCGAAACATACCGAAACTAAACACTGAAGACAGCCCCTGTAAGGAGCCTCATATCAGCCTGATATCAGCACATCCCAGAGAGGGAAAGAAATATACGGATCATTGTTTATCCAAGCTGAACTGCACACACTACACTGTTGGGTCAGCGTGTTATCCATACTATACCCTACCGTTTATCATAGCTATAACTGCTTTAGTTGAACGAGAGGTGGTTTAACTGCATTTGATTTGGAAATGACTCAGACATGTGACTCTAATTGCACATCATTAGTGTTGTCTGTCTACAGCTGCTCTGGCTGCACGTTAATGTAGAAATGGCGGCCCCTGGTGGCAGTTTGACACATTTGTCTCGCCGATGAAAGCAGTTCAGCTCCATATTAAAGGTATATGTTTGTAGTATCGTGCAGTAAAAGAGTGCCTTCGTATATATAAGAAAAGGTAATGTTTTTCTTGCGTTTCTCATATATTTTAGACATCAGAGGTTTCAAAGAGTCATTGTGAATGATTGGACTATTCTTATTATTATGGCAAATGAAAGGTCATCTAAATGTCAACATAGAATATTTCGACCATTAGAAGAAAACGTGTTTCTTGTGATGTTGCCAAAGAACGTCTTGAATAGATTGTTACTGACTCTTGCCTGAATTAAATTCATCCTATTTTTTCTTAATGTTAAATACATAAATTAAAATAAATATGAAGTTACATTTTAATCGTTTTTAGGTTTTTACCACAGAGACGTTGTTCTATAATGCTCGAATAAAATGTACTTTAATACATTTTTTTTACTCCTCAATTTCGCAAACTGAAAAATTTTAAGCAATAAAAAAAAAAATTGCACAGCTTTTTCTAAATTAGGGATCAAGAATTAGTTACAATGTCCTCTTATTCATATATTTAATATATATAAAAAAGAGACTCCACTGATATGACATATTACTGTAGAAACATGTATTATGGTTCATGCTAATCAATCTGTAAAGAAATAAAAGGTGTGTGATCTGTGAAGTCATCTGAGGCTCTGGAGCTGCCTTGTCAAGTTAGACAAAATAGCCCTGATGGGGTCATAGTGCTGTCATCTGGTTAACATTAGCATGTGCTTTGAGGCTATCTATTATATATATATATATATATATATATATATATATATATATATATATATATATATATATATATATATATATATATATATATATATATATATATGTGTGTGTGTGTGTGTGTGTGTGTGTGTATATAAACAGGAGGTCTATGGGACATAAAGTTTCGTATGTTGAGAAAATATACGAGGGAAAGGGGGTCGTTGAGTTGCATGCAGAATTTTCGTATTGTCAAGATGAAATCAGAGGAGCAGGACAGCACATCTTTAAGCCATTGTCAAAGCTTTATTGTCAACGAAACAGCTTCAAGTGTTACACATTAAAAAAAAATGTAATCACACTATTCCACCAACTTTTTTTTTTTTTTTATCAACCAAGAGGCAAACGGTGAAGCTTGACTCATTCGAACTAAAGTGACCCATAACAGCTGTGATGACAATTACTGACAAATCACTGTAGAATTTTAACACTATAATCAAGCTTTGGGCTCAACTGGTTTTCATGACCTTTTGGAAACATGGACAAGGCGCCCACCACACCTCGTCAGACAATTTTATATCAACAGCAAGGGTTAGGCTATATATTTTTAAACATTTTTAGCAGCCATTAAAGCAAACACTCAAGAGGGGAATGTGCACTTATTTTTTTATTTTGATTGTTTTTTAGTAACATTTTTTACTTTTTCTATCACTTTGTGAAGCAGGAAAGGCCCAACTATTTCATATGAAATGAGATTGTGGAATGCTTCATTTAAAGTGAGTTCAATGCGAGGTACAAATATGAAATCATTGTTAAAGAATGGACCCATTGGTTAAAAATTGAAGGCCATGCCTCGTGGTGTTTCGAGGTTGGCTAGACTGAAACTATAGCTAAAAGGAAAAAAATAAACTTATCAAAAAAAGAAAAAGAGATGCTTATAAATACAAAGTTGGTCTTCAGAGAAGTTTTTTCTTTTTACAAGGGAACATGGCTGAAGAGGTAGGACACGGACTCGCCGTTGTGGGTTCTCCTGATGGCCTCGGCCAGGATCATGGAGATGTCAATGACCTGGAGGGAACAAGGAGTCAGACATGTCAGGAAAAAAAACACCAAGTGTCTCTGTATTGTTATTTTTCTATTGTCTGTCTGTCTGTACCTGTATTTTGGGACACGCCTTCATCTTCTCTTCCTGTGGAATGGTATTGGTCACCACAACAGCCTCGAATGGAGCGCTGTTGATGCGAGAGATAGCCGGACCAGAGAAGATGCCGTGTGTGAGGATGGCGTAGACCTTTACCGCTCCAGCATCAATCAGCCTAAAATTAAAAAAGAAAGAGTAGAAAGACAAACAGTTTAATCAAATGCATAATAAAATGCTGAATTTGTTGTACTCGTGTCATCAAATATAATTCGTAAACCCATTTCATATTCTTTCTTAACATCGAGGCTGATTTCCTTACAGGGATCAAAGGTGCAACATGTCAATAGATAAGTTACTTAATATGAATATTAATATGCTGCAGTCACATCTATCAGCCCGTGATCCTTATTTGAACCCAGATAAAAGCCCTGGCCCTGTTTCAGTTTGTCCGATTTAAAAATGGTACAGACTTGTCTGCAGCGTGGCAGATGGTGCCGCAGGTGTCGGCCATGTCATCCACCAAGATGGCCACGCGGTCCTTGACGTCTCCCACCAGCACCATGCGGTCCACCTCGTTGGCCTTCTTCCTCTCTTTGTGGATCAGGGCAAAGTCAACGTTCAGACGGTCTGCGATGGATGTCACACTGGACACAGGAGAAGGAGGAGAGGAGAGACATTAGACTAGGACTCAACCCCCGACTGTTAGTCAAACATTTAATTTCTTTTTACTTTTTCTCAAACACAAAAAAAAAAAAAAAAAAAAAAAAAAAAAACTTTTTTTTCACTATTTATTTAATTACTTTTTTTTCCTGATTTGAGACCATTTAAAAACAAAAAGTTAATTCATTTATTTAACTTAAATTTCATAATTTATTTTTATGAGCATTGTTGGAAGGGAGCCTGAGAACTAAGACTTTCAATGCCAAAGACTTTTGCTGTTGAGCAGCTCAGAATTGAATCAGAGGCTTTAAATAGGACTTGCATTGAATATTTCACTACATTTTAAAACGTGCAAGGCAGCACTCAACCCTTGCAGTGTGCAGCTTAACAGCCGCTATCACGTGTATCACAGGGTTATATTCTTACCGCTTTGCTCCGCCGGCATCTGGAGACACAATGCAGCAGTTTTTCCACTCTGGAATATTTTCTCTGATCCACTGCAGGACGGCCGGCTCTGCATAAAGGTTGTCTACGGCTATGTCAAAGAAGCCCTTTCAATGAAAAAAAGACACAGTTACCAATAGCTAATGGTCTAAGTGTTAAGGGAGACCGGGAAACAGTGATGGAGCACCAATGTCTCTCAATCCACACACTTTTATAATATAAAACATAATGCAGCCCTCATTCTTAAACCAAAGACTGAAATCACTTTATAAAATTATTAATCAATTCATATCCCAGTTTGTAAAAGCTGTTTTCCGAAGACATAGCGAGACTGATAGCAAGCAATTCCGATAAATAGAAGAAAAACTACGCTAATTCCACAAAAACAATTACCAAGCTAGAGGTGATTGTGTAAATTGTGCTATTTAAAAATGATATAATCCATATAAACAAACATGTTAAGTATATTTAGTTACAGACAGATCTTAGTTCCTTCAGAGTGTCAACCCCAGAGCACTAACCTGGATCTGCGAGGCGTGCAGGTCCATGGTGATGATGTGGTCAGCGCCGGCCACTGACAGCATGTTGGCCACCAGCTTGGCTGATATGGGAGCTCGACTCTGGGACATGCAGAAAGACACAGTCACTTGAGATGATTAAGTAAGTAAGACATTTTTAAACTTTAAAAATAAAAAGAGAGAATGGGGTTTAACTGCTCTCCTTTTTGCAAAGCGGTTAGAAATCCTTTCAGGTGATATTGACTAGTTCTCCTCTGACCTTTCATTATGGTAACTCTATAAAAGCAGGCTCGTTCACGGAGGAAAGGCCAACACTGTGTAGATTGACATGTCAGGCAGCAGCTTCTTGACTAAACACTCGACTACCTGAAGACGATGCTGTGTGAGAGATTCAGGCCCATGACAGAATAAGAAGAGGAGCCGTGTACCCTACAGCTACAGTAAAAAGAGTGCAATTTTTCTGTGTTCAATTTCCAGTTTTAACCTGATTATTTGAATTCAAAGATGATCAAACAACAATGACAGTTAGGTTAGGTTCTCCTATCACTTATAGCTTGAAAATACTCTCATATTAACGTGTGAAGTGTGAACTGGACTTGAATGTGTGTGGTATATAGGAAGGTTGCAATCGGCACATTATACAAAGTGAAATCTTGTAACCCTCATGCGCTTGCAGAAGAGATGTGACCTTCACGTGAGTAACATGAGATATTTCTAATTGAATAACAGGCGTTAAAAAGGAGGGAGTGACATTAGGAGAATTCCCTGTATAGTTCTCCCCCTGGGTGCAAACCCAGCTCTCTTGCTGCTTCTCATGGACCTGCGTCTCTGCTGTTGTTGCTACAGTAAAACAACTGAGGCATCGTCGCCACATAATGATTTACAAGATAAGCAGGTTAGTTGAAAGCCATTTCTCAGCCTGCTGGAATGTCTGATGAGTCAATATTAGATTATTCTGGCCGCAACAAAAGGTGAGTGCTACAGTCTGACTTCACCCTGTATTCTCAATGACACAATGGCTGCAAAAGTAGTTAAAGTAGTCAACCTGTCTATGTGAAAAGGTCACACTTTAAGTATAATTGAATCAAGTCTTGTAGCAGTTGTTTTGTTATTGCTTATTTATAAAAGAGGTATCATAGGAGGTATAGAACAATGTATGGGCCATGGTGCTGTAATCAGAGCAGTAGATGTGGTGTGGGTGTGTGTCTACCTTGTCTTTTTTGTCCTGCCGGGCGTAGGGAAAGCAGGGGATGACTGCGGTGACGCGGGACGAGGAGGCGATCTTACAGGCATTAATCATTATGAGAAGTTCCATGAGGTTGTCGTTGATTTCGCCGCAGCCGCTCTGTACGATGTACACGTCCTCTCCGCGCACGCTCTCGCCGATTTCCACACTGTTTGGGAAGACATTACTAATCAGTTTATAGTCAAGCTTCAATGAAAGATTTAATAACACTGACTCAGCCTTGACTCAAACAAAACCTGTAAAAAGTTATGTAATAGCAGAATGTGAATAGACATGTTGAAGCCGGATCCCTCTTCATCTGAGGGCTGTTCGGACAGCACGTTAGGAGGTGGTAGAAGAAGTGCACTTAAAATTCTCACACACAAAATCAAGCAGGCAACATGTGCATGTGAAACATTCCTCAGAGAGACGTGACCAGGCCCCCCCCAGGACCTCAGTCATGTGATCATTGGACATGTACAGTTGTAAAGGGTTTGTCTGTGCAGTCACAAGGCCACTCGTTTTTCTTAAAAAAAAAAAAAAAAAAAAGGCCAGTGCTGGTTTACTGTGTTCTGGCATCTTTGTGTGATTCTGAACAAAAAAAAAAAAGAGAAACACAAAACTGTCAGTGTTATATTGAAAGCAAAACCTGCTAAGAGCAAAAGGCTTACAATACCAAAAAACATAACCATACTAAATGTGAAACAGTTATTCGCCATTTAAAAAGAGAGTACAAAGTTTAAAACAAACAACCACACAACATTTTTCACTAAAGTGCAATTTTTCCTACAGCTAAAATGATTATTCAATTGATTGAGCAGCAGAAAATAAATCCAGTAGCAGTTAATTATTTATGTTAAGATACACATTTTTTCGTGAAATTTACAGCATCACAGTAGCAAAGGGATCACGCTAAAAGAAAAAGCAAAAACAATCTCTTTAGGTTTCATATTACAAACTGAATATCTTGAATATCCATTTCAGGTTATTTAAAAATAGCAAAGATATTCTGGTAATTACATTCATGAAAAAATCTGCTGTATGTGTGTGCATGTTTATAATAAATGCCTTCAGTGTGTGTGCCTGTGTCAAGCAGCAGCACTAATTCCTGTGTTTGAAGATGCTATAAAAGTGACAACAGAACTCTTGTAAATTATTTCTGGTTCAATGTAGCGTCAGCATCAACAATCACTCATCTGCATGTTCAGGGATTCAGGAGGCCACCAAAACAGTCCCTGCACCAAATATAAAACAGCAGTAAAAGTCACATCTTCCATAGTGTTATTTTCTTCATGTAAGTAATACAAACACCATCAGGTTAAATAAGAAGGTTTTCAACTTGTTGTTACCACTCTGCCCAGCTTTGAATACAATAGATTTGGGTCACTGCAGCATTTATGCATAGACAAATAACAAGTTCAATGTATCTGGACAGTTACTCTCCATGCAAAGAAACATACTCTTCCAGCACATTTAATTTCCGATAAATCCACTCCCTCTGCAAGTCACCTGACAAAACCAGTTGGAGCTGTGAGAAGAGACAAGGCTTGGGGATCGTTCTCACCTTCCTGTTAGCCTGCGACAATGTGAAAATAATCTTGTTTTGCACTTGGTGTCCGCCAAACAGATGCATTCCCAAGAGAGAGAAACCTCCCCAAAAGATAACCAGAGTCTTCCCTGGAATTTTATGAGAAGTGGTTTAGCAGAGAGGGTCTTAAAGGGGGATGAGAGGGGTCAAGACACCTTAACGCACACTCTCCAACCTTTGTTCTAATGCAAAAGGAAAGATTACAAAACATTATCAGTGGATGCTTTTATCCAGAGTGCATCGCAATACAGTGAATGCATCAGTGATTGACCCCTGGCCCATTACCCCTCAGCCAGAGTACTTATGCTGGATTTAAAGTTGCACTGGACCAAACGGTGCTGTGATGAGTTCAGGGCCAGCTTGAAGCCAAAAGTTCAACATGCAAAAGGGTTCAAACTAACATACAGAAGCGTCCACTAAGTCTGCTTAAGGAAGAATCAGATGTAATACACACGTTATATAAAAGGGTAGCTGCTAGTGATTGTGCTAATGGTCAGCTTGGCTTTGGAAATGAGCACAAATTAGGTGCATGTGATGTGATTTAAGCACTGTGGGAAGTTAACTGCACCAAGCAATTATGACAGCTACCTATAAAATAACTGTATTCTTATTTGACTGTTGGGGGTACTTCTTGTGTTTGGAGAACATTTGTTCTAACAACCATTTTACGGCACCTAAACCTTGCCTGACGCTTGTTAGCCACATGCTAAGGTAAACCCATGGGAAGTAACAGGTTAGCTCGCATCCCTCTCCTCACGGCTTTAAGAGACTATTTCCTGTTCAAATGTAACGACTGTTGCGTTTACTCCACGTTGCAATATCAAACATACTAATGCCTGTATACATTTATGCCATATTTAATGGTTTTCGAGCAATACAGCATCCGGAATAGCTAGCTAAGTGAAGACGGCTGCGGTGTTACAGCAAATTTTGCACACTCGAAACAAATTGTTACAACTTCAAAACTAACATATTTGCTAGCTCTGGGTACTATTTTAACGGAGAATGAACACAATCAGCTACTCTTGGTCGTATTAAGGAGATGTTGGGAACATTTAAGACTTCAAATAGTGGGTTTTAGGGGGAAACACATGCTAAAAATGTGGCCCGACACGACGTTAGCTCGCTAGCCTGGTGTGTTTACATGTGGCTATAGCTTAGTCACGTGTTGACGTTGCAACACAGCCCGCTGAATTGTAAACTATTGTTAGCTTCGAGCTAACTTACCCACATGGGTAAAAGAAGCAGCTAACATATAAAAAAGATATGCGCTACATGCTTTAGTCGTGCAGCTGCTTAAAAAAGGGCGGACATGGCTAATATTCACCGTTTAAGGTTTTAAAAAATTTACTCGCCATGTCTCCTGGTTGCTGAACTTCTTAGTGATCACTTTCCCGAGCTGAAATCCCAGCCGATCGGCCACTTTCTGGGACAGGTCGTGGTGCGAGCTCCCGCTAAAAAGAACTATGTTCGGCATTGTGAAGAAAGAAAACGGTAACCCTTCTCCGCTGCAGCTTAGTCGAGATGAAGGAAAACAAGGGTCGAGTTTTTAAAAAATTAAATAAAGACGAGAGGTGGTAAAAGGGTCGAGTTATCGTGTCAAAGCTGCAGCCTGTGCATCGCACTGGTGCAGCGGTGGGGACAGTGGGCAGAGAGGAAATATCAGGCCAGTGTTTGCATGGTAAAGAGAAGAGCCCTTCCCTCATTGGTCCACTGACACAATACGCTGCTGCATTGTTTACCAAACACTTAAATGCACATTTATCACACACGCATACATTTTATTTTTGTTTTAATTTTTTGACTTAAGCTAGTTTTTTTTCTTTTTGCCATTTGTCCCATATTAAGGAAGTTAGGAAATTGACGATGCAATGTGATTAAACTTTTTTATTTTTGGTACTGAAACAATACAATTTCCCTTTAGGAATAAATAGTCTGTCTGTTAATCTATATTAATACGTTTATTATGATCCCTTTGAAGGATAAGGTTTCTATCTATCTATCTATCTATCTATCTATCTTTCTAGTTTATTATTGTTTTAGACCACTTTTATCAGGATATTACCAATATGAAAGTACAGCAATTACAGACAATATTACAATTATAAATAACAAGTAATACATATCTGAAAACACTTATACTACTTATGAATGAATGAATTCATTCATAAAAGCGGTTTATCATCTAATTGTAATGGTCTTTTATTCATGTGGCTGTGTATATGAGAGGATACAATTTATTCTTCTTCCTCCTCTCAGCATTGCTCACATATACATTAGATAAACCGTTTGAATCAATAATGAAATGTTTAATTAGAGGAGTGAGGCGGTCACCTGATGGCTGCTGCTTTGCATGCACACTTGTGATATTGCTTTTCTTGTAATTTGATTTTCCACTCAGCGAGTAGTCAGCTGAGGCTCCATGCCTCTCCTCGTACTAGTTCCTCAAACCAGAGGCCTGTTGTCTCCATTTCACTGATGACACTCTCTACAGTCACGTGCTGCTGCAGCTAATTCATCTCCTTTCAGACCCCAGTCACTGGAGATATCCTGCATCAACAACAGAAAACACTAGGCAGGGTTAAGCAACCGGCCAGCTATTTCTAAACACAACCTGCACTGTTGACTAAGTACACTTTGGTTGCGCTAACATGGACTTTGTGTGTTGGTTTGAATGAAGAGATAAAAGCAGAAACTCTAAATGAAATGTCTTTGCATCAGCTGTTATAGATAATCTGAAATTCTTCCATCCCGTCAGGGATAAGGAGGAGATAATGCACTTCACAAGTGATAAGAAAATCCCTGTTAATTGTTAGCATATCTGGTGAATTGATTTTGTTTGGACTGCTTGTTGTAACCAAACCCTTGGAGCTTTTATTTCCATACTCCGTACATTCCATATATAAAAAGAAAAGGCACAAAAAGTAAAGAAAAAGTATTTTTCAGAAATATATTTTATTGATGATGTCAGAGATGAAATGTCCAAAGCGTAGGTCCCAAAGAAAGAAAGATAACAGTTTTCATCAATAGAGACAAACAACAAACAAAAAATAACGTGTTTCTTTTCTTTAAATCCATTTACATGTAAACCGAGAATTGCTCTTGAGCCACAGTGGTTATATATTCTGTATATAGAGAGAGAACTGGCCAAGTTGGGTGTGACAGTCAAACAAGGATGCCCTTTTTTCCAAAATCCTTCTCTAAAAAGATATCCGCCTCGCCCGCTATAATAATAAAAAAACTTTGAGAGAGAGGAACATTCTTTGGGAATTTTTCAGATCTTTACGGTATGAATGTAGGAAGAGTTTTGGCAGAGCATGTTTCTCTTTAGCACAGTCCGTACATGTTGTAAGTGCTGAATCGAGTTCAAAAGAAACCACTTGTTGGAAAACGATATTCAATAAGAACAATATCAAATGTGTCTCTGCGGAGCCTGGTGTCTCTTGGGAGTCGCAGTGGGAGGTGTTTTTTTTTCTTCTTTTTTTCCTTTCAAAGTCCTCCAGTGTTCTTCTTCTGTTGTGCAAATACATTTTTGTTACATAGACAAGCAGGCATGCTGACTCACAAACCATGCAAAGAGTTAAAGTTGGCGCGAGCAGACGTCGAAAAAAAGAAAAGAGTAGTATTTGAATTTATAAAAAAAAATATACATATTAAAATAAGAAAAAAAGCCAAATTTAACGAGTAACGAGTGGAATGTTTTGTCAGACATGACAAATATCAACTTAAGCTCAAGTTTTACAAGTTTATAAAATGATATCAACTTAAAATGAACATGATAGACGTCTCAAATCACAAAGCAGCTGCAATGTGAGAGGAGGGGGGGGGTAATTTCAGTGTAATTTGATTTTCTCCAAGTGTCCGATCAATTAAAGTTGAGCAAGAAAAGAATAGAAGGAGACGCAGATGTCATAAACAGCCTGACATAATAGTGCAACACGTGCTCGCATATCCAAAAACGAGTTAAAATATCACTTTTCCCCATTTTTTTTCTCCAAATTTAAACTCAACAAGGTACAACAAACGGCCACTCGACCTATTTTGTGGTTGTGTTCTACGGTCGGAAAATAGCTAAGTGCGTTGGGAAAATTGTATCAAACAGTAAGCATAGTGATTTGTTTTACTCATTGTAGTGCTGTTTGACGATTGCACTCCTAAAGGAATAAAAGGGGCGACGTGTAGACAGAAGTGCAGTCGATGAAGACATAAATATGTTGCTCGTTTTTTTTTAAGCCCATGGAAGAACATCATACACCGTACTGTTTGTCGCACACAATATCATAGCTGTCATTAGTTTAGAGTACATTTATAAATTCTCCATATACAAATCTCCTATAAACAGCACAAGTTATAAATACACAGTTGATGAAAATGTCGGGGAGGGCCGAGAGAGCCGTGGAAAAAAAAGAGAGGGAGAGAGAAAGAAAGAAGGGAATGAAGGAAGGAAGAAAGAAAAAGTTGCTCCTTATTCTTGATAAATACAAAAAAGTAAGTTTTTGATCAACAAAGTTTGACAATAGCACTAAGTGTGTGAATGGCAGCCCTATGACTAACCAGAAAATGGATGAAAACACAGAACAAAATCTGGATGAAAAAACAAAAGTTAAAAAAATAATCTCATACAATAAAAAAATAAAAAGTCGACAGGCTTACCCAAACAGTTTTTTTTTTTTTTTTCTGATATTGTAAAATGAACTGGATGTGGAAATCAAATATTTAGACACAAACTGGCAATATTCCAACTACTGGCTCTCAAAATATATTCAAATTCAATATACATGAGTGCCCAACGGCAATAAAAGTATGAGAGGGCCGATCGGCACACATACAGAAAACGCCTGCTTGGTCTGTGAAGGATTAAATCAGTAAACATTGAACTGGGCGTATTGGGAGCCTTATCTAAAAGGGCCAACACGGGAAATGTTTGTCGACTTGCCAGCTAAGTGGAGTGAAAAGTACTACTGTAAATGCAAACTCATGCTTTGGCTTTTCTTGCTTGGCTTTCTCTTTTGGATAACATTCAAAAAAAATCCTGCAAATACGTTCTGGTCTCTCTGCTCGAATGCATGCTTTATGTGTGTAGAAAAGCAACGACTTCAGTTAAAGGGAAGCTACATCAAAGGCTAAACCTTTTTTTCTTGAGAGTTTTCCATCTAATATCCTTCTTTGAAGGTCTCCATGTTTGCACCATTTTTTTTCTACTGAAGCTGGCGACTACCTTAACAAAGCGTTTTCTTTCTTTCTTTACTTTTTTGTATTGTACAAAAAAATAGATCCATCCAAAAGTAAAGTAGCTCTAAAAGAGAGGCTGTGAGAGACATAAACGTTGTCCTCGTCACATTACCAAGTAAACATGCTGAAAGATTGTTTGCTTTATTTTTGCGTTGTTTCTCCTCCTGGAAAACTCTTCAGTCTTCCCTGTTTCCTTGCGGCGAGAAACATGGTTTTGACTTAAGGCAATCTTTTCCTGAACAATCCTGAAATCCAGCCGAACCCTCACCAAGGCACTCCTTCTCACTCGTCAAATTTTCCAGCGACAGGCATAACAGCGACAGTCTCGTCGTCAGCCCTTCATTTAAAAAGCCGGCTCAAGCTTCGGCTGGCCATAGTCCACAGTGAACGCATCATGTAAAATATTATCTCAGTTGCTGCGATGCCCTTGTTTCTGAGGGAAAAATAGTTGAGAAAAGATTAAAGAAACTCCCGAGCTGCTGCTGTGACAGCGGGGGAATGTCTGCTGTCCCTGGTGTCCATACCGTGTGTGTGGTCAGAAGGCAGCTGTGTAAAGCACCATATGATCCTGCAGCGTCATTGCACCTTTCTACGGCGAGATCTCGCCCCAACTCCAAACACACCCGACTGCTGCCTAGGTCACTTGGTTAGCCTCTAACGGGGCTAACTCCGGGGTGCGAAGACTGACAGAAAAAAGGAGTCTCTGAGCGAGCGTCGCCGTGAGCAACACCGTTATGTTTTAAATAGTTTTTCCCCTAATTCAGTCCTCCGTCTCCTGATTGGCTCCCTGCTCCGAGGCCGAGCCCACCCCCTCTCCCCTCGTTCTTTTTTATTGGGCCGAGGGGCCGCCAATCAAGGTGACTGACATTGGTGAGTGGGGTTAGGGGTGCGACTAAATGAAGTGATCAGTCGAGACTCTTCTTCCGGAGAGGTCAATGGTGACAGTGTGACACCCGGGTCTCACCCTCCGTTACAGTGGTTCCTCCTCCTCCATTGGTTCCTCCTCCGGCCTGGGGGACACAAAGACACGTTGCACAGATGAATCCTGCAGCTGTATCTGTGTGTAACCTGCTGACCTGATTGGTGATTATTCAGATATCTCACGTCTTCGTTATAAAGCATGCCTAATGGATGATTGCCACAAACTTGATTTTAATCATATCTGGACTATACAGACGGTAGTGTCAGCTGAATCATAAAGGAACAGTTGAGTAGGAGCCTTTAAATATACAAGTGCTAACTATCATTTACCTCTGATCCATGGCGTTGGTGTTAGCCACAGAGAGAGAGGCCATGGCGCTGACGGCCTCGGCCTCCTCTGAGTCGCCTCGTTTGGCCTCCAGCAGAGAGAGTCCCAGCCGCGGTGAGAAGCGCTGCACCGAGCGCCAGTACTTACCTGAGGGAAAAGAAGATGCAAGAGAAAGAAAAGCAGAGGTAAGTGTACAGATAATATCTTATTAAAGCTTTGGCATTTAGTATCAACATGTCTCCTGACATGGAGGAAAATAGTTTTGTTTGACAGTAAGAAAAATGCACAACGCTTTAGTTTTACAGAAGGCTGACTCACTGTGAGTCTCTATGACTTTCTCCAGAGAGCGAACAGCATTGGGGTTGGGCCTCTGCTCCAGCACGGCCTTCGGCAGTGGGTCCAGCTGCACGGGGAGACAACACACACAAATAAAATGTAAACACACATACGACATGGGGGCTGTGTTCACAAAATATGCCTTCCACAAGGGGGTCAAACCGTTCACACAATTAACAGAGATTTAACATAAACCTTGAGACTAGGAAAAGGCATCTTCAAGAATATTAACAATAAAATAATCCAAGATAAAAATATGTGCTATTGTGTATTCAGACACAGTGGCCTCCTTACCTCCTGGCCTAGCAGGGCGGCCACACAGGCCTCCGAGGCGTCGCAGATGGCGGTGAGGTCGTGACCCCCCTCCAGAGCCAGCACCACGCGGCCTCCGGCTAGGGTCATCAACTGCCTGGTCAGGTAGCCAAAACCTGAGCAAAGGTCACAGAAAGAACATGAAATTCATTTGAAATTTTTGTCACAATTTTATCTGGAGCCAGAGGACTGTGCACTTGTTTAGTTTTGGTTTTGTTTTGTGGTCCAATGCTGAGGTGCACGATAAAACAAATACTTCAGTTAATCTCCCACTCACATTTGGAGGTCAGATTGTAGCCGCCCAGTGGAGGAGGGTGTCCCTCTACAGCGTCGAAGCCAGAGGAGACCAGCACGATCTGTGGAGCAAACTCCTGGGCTATGGGCATCACCACCGACCTGAGAGAGGGAAGGTGGAGTATACATATTTTTCAGAATAAAAGACAATAACCTTTTAACACTTGGACATTCAATGTATTTAGCTGGTTTTGCGGGTTTTCCACACTTGCATGATGTTATTAAAAACCCATGTTAACCTCAAACACATTGGGAGTATAATACAGGCTACAGCTCTAAGGACAAACTCTCAGGCTCTACTTTGTCATCTGCATTGGCTTTTGGTTTTGTCTGAGTGTGATCTGGTGATATTGTATGTGGTACCTGAAGGCAGCCAGGTACTCTACATCCCCCATGGGTGGATCCAGACCTCCGGTGAAGGCGACATTGACGTTGAATCCGACTCCAGGCCCGCTGCCCACCTGCAAAGAGAAGCACATGCGTGACTCATACATCCATACCAAAAAAAAAACACCAAATCTGCTTGTTTGCTGTTTCGTTTCCCCTTATTTACAGCTGTTATAAAGGTCTGTCGCAATTCCCTTAAGCTCACAGTGGCCAACCATCCTTTCAAAACTCTAAAATATTCAATTAAGTAGCTCATTAGAGAGATAAAAGCTGCACACGTTTGGTAATGTGTGGTAATTTTTGTGATTATTTGTTCTCAATTTTGGTCATGTGAGTGGATTGAAGTACACACTTCCCAATTGTCCAGTACATTTTAAACACACATCAGTATTTTGCTCAGTTTACAAGGTTACCGTCACTCACCTCGTCAGGCGCTCCACTTCCTGGGAAGAAGTTGCCGTCGTCATAGCGATGGATGGACAGGTAGAGGACGTTTGGGTCGTCGTAAAATGCTTGCTGGGTGCCGTTGCCGTGATGAACGTCCTAAGGGGTTAGACAGCAGACACATTATACAATCACAACTTTGACGAGCCTTTAAAAAAAAGAAAATCAAACTCTACATCACACGATAGAGACGCGGGTGCTCAAGAGACTGACCCAGTCCACGATGAGGATCTTGTTGACGTTGAGTCTCTGCTGTAACAGTTTGGCTGCGATGGCCACGGAGTTGAAGTAGCAGAAACCCCTGAAACACAAAGCAATTGGAGGGAGGGCTGAGTGTTGTGAAATAACTGTGCCAAAGCACTTTCCTGCTCCATTTTCATGTTTTCATAGTGCGTTTCAAACACACTGTGAAGAGGATATGCAAAATAAATAGCTCAGTTCTGAAAGGGCTGGCAGAATAAAAGGCTTGTGGTACTTAATGTGCAAATAAACCCAATAGTTTATGTGATTTCTAGTCCAGACGAGCCCGCTGGTATTTGTATATGCACAGATTAAGTGGCTCCAGCTGAGTGTGGCGACGGCTGTGGCCTTACATGGGAGTGCTTTCCTCAGCGTGGTGTCCAGGAGGGCGGACCACAGCAAAACCATTCTGCAGACAGACAGACAGATAGGAGCGACTGTTAGCGGCAATGATTGCCACTGAAGTGTTTACGAATCAGTGGTGAACCACCGCTAAGAACCCTGTCATTTAGTGCGATACACACTCAAAACACAGAGAGCAGCGGGCAGCTCTAATGTTTAGAAATGCAGTTTCTGAATGGGAAACCATCAAGATAAAGGTAAAGCACCTTTACCTTAAGTACTAAGAATTAAACTGCAGCTACAACAATAAGTGGTAACATCAGTAATAGATTAGGGTTCCAAACTCAGCTTACACAACATTTTTATGAGCTTGCAAAAATGCATTTTTGGGGAGAGACAGAGATGTTGATATCCATCGCTTGAGTGACTTTTCAATAAGAAAATGCCTAATGAATGAAAACGTTACCTCATTTATTAACAGTCTGCAGTGTATGACAAAAGCCTAATTCTTCAAGACAACAAATTATGCTGGAATCATTTGAAATGGCCTACTTTTGAACAAATGTGTTTCCAAATGTTGCCTTTGAGATGATAACGAAGCGTACATGTCTTCTTGTTGATGTGGGAAGGAAAGAAAGAAAGAAAGAAAGAAAGAAAGAAAGAAAGAAAGAAAGAAAGAAAGAAAGAAAGAAAGAAAGAAAGAAAGAAAGAAAGAAAGAAAGAAAGACTAGCTGGACGAGCGTGTCAGCGGTTACCTTCAACTCCCCGGTGGCCACTTTGAAAACGAGCTCCACCACCGAGCCGACGGCCAGACGAGCCGCGCTGGAGGAGTGCACCTCGTTCCAAATGGTGTCACTGTCAACCTGAAAGCACAGGACACACCTGAATCAAAGCTAAATCCACTACATTTAACCAGCCAAACTGCTCGGCACAAAGACACTGGTTTCAAAAAAGCTTTAATGCTTATATTCCCCTGATGTTAAGCACTTTGAACCATCTCTATGTTTGAAAGGTGCCTTGTCTCTCCATACAATGACAATGACTTTTGCATATTTTTTTTTTATATTATTGGATTATTATTAGATAGATTGCATCTTTTAGACAACACACTGCTGTCATGCTGCTTTAAAACACTCCATGAATGTGAGGGTTACTTACCCCTACACCTCCACACGGTAGCCGTACGAACATGGGAGTGATTGAACCTGGTGATCAGGAAATATTAAATCAAGGACTTGATATTGGTGGTTGAGTCATTTTAATTCTGTGTTATTGTGTATATTTTCGCTCACAATCAAGCTTCTGACGGAGAGGGTTGGTTCCATACAGCAGGACGTGGGCTTCAGAGTGAACCGTCTGCAGCTCTTCCAGAGTGGCCTTCCTCCCACGGATACACTACACACAGAGGGATACAACTCTCATATGCAGTTTACAACTTTGTGTGCAGTCCGCTGTGGGAGTCTTTTGTCTTTTCATATTATTCTAACTTACCTCACACTGAGCTCTGAGTCCAGTCTCCTGCAGTCGAGACCAAATGCTCTGGATGCGCCCGGCGTGCTCCGGGTGACTGTTGGTGTTCCCACACATACACTGGTGCTTCTGCATTAGAGAGTCGTACACCAGGCCTGAGGAAAACGCACACAGAAAACACACACTCAGTCAAATGAAAATACTATTTCTAAAGTCAATCAGGGCACAAATCTTAGCTACTCACATTGTGTTCAGACACATCTACAGCTGCATATTCTCGTTCTTATGCAACTGTTTTTCTAACATTTTCTAAGCAGTTATTGGAGTGGGAGTAAAGTAGGCCAAATTGTTATAAAAATATCTTCAACTATTCTTTAGGGCGATGTGTGAGTTTATCGTGGGAAGCTTTATGCTTTCTTCATAAACCATTTCTTCACAGCTTCCTTTATCATATTTGTCTTCTTTGGCCAATTCATCTGCTTTTTGGATGGCTGTTTTTGCCTTTCAGTCCCCGTTGCACTCGGAAGGGAGGGAGTGAAATTCAAAGCCAAAAAAATGAATGAACGCTAGAGGCAGAAAGGCAGGCTCAATACTTCTTGCAGCCTGACAGAGGTTTAGGACAAAGACAGATGGCAGTGCTGACCTGTGGTGAAGCGAGGTTTGATGGGAGGGTCGTTTGCCGGGGCACTGATTGGGAAGGAGGAGGCTGAGGCCGGAGATGACTGGGCCCTGGACAGGGGACGGTGTCCTGGAAAGGAGATGGACAAGCCGGCAGCCTCCATGGAAGCCTGATAGTTCCTCAGCTGATGAATCCGCTGCTGCTCCAACAACAATGCCTGCTGCTCACATACACACAAACACAGAAAACTGAGAATAAACTAAATGAAATCCTGCAGTTGTCATGTTGAGATGTTTTCAGAACATTGAAATTCATTAGGGGAAGAAAATGTAATTCATTAATACATTTTTTACTTTAGTTAATTTTCTTAAAATGTAATGTAATTTGTGAATTGAATTGAAAAAAATTATCTTCAATACTTGTCATGCTGCAAGTACAACGTATGGCCTAAAGATGGCAGCCAAAACACATTTAGAAGTGATTTCATAATAGTTCCAGAGATGGCATAAGACAAAGAGCAACATTTTCACAACCCAAAAAAATACAATCCTATATGTAGTTTAAAGGTTTCTCCAGGAGTCGGAATGAATTCTCCAAAACTGCACATCGATGCTCTCAGCCTATGTTCTCTTAGACAGCTTAATACAAGGGGCACAGCACACGCCTCCCTTTCCTTCTGCCCTACCTGTCTGAAGATCAACTCCTGTTCGACCAGCCTCTCCCTGTGCTGCTGCAGGCCCTCCTCCTGCATGTCTTGTGGGTCTGGGGGCTCCTGCTTGATGGTGACCCCCGGTGGCAGAGAGTCCTGATGCTCCCTCAGCTCCTCCTCTGTCTCCTCTGGGTGGCTCTGGTGCTGACGGCCCACGGGGGATTCGCCCGGCTTGGCTATCATCTGTGGGAAACACATTGTAGGAAAGAAGGGAGAGCCACGATGTCACATTTACTTTAAACAATAAAACAACAGGATGTGACAATTTCCCCCAACGACTTGTGAAGCGGTCAAATGGGAGCACCCTCTCCTCTGGATGAAATTTGTGGCAAATTTTCATGAGCATTCTTCTTTCAACTAGCTTGATTTGGATTACTCCAAAAGATTGTTGTCTGGCTCATTTTAAACCTATCCGCTCTAATTGAACGTGAGCGGCAGTTCTGCCTCCTTTACTGTGAGGCGAACAGAGACATTCCACGCTCCCTGTTGTGCTGCTTTTCATCGAGTATTTCTGGGGCCTGCTGTTAGACGAGCAGTGATTCAGCCGTCTATTCATTAACTGTCAATGACACAAACCATTCAAAGGTGCGTTTGAAAGCTGTTGAACACACGAGCAGGAAGCCTTAAGCTACAAGTGTTTGAGTTTCCCAGAGCTTTGAAAGCTTCAAGGTGGCCTGGTGCAGAGTATGACACAGCATTAACGTTCACCAGCTCTTTAATAGGATTTAAATGTGCACAAATGTTACATGTTACAGTTCAAGCCAGGGAACATAAGAGTGATCCCAATTAATTTCATGCTTGATTCATATTTAAAAGGGAGAGTTCATCAAAGTTGCTTTTGTCACTGCAGAACTCTCTGTCACCCACCCACCGATAAATAATCTGGCAAAACACAACTTCACCTTTTATTTCTTTTATGTGCAAGTTAAAAAGGCTACATATAGATACCATCTTACTTAGTGACCTTTAAAGGTGCTAATGGCACATTTTTGTAACTTCCTGACAGAGCCAGTTTTCTGCTACCAGCTGTTCCCAGTGCTAAACTAAGCAAGAGAAAACCTTGGATTACGATAGGTATTGAATACCTATCAGTTTCTTTAGAAAAACGACAAATCAAATATACTTTTATAATTGGCTAGAACCAGACCTGCTTTTAAATAAGCTTCTTTTGAAATGCTGTCAACCTAACTAGCTAGATAAAATGATGCCACTAATCTCACAATACAATATCAAATCACTCTCTCGTATTCTGATTATTCCAACAGAGTAGAATAAGGTTTGAAATGCCAGGAGCTAATAAAGAGAAAAGCTACAAGCAACTGGAGAGCTCTCAAGCATGTGGAGAGAGCGGAGCATGCGGGGGGGGGGGGGGACGCATAGGAGGAGGAGAGGAAATCCCTTGTTTCATCCGCCCACCTCTCCTCCAGCAAGTTACACTCCTTGAATAGGTAGCGCCGTCCACAGCATCATTTCCTACACTGACCATATAAGGCGCAGGCTTCCGCTTTGTTGCCATGACAGCGCACACAAGTTACCTCGCAGCCCGTGGCAACTGCCTCAGCCACGCAGTCACAGAGACGTGCATGCAAACATTCACAAACACACACACACACACACACACACAGGCACAAGCACACACACTGCTTTCCATGATAACCCATACCTGCCTCTACCTACTCGCAAAAACGAATTACTACAGAGAGAGAGACAGGCAGAGATAAAGAAAACAGCTAAATAAATCAAGGACATCACAGATGTCCACAGCTAACACATTATTGGCTGTGTTACTGGCTGCCACCTACACAAACAAATACACTACAGCTCCTGCCTTGGCCCACGCTGGTTTATAGCCCTCATTAGTTATCAGCTTATTTGAATGTGACGTCAGATCTGTCCATCACCTGCCTTCATGTGTACACTAAGCAAACTGTTATATATCAGTGTTATATAATAATTATAATGACGATATTCACAGGAAACACAGGAGTATAAAAAGAGAGTAGATTCCACACACTCTTACAATGCTGATGGCTGCATTTCTGACCTTCCATGTATGCCTTTTGCACTAGAAAATACCAATCTGATGCTATATATTGCACATATTGTTTTTTGCATTGACCATAAGGCTCTTACTTAAGGCCTTTATACTGTTTATTACATTTATTATGTCAATTTTTCTAGTTTCATTTATGCTCTCTGTGTTTGTTTGGAGTGTACTGTAAACAGTATTTTGTTTCCCTCCATGTCTAATACATATTGTGGCACGGTGGCACCCTTCCTTAAATTCTTGAATTTTCTCAGCCAAAGCTTTGTTGGTTTGGCTCGTGCATCTCACCTTGTTGAGGTGGAGCTGCTGCTGCTGGAACTGCTGCTTGTGCTTCTCCAGGAACTGCTGGTGCTGCTGCTGCACCACCAGCTGCTGCAGGGCCAGAGCCTGGGCGTGGGCCTGCGCCGCGCTGCCCTGGGGCAGAGGGGCAGACTGGGTCCGCCCCAAAGGCCGGTGCTGACGCTGCAGTTTAGCCATGGATGCCACTGGAGACATGGACAGGCCGCTCACACCTGGGACACACACACACAAGACATGGGGGAGGTTTGGGAAGAGGTTCAAGGTTCAAGGATTCATGGATTTTATTGTCATTGTAATACACAGCAAAATACAGTTTGGCACTCTCTAGCAGCAGTTGTGTTTATAGGTTTAAATGATACAAAACACAAAAAGACACAATAAGACAATGACAAATAAAACAATGACACAAAGACAAAGATAAAATTACAAAAATAAGGTGGAACAGCAAAAAACAGAGTGGAAACCGAAAGCCCAAAAGGAGATTTTTTTCTTCATAAGTTGTCTGGCAGAGAGGGCCTCACACAAGTGATTGTTTTTTCAGTCTAACATCGGCTGTGCACTTGAAGTTGTATGTTCGGGGTTGAGCCACAAAGGCGTTCATTTTCTGCACTTCCTCTGTACTATAAAGTGACAGTACTGTTTAAACATGATGCATCCTTCTCCCAGTGAAACACAGGTCTCCTAGGACATTATACACTTCCAGTAGCCTACCTTTTCAAGCTAGTAAACAAAATGTGTCTTTTGCAGTCGCCTTGTTTCCCAGATTGAAAACTAAAAGCAAAGACGAATGACTTTTTGAATGAATGCTGTGGTGGAGCAGTCAAGGACAGGTTTATATCGTTCTGATGCAGAAGGAGTCTTGTCACACCACAATGACTGAAGAGAACCCTGACCTTTTATTGTAAGCTGAGGCTTTCGAGCTGAATGCTACAATACAACATGATTTCCTGTTCCACTGTTATTGTGTGTTGGACCTAAGATTAGTCAGCAGATGTATTTCTGAACCTAATAAATAAAATACCATCTGTGCTGCCACACTGCAATTCTTCCATAAAAGCAAGCAGCTTAGTCTATTTACAGTGTATCATCCGGGTGAGGAAAGAAAGAAAAACTGTCTCCATCCAGTCTGGGAAATTATCTGAGAAGCTTGATTACTGGCAAATGTCAGAGAAAGGGACTTGACTACCAAAGCGTTTTTTAAATTGTTGCTGAAAAAAGCTCATTGATGCGTAGTTACCACATGTCACAGTGGAGCGGGGTGTCAAACGGAAGCGGTATCTGATATGAAATGACAAAGTACGTGGATAAAGAGAGGATTTTTTTTAATGGCTAGATAACATGGCTTCCTTTCATCTGAGCTGAAAAATGAATGACTGCGTCTGCTACTGGCTTGTGTGTGGACGTGCATGTGTCCTTGTCACTCGGTACGTTGTTGTTGTTTTTGTGCGCTGTTACACACATACGTGCGTCATTGCCCATTCACTGCTTAATGCGCCGCTGAAATTAGCAGCAATACGGCAGTCAATGAGTGGGAAAATGGCGCACAATGCAACCATGTCACACTCTCGTAGCATACGCTGATATATGAAAGGAGCTCATTAGTTGTAGCAAATGAATGGACGTCTGTCAATGTGAGGAGGACACACAGTGAACCACCGACACACCTCGCTGTGCGTGTGGAGATGGGGTTTCTTTTTGTGAGCGTCGCGGGAGCAAAACTAGATTGTTCTTAAACTTTCAGACTGAGCTGTTTTTGGTGATTTGAGTTTTTTCCTTTAAACTACACATCTGTCTGAAGGAATAACGATGAACAGCAATATTGCCTAACGCTTGATGCTTATTCAAACAGTCACAGTTACCATGAAATATCAAGGATTTGTTTTTCACAAGTTCAAAACACTTTTTCCTTAAAAAGAAGCAATTAATTAGGCTAGGCGGGCCACAATTAACTTGACTCAAAAATATATTTTTTTGGTTATACTTCATTTTGTCTGTTTTCGTTTTTTGTTGTACACCTAAAACCTTTTAAAATAAATATAGGGCCTACACACACACACACACAAGGAATCGATCACTCATTCCCATCCCTAGCTTTTATCTTTATCAATCACTTCTTGATTTAGTGAAACTTCTGTTAGTACTCCTACCTGTCACCAGGGGGCTCTGCTCCATGAGCACCATGTGTTGGAGCAGTGGACTGTGAGTTCCCGCCTCGGCCAGGTAGGGGGTCAAGTGGAAGGGAGGGCTGAGGGAGAGAGCCGGCTGCAGACCTGCATCCTGCTGGGCCGAGGTCACCTGGAGAGGAGGCAGAAGGTGATGAATAAACGTTCAAACACAGGACCCTTTACAGATGAACAGATGCACATGCACCTAGCTAGAAATGTCTTCCTTCCTTACATTGGAAGCAGCAGTGGCCGTTGCTGTGGCAGGCAGCCCCAGGGTGATGTTGGGTAAAGATGGTGAAGTGTAGAGGGACAGCTGGTTGAGGGAGCCCCGCTCAGCACCGCCGCACAGCCGCTGGGCCAGAGACGCCTGTGAAGCACATTTAAATGATTTATCTGTGTTTGCATCATGAGGAAAGAACAGCGGAAGGGGCAAAACAACACTGTGGCAGTAGATGTCCACACATGGCGGAAAGAGCTTAGTTTGCACCCCACCGGCGATATGAACCCACCATGGCCACAGGCCTCCTCCTCCACACTGCATGAGTGCCCCTAATGGCCACCACAAATAGCATCTTGCCAGCTCCTTGGCTCTCTTCCTCCTCTGCAGACCCATCATCTGAACATCCCTCACTCAGAGCCTTTGTACACGCCATAGGCTGCTGAGTTTGAAAGCTAACAACTGGCACTTGTAGGCCCGCACCCACACAAAGCAGCAACAATTCTCTCAGAGTAAAAATGTGTTTACAATTTCGGTTTATGTAGATTATATGCAAATGCTGCAGTGTACAATTTTGTTCCAATTAGGGTTCATCTCATACAAAGGTTTTTATAATGAAGCAGTCTATTGCTAATGCTTTGTGCCATGATACATTATCCTTTTATGCTTTAAAGTATTTATTGTTTCCCAACTATTCTACCTGTATTTATCTATATCTGCAGAGGAGAAATGAATCAGAATTGTTAAATAACAGCTCAATGAAAGCAAATTCATATTCATATAATGTTCTACACCTTAGGTGTTTAAGTGACAAGTTACTAGCTGTATATGTGTGTGCGTGCCGTGCACGCGTGTGTGTGTTACCTCTGTGTTGTTGGAGACAGACAAAGTGATGCCGTTCTCATTGGGGATGTTGTTGGAGCTGTTATTCGGGGAGCTTGGGCCTGAGCCGGGGGCACTGCTACACACGGAGTCTGAAACAAACACACACACAGACAAATCAAGATAAATACAAGCAGAAAATACAGCAAACCCTTTGAACACCAGACGGCTGTGGATTTGAGCGTCCCTCACCTGCCATGTCGAGTGAGCGTTTCTTGGCCGTGGTGATGGGGCTGTCTCGGCGACGCAGCAGCGGACTGCTCCTCCGCTCGCTCACCTTCTGCTTCAGCCTGGAACGCAGCTTCAGGTTGGGCTCCGAGGCTGGAAGAGGGATCGGAGAGAGCCAGGGGATTGATTGATTGATTGATTGATTGATTGATTGATTGATTGATTGGTGACTGTGCAATCACATCATACACCAAAATGGAGATTCAGCTGAGAACAATACTTGTATATAAGTACATAGTGAAAGAGAGAACGCAGGATGCATCTCGATGAGGAAATGTATTTATATGTGACTATGTCAGATTAATAATGGAAATATGACAATGCTGAAGCAAAGTAAACATAAGTTAAGTATTGGTTTGAATCTAGTCCAGTTCGGGAAACTTGGGCTTTTCAGGTCTGCCGGCCGTAAATCGATTTGTCTAAGTCCCCCGTAAATCGGACCTGAGCAATGGCATTTATAAAAAATTAAATAAAAATTGCGTTTCATAAACATTTACATTTCCTCATGGGAGGTTTAAATGGGGCGACCGTGGCTCAGTTGGTAGAGCGGGTTGGCCAATGATCAAAGGGTTGGCGGTTCGATCCCCGCCCGGCCACCTGTGTCATGGTTATTGTGTCCTTGGGCAAGACACTTCACCCTCTTTGCCTCGTGTAGATCTGTATGTTTGAGGTGGTGGTCGGAGGGGCCGTTGGCACGGAATGGCAGCCACGCTTCCGTCAGTCTGCCCCAGGGCAGCTGTTGCTACTATTGTAGTTTACCACCACCGACCGGTATGACTGTGTGTGAATGAATGGAACCTGGAACCCTCTAAAGCGCTTTGAGTCCTTAGGGAATAAAGCGCTATATAAATCCTATCCATTATTATTATTAAATTGATAAATCTAAATTACTTACAAGCTGCTATACAAGCTCAAGTATAAGAAGAGTTTATTAAGCCAGCTAAGTACCTCGCTGGTTTATGTTTTATTTATTAATTTGATCGGAATTTCCAAAACGTTTATAAAAGAAAATTCAAATCAGTTTGTGCTTCGGTTAATTGCCGTTGTCTTAGAGCACAAAACGATAAGTTCACAGAACAGGCTCATCATATTTTTTCAACATTTAACATGTTTTCCTTTAACACTAAACATATTCAACAAAGTTAAATGTGATCTCACCTAATGAGTGTTAATTAGGAGCCACACCTGTATCTTATTATCTGTTGTACTTATAATGAGGCGTGTCACATGGTGCCATCTGGTAACTTCGTTTTTTTTTTCAACTCCTCGGTGCCAACACCCCTGTCAAGCCAGTGTGATGTTAACCTGCGTCAGCAGGGCTTTGGACAAATCAATCAAAAGGGTGGGAGAGTTCCTTAAGCAACAGTCTCACAGGCTTTGAGCTTAAACTTCTCTCCTCACTCTGATCCGTTTTGGAGCGTCTTCCACAGAGCGACTCTTATGAAATTCGGTAGACAAAATGTTACAAGCTCCTACTCAAGTACGGCACAATTCCTCACAATTGAAATGCTTTCTGAACAGGTCACATTCTGATCCATTTTCCCAACAACATTGTGGCTAAAGAGCAATTAGTTCCAATTCGGGATGTCTGACAGCCTAAGGGGCCTCTTGGTCTTTTGTGCACACTGTCACTAACTTGTGAATGGAGACAGGGAGAAGGGAACGGCATGTCACCTTGTCTCCGGCAATGGAGGCTAATGATCTGTTTACTCTGCCCTGCCAATCAGCAGCCGTGGATAATTTCACTATTCATTATCCAATTTTTAAAAGGAGAGTTGAATCCAAATGTGGTAACTAACCCTGATTAGAAAGTGACCTGATTAATATGCTTCTTAATTTCTAACATTCTAACACTGAAATGCTACAACTTGAGGAATCTTCCATGTAAAAAAAATGCTTTTAAGGAAACTTTGATCAAAAATCAACTAGTTTCCATTCACAGTGTCAAGTAAAAATAAATGTGTGGAAAAGAGTGAAGTGTGAGCTCTGAAGTGTGAAGGTACGGCAGGACAGAGTGGGAGGAAAAAGCTCAGTCCAGATGGAGTCAAACCAATTAATTTAAGTGGGAGTTTGTAGAGCCAATTTACTACGAGTCTGGCTTTCTGAGGTTCCCTGTCCCTGAATATGATTTTTAGATCTTTGCAAACAATGAAAATGAAAGTATTCTGCAAAAGAATTACACTAGCTCAACAGTAAAAGAAATCCTGCTAAAAACTAACCAGCATTCAAACTTCAGATTCTTACATGACTATTTCTGTTTGATACAGTAAGTCTAAAGAATATGTGCTTAATGCAACCAGGTATAACCAAACAATAAAAATCGAACAATATTATTAATATAGGAATAGAACATTAGACTACAATATTTACACAATGTAAGTACTGGAGTAAATGATATATGTAATATGTACAAATATTGATGTCAGAAGTGTTATAAGTATAAATATAGCTTAAACAAGTACAATATTATAAATTATAATATATATAATATATATAAAATCTTAAGTGGTTGTAATATTTTAAAGCCCAAACATAGTTGCACCCTTTTCTATGGTCATCACCTTGTTATTGCAACACAAGTGACTATAATGAAAGGATTTATTTTCTCACTATAAAATCTGAAGACAGTGTCGTTCGTGAGGAAAGAGGGGACAGTAATTGGCCATTTGAAGTGCAGTAATTAGGTTTGTGGTTCCTACTTCAACAGAATGAGAACACTTTTTTTTAATGCAAAGCTCCAATATGACAGCAACCGAAATAATCACAGCTATGGTATAGTCAGAGCCAAATGGAATCGATTGGGGAAATGTCAGTAATTGCAAAAAGAGGTTTTCTATGCTATTTGAGTGGAATAATAATAAAACAACATCTTAGAGAAATGCAACTGCTAAGATATAAGATGGTGCTTTGAGAACAAATGTGGTATAAGTCACATTTAAGGAGGTAACGTGATTGTAATTGCGCCTGGATCGATCCTACGTCTCCAATTTGCTGAGTGTTGGGAATCAATGCGAAGAATTATTTTCATTTTGGTAGATTAATGATGATTACATTAATATTGCAGCAGTTGATTACATTAATATTGCAGCAGTTTATAATGAGAAATTATACCTGGTGCTACATAGCCTTGACATAGCTGAATCATAATAAATTAAAGGCTTTGGGATAGGCCTTGGGGAGGCATGAGCACATACAATAACACATGATATCTGTGCACAGATGGTGCATTGTCACCCTGTTAAAATGGGCCTCACAACAGAGGTGAAAGGCTGTGTATTCAGTGTGTGGCATGTTGCTTTGTATTAATGGGCGAGCTGTTCAGTCTGGTTTTCGAACGACTGAACGTACTGTACAGTGCTAGTCTGCAAGCCTGCCTATGAGCTATTGTGTCCATGTGAAGGACGTGCTGCCCCAGTTAGGCTACAAAATTTTTTTTGTTATTGGTGAAAAGACAGCATGCTTTTCTCTTCCGCCATTAAAAGAACACCCAAAAAGAGGTCCCAACCTTTCCCAGCCATCTACATCTTTCTGAGGCATTCATGTACATGCTACAGACGGGGCATAGTGTAAGTTCATCTGATTCTGTCTCACACCCATTTGACCGAGGCTCAGGCATTCAAGCACCTCTTGTCACGCAACTTTTTCTCCACCATACAATTAGATCATCACGGGTATCTTACTAATGGCATCATAGGGCATTGAAGTTATAGTCCTTAATATTAAATTGAAATCAAACCCCATTTTTTAAATGCTATTTATTGTTGTTCAATGTATTTATAATACATATGTAATTACTATCTATGGAGTATTTTTCACTGTAAGTGGCCAACAGTTCAGCTGAATTAAGATTGCCTATCTAAGATCAGGGGATTTAAAGGAGACAATGCAGCACGTAAGTCAGCGTCAACTGCTCTTGCTGTACGCTGCTTGACATCAAATCACAGTTGCAATTATTACTGACTTATTTCTTAATTAAAACACTTTTTTTGTTTTTTTGGATGCACGGTAAACGGATACAACAGCTGTTGTATTTCTAACAAAGTAACTGCTCTACGAGTGTTACAATCAACCAGGAGTGAATTATTTAGGATCAAAACTTGGAAACTCCAATATAAGCCATCTTTAGCTTAATCTATCATCATAGTTTTCTTATATCGCTTAGGATAAGAGTATAAAAGCTGCACTAAACTTTTCAAACGTAAACAACAAGATGGGAGATGCACAAAAGAGCGCTGTTGCTTCCTCGGACCGTTGCTGGGAGCCCTGGGTGCCAGTCCTGCCCCCTGGCCATAAAGGTGAGGCCAGGCGGCGATATAAAAGAGCCTCTAACCTCTCCGGAGCTGGCATTACCATAAGTAAACCCCGCAAAGAGCGTCAGCACTGTGGGCAAATATCAGGGTGGCATGGGTTCTCTCCTCTCTTGGCAACCGAGCACAATCCTCGGCTTTATAGAAAATCAAAGGATGGACTGACACTCCGGGGACGATCATTTCCCTCCCTGCCATATTCCCGCCTTTTTTCCCTTTCTTTCTTTACGTTAAGCAAGTTTTTAGGGCATCATCGTGCCACTTGCTGGATTTAGTTAAAATCCTGCTTGCCAGCTTTCACAATCCCTACTCTCATTTTGTATTGCTCTGCTTTTAAGAGAAAAAACACAAATGCTTATCCTGACAAGTAAATACTGGGGTCTTGAGGTCTTTTAAATGGTCAGTGAAGCCACCAAAGGGTGTTCACTCTCTTCATCCTCTTGTGTTCCTTGTCTTCTCATCATGTCTCCTTCCCTTCCCTTTCACTCTCCTATTTCTTCTCCTCTCTCAGGGAGGAATGCGGCTGTGTGGGCCAGTGTCAACTGCGGTCTGTGTCTGCTGTTGTAGCCAGAAGGCCGAAAGGCTCAGAGTCAACAGGGCTGGAGCGCTGGCTGAAGCCGCCTGCCGCCGCGCTAAGTGAATAATTGCACTGTAAGACGACCGCTGCTTCACGGCTACACCACCGCACACTTCAGACACACACAAAACCTACACATACACACATAGCCCCACACACACACACACACACACCTGACAAAAACAAGCTGCAAACAGCTGGTTTCACTCTGCAAGGGCTTCTGTAGTTTCAGCAGGGAAGCCTATAGAAGACGTTAGATTGTAGCCCACAAGAAACCAAAAAATCCAGCGGCGCATTGGGCAGCGTTGTAGGACCTCTAATGACTTCTGACAAGCTTTGTCGCCAATGTAAAAGAAAACATGCTGTTGTATGCAGAGGTACAACCCCTACTTGAAGCAGCAGTGTGTCTGGGTTCAAGTGCACTTTGTTAATAACCTTCATTCATCTGTAACACTTTTCATAAAACAAGATTACGAAGGCCTTTACAGATAAAGGATATTAAGATAACAAGTAATTATAATAAGTAATTAAAAAGGCCAATTTAAAAATCAATTCTTTGAGCCAAGGGTTCTAAGACGGTGTTATTGCTGCTGTGTTTTATACAAGCTCAAGGTGCTCAATTATTTTCCTGGAATGTACTGTACCGGAAGTAATTATATCTTACATGGTTGGACAAAAACATGAATAAGTTGAAATTATAGAAATGTATCCACTCTTGGTTGCGGCTGACAAATGAAATATTGCTTGAATGTTCTCAAACTCAAATACAACCCCAAGATCTATGGCTCAGATCAGTTCATTTTTTAAGGACGTTTTTAAGAGGAAGCAAATCAGTTTGTTTTTCGTGCTAAAGGTTAAATCAGCAATTACCTTTAAAAAATATATATATTAGACTTCCAAGATTTCACATTTCTAAGAAAGGTTGTTAGTGAGTAGACAGACAAAAGTTCTGTTGTGTTTTCTGTTGGTGTATTATCAGAATTTACAGTGAAAAGAAAAATATCAGTTGTTAATCACTTGGCCCAAGACTTTAATGCAAATTGAAAACAATAAAGCGGCCAGGAATGGAGCCCTGGGGAACCCCAAAAATAATTGTTGCAATGCCAGAGATGTTCATAGGTGACATGGCCTTCAAACTAATTAAAACCATCAAAAACAGCAAGCATCAGAGTGCTGCTCCATGTTACTGATGATCTAATACAACCTCTAACCAGTAAGAACCTGAGCGAATGTACACCGCGCTTTCTAAATTCCTGGCTCAAAGGGAACATTTTGACATAGGACAAACAATCTAGAGGAAATGTAACTACTAAAAACAAATAAAACATCAGGTGCTAAAATGGTAAAAAACCTTTCCACTCTATTGAACTCTTGAACCACCTCAATACTCTCTTGAATACTCTCATGTGGGGGATGCTTGGTGACCCTGACAGTCTAATGTGGACGAGATTAATGGTTGGTTTCCAATTCCATAAAAATTACACAACTGCTACTGGACATGACATGTGCTAGTGTGTATGACCTCTCTGAATGGGAGCCTGCATATGGGCATATAGACTGCACTACATTCAAAAAGCGTTTAAGTGTGTGTGTGATTTAGGCCTACCAGTCTTTCGCAGCGGGAAGTCATCTCGGGGGTTGTAGACACCCAGTACAGGATGGTTGTAGGTGGACAAACCAGTCTGTGGAGGCGAGCTCTGGTCCAGGGAGCTGTGCTGGGTTTTTCTATAGAACAAGAAACATAAAAGCACACACAGTATTGAAGGTGCCGCCAAGATTGCTAAATCACGCTAAACAAGGCCAAACATTCATATCCCAGTGGGAAATGTGACTGAATGAGTATTAATCCCAACAAAGTAACTAACTTCGTGGCTGTCAAAGATCTGTATGATTAACGCATCATGCAAATCCCTTGGCAAGAACGCAGATATTCGCTGCCATCTGTTCACTACCTACAGAGTAAGGTAGCGTTTGTAGGCAAAGTTAAGCTGAGTTGGCTTCAGAACAAATTTGTGTTCCCGACAGGCGGATGCACCAACGCATCTCATCCAAATTGGAAATTTCCACAAGGCCAAAATAAAAAGAGAAAGTTTTTATCACTTTGAGCAGCCGAAAGTAAACGTTTGTGGGTGTTTTATTGGGTCACACATACAGATTATGTAACATTATATAGTTGTATTTGAACTACAGTATATAGTTTAGTGCTTTTACTGTGCCAAAAAGAAACATAACTTGGCAAGGATGTCCAGCCCTCAACTACAAACTATTATATTTAAGGATTATGCCAGGTGATTTTACAAAGCAGATTTTTTTCATCCTTAAAAATTATGCACTGTCAGTGAAAAAAAAACAATTTAATTAAATTACTTTAGTTTAGAACTGAAAAAGTGAATTAGAAAAAGAAATCTGCATAACCATGTTTCCGGTCATGCAAAGTGTACATGGTTACTCAGAGACAATGAAGAGCATGTGACAGGCAACTGCAAAGAGGAAAAAGCAAATGTACACACCGGCAAAGGGCTCCAGAGACGCTACAACAAACACTTTTCCTTTAGAGCCCCTATCATCAGGTACCAATATCCTGCTCTCACTTGTATGTGTGCGAGACTGTGTATGTGTATTCCCTATCTTTGTTTTATAACACCGCTCGATCTATCTCTCAGCACGGCAGGTGTTGAAGAGGGGGGAAGCTCTGTGACAGATTAAGACACAATCCAATACATTATTCATCCGCTGTCAGTGAGAGAATTACCATCCAAACTTAGAAGGATCTGCGGTTATCGTCTACGGTATTCTACTGCTTACCATCATAACATAGGATTGGAATAGAAAAACAGCAGCAGCCATGAAATTCAAATTGTTTTGCAGCTTGCACGCTGACAGGAGTGATAGTGAGTCGTCAATGTGAGGCAGGTGATGATGTGATATATTATTTAGTATTTCCTAAACTGTGTAATGCAAACCACTAGCTGTGGTTGTGAGTGCACAATTAAATCTACTTTTTCTTTCTGTCTCCATGCATTCCATGGATAACTTACCGGTACCAGTAGGGAGCGTCGTTGGGGAGGCCCCCTTGGTTGAGGCTCCGCTGGGCAAGGGCCTTCTTCTTGTTCAGGACAAACTCCTGGAGCCGCATCTTCACCTCGGTACTGGCCACAGCACCTAAGGGGTGAAGAAATAGAAGAAAAAGATGTAAAGACAAACTGGCCAAAAGAAATCAAAAGAACAACCTCAGGGAATGTAAATCCAATTACAGATTACAATACTTGTATCTAAAGCTGACTCGATTAGTCAGTCAATTCATTTATGGCTATTTTGTTAGTAGTAAAATACAATGATCAATCAAATATACCATATTTTCGCTTGGTTTCAGCCTTTGCAGTGTGAGCATATGATTGATCAGAATTAATTACTTTTCACGATTCTTGAACAATTGATTGGTCAATTGAAAAAATCATCAGCAGGTTAATTGATAATGACATTATATGGATAAAGCCCTGAAGCCTGACTGTCATAGCCGGAGGAGTTGGGGATTTTGATACAAGAAAATGCAGGAAAAAAATTAATGCAGCGCAAAATCCCCCCAAAAAATTGCCTCAAACCACACTTGGACAGGTACAAGTGAGAGCAAACACACTGAGCACACACACACACACACACACACACACACACACACACACACACACACACACACTTGACTCGCACGGATGCTGCCTCGATCTGTAACCATTTTCCATATAGTGTGTAAACTGCTCTCAAGGACTCCTGTCCACTCACTTTCAATGAACTGTTGAGAGACATCCAGCGGTAATAGCTCGGCTTAGCCCCGGCCAAGGCCACCGGCTAATACAGCTCGTTTACCGCAGTAAATACACAGGTTCTCCAAGTAAAATGGAAATACACCGACACAGAACACATACGCACTCAAACACTCTTGCATGCATGGAAAACACATTCTGTGAATAGCGATCTCAACGGTCCTTACGACCTTGGAGCATATGTTGAATGGAGAATTCTTGCTTACTAGATTTAGATTTTATATTAAAATAAAATATATATCTCACATTCACACTTTTAATAATATATTCACACAGCATGCAGCTACAGATAGGTAATGTGATGTTTATGGCTCACATTGTAATTTCGAAGTGAAGTGACTGTACAATAACCGTGTTTAGATAAAAATCCTCATTTGCTGTTGGCTGCTAAATTCAAATGAAAGGATCGTGCACAGTAAGGGATAAACTGGAGGCTATTTACAAGTTACCAACATGGAGTTTTGACTGAATTTCTGATAAAAGGTGTGAAATGTTTTTTTGCAATCATTTCTCCAACAGCTTTTTTTTTACTCCAAAGTGTGAATAAATGTTTCACACATTGAAAGAAAACTTAAAAGGCCTTACAATTTCTTACAGCATTCACATTAATGTGACTGAAAAAAGTCACTTTTTATTCAGTCAGTCAGTCAGCTACTATTATTCAGCTACGTTTGAGCTGTTTTGGAGGCTTTAGATGGGCTAGCCGTGCTTCTCAATGTGGTCTTATCTCTGCCACTCACTCTCTTGTCCCCTCTCTTTGTTCTTCAGCAGCTGTATCTTCTGCTCCCTCTGCTGCTTCTCCAGCTCCTGCTCCAGCCGGTGGTTCTCCATCTTCCTCTGGTGCTCCAGCAGCTCCTGCTGGTGCTTCAGAGCCAGGAGCTCCTGTTGCTGCTGTGGGAAGAAACACCACAACCATGTCAGATAGAAAAGTATGGAATAGAAATCACCGAGGCCTCTCCAACACTGTGCAGAGGAGAATAATGAACACCAATGAAATGTTCCTGATATATTAGCACACACTGATACATGTTTAAACTTTTTGCAAAGCCTTAATATGAGGAGCCATTTACAACTTCTTCAGCCATCCCACTTAATATTTTCTGTTCTAAATGCCATCAGCTCATTACTTTCTCATCTTTAAACATCATTATATCTATTCCACTCCTGGGCTGCCCAAGACGCAGTCTGAAATAATCTCTTCAGACAGCTGTTCAAAGCAATGAAATAAAAGTTTAGCAACTGTCTGAAAACCTCCGGCCACAAGCTCAAACCCTTAAAAGAAATATAAAAACAAGTGAGGATGAAGCTTTTCACAAGACACAGAATCCAATCTGCTCACTTCCTCGTCGTACAAAGAGATCGAAGAACATCTGTTCAATGCTTTGACTGTAAAAATCTGTCCTCTTCTAGCCTTTATACTGATGGAACTGGAACAGCTTGACAGTTTATCCTGTGGCCAAAAGGTCAAAAATAAAAGCAGAATGTGCTCACAAACTTCGTCCCAGTCAAGTGTCTTTGAACGAGACCCAGATCTCACAGTGAGTCACTGTGGATAAGAGCATTAATGAAATGCTACAAATGCATACTGAAATCTGCTTTCACCTTAACTTGGAGCCTGAGTACATTCCTTTCACCTGAGGCACCAGATCAAGGGACCCAATTACTCTTTAATGTCTCTGTAATATACAATAAATATAGGCAAGCTGTCTGCGCTCTTACTCAGCCAGCTGCATAATGACCTCTCTCCCTGACTCGCCTGAGGAATCCACGGTCTGCCCTTATCTTCAAACTCCCCTAATGGCAATATTTGATGAGTTTACTGTAACTTGCGTGTGCAATCAACTTCTGATTTTCTTAAACTCAGCAAATAAGACGCTCAGTAGCTGGGACGTGCTCTTGTTGTTTACCGTGAGGGGCAAAATCAAATGTTTGAGACAAGCCTGGGAATAAATTAGTAGCTGAAGGTGAGAGGAAGGTGAGGCTCTCTGGCTAGCTTCCAGGACTGGTGTTTTTTTTTGGCTTTCTATCAACGTTGAGGATTGAGTGGGTGGGAAAGCTCAAAGTAACCTCTCCACCCACATACACACACACACACACACACACACAAACCCCTGTGGCTCCACTGGCCAGAGATGTGCAAACCGAAATTCACTTTTGACTAATACTGTGAAGAGCTTCGGGATAGACTTCCCTGTTTTCAGCATGCAAGAAGTGTGTGTGTGTGTGTGTGTGTGTGTGTGTGTGTGTGTGTGTGTGTGTGTGTGTGTGTGTGTGTGTGTGTGTGTGTGTGTGTGTGTGGGTGTGTGTGTGTGGGTGTGTGGGTGTGGGTGTGGGTGTGGGTGTGTGTGTGGGTGTGTGGGGTGTGTGTGTGTGTGTGTGTGTGTGTGTGTGTGTGTGTGTGCGCGCCCGCACGCACGTGTGTTCAATGTGTGTACACAGGGCCGTGAATGGGGCCGATTGAAGCCGGGCTGCCCTGCTCTGGCCGTGCGTCACTCCCCTCCACCTGAGTGGTCCTGCAGCCCCACCACAGGCCTTCAGAATCGCATCACTCATCCCTCAGCATCACAAAAAAGTAACCCAGCAGTGGGGACCCAAAGCTTCATTACATTTTGTTAGCGGGGCGCTTGTTGATATCAAACTCTGTGACAGTTGTGTTTAAAAAAAGAGAATGAACAGAGGAAATGGAAGAGAGGAAAGACATTGAAAAAGATTAAGGAAAGACAGGAAAAGAGGGGAAAGGGGACGGACGAGACGACAGTAAGGAAGGAAGAAAGGAATAAGAGAGAGACAGACCTCTGATACGAATCAAGTGGCATGCAAGGAATAAAAATAATTTAATTCCAACCAATGTAATCCCGCACGTTTTAATCTAATCTCTTTCCCCCACGATCCATTTTTAGTCCGAAAAAGAAAAAAGAGAAGTAGATCAGCTGCATCTGCATCTGTGGGTATTACAATTCATTACAGAAAAATTCGAAAAAAGAATAAACAATTTTAGAATATTTTTGCATGACTTTTCTCTCCGGGGGCCTGATGTATTAAAGGTTTGGAGCGGGGTCATGCTGATCTAGATTCCTTTTGTACTTCCAGGTCACTAGGATATCGGTGTGTGGTCCGAGCTATGTGTACCGACTGTACAACTCAACGTGTGAAGCGATCCCACCCTCATAGTGCTGTTTAGTGTCTTTTCTGAAAAACAAATACACTGGAAGTAACATATATCACCACTGCATTATGTTTTCATTTGATATGTAAAGCAGGACTGGTGCATCATGGTTCCAAGCACGTCCTTGCATTGCTCTTATCCGAACCCCGAAGTTGAAGCAAATGAGGCCAAAGTGCCTCCTTGTTCCTCTGCTCCCTCTTCACGCCGGGCAAAGTGCTTTAGAGCTGTGTTGGCGCGTTTAGTGTGTTAATGAAGAATCCTGTGGCAGGCTGAATTAAGAGCTGCCTCTGCTTTGTTTAGTGCACTTTTAAATAGGTTTGGGGCCACATGCCGGCCTGGATTGTTGCCTCTTGGAGGATTTCGATAAGAAAACTCTCTCCTATTTAATTTCTTGTGATTGTGTTTGTTTATGTGAATTGCTGGCTGCAGTTGGTCTACACAGCTTCAATGGTTGATGATGGAATTCTTGACTCTAAATAGAGGCCAAAAATATTCAAGAGTGCAAGTACTCTTTATACAGGGAGTTCCCTGAAAATGTGATTGAATAAAAAAAAATAAAAGGCTGTATCCAAAATCTATTTTAAATGTTTAAAAAAAGAAATAAAGATTTCAACTAATGATTTTCGTTTTTTAAGAGATGCAAATGTAGGCATAAATAGTTAGACATTGCCATGTTTTATGTTGGTATCTATAAGTTACATATTCACCTGCAGTGTCACGCCTTAAACAAACATTTGGCCCTTTATCACTACAGTACATCTCACTTATTTAGATAAGCCAATCAATCAATCAGCCAATATATCTTTAGCTGCCTATTTGAGAATACGAATAGCATTCTCCAGTCAAAATGACACTTAAGTCCACTCAAAGTCCATGGTAATACCTGGATGTGTTCCTGGAGCTGGGCCTCGTGCTGGCGGGACAGCTGCTCGTGCTGGCGCTGGAACTCTGCGATGAGGATCTGCCTCTGGATCTGCTGCTTCTGCTTGAGGGTCAGGAGCTCCTGCTGCAGCTGCTGCTCGCGCACAGAGGCCCCACCCCCCTGGCCCTGTGTTCCCCCCAGACACGACTGCTGAGTGGGAGGGGACAGCAAGGCCTGCTGCTGCTGCTGCTGGTGGTGGTGATGGTCCACGCGCAAGTCCATGGGGATGGCTGCTGGAGGGAGACGCAGGGGCAGCGCAGAGTTGATGTCCACTGCAGAAACAAAGACATGTTGGAGCAGAGTTACAGCGCAAACAGGACGCTGGTGTATCCTTTCAAGCACTACATTTCTTTCACGTGTTCCTGGGTCTTCTACAACTGGTCTACCCGATTGAGCCAAACATGGGCGTGCATGTTCTTCTTAGATCATGGATCAACCCATTGGCTGCTATATTGAATTTCTGTGGTGGTGAGCTATTGCTAATGAGTTAATAAATACACCAGCTTTTCTCTCTTTTTTGTGAAGGACATACTTGACAGTGTAAGGGTTAACAAAACACCTGTACAGCTATGTGCAACAAGATGTCTTTTACTGAGAAGGATAACACTTTAGTTGACTTACAATTCCAAACAGAAGTTATACAAATTTTAATATGTGTTAAATTAAAATTCAATGTGGTGTGGTTCAACAGCTAACCCGGATCACTGAAAAAATCTTCTAATAGGAATCAATGAAGCTTAAAAAGCAAGAACATTGACATTGATGCCTTTTTTCCCCATCATCTCTTGCATATGTGTACACACACACACACACACACACACACACACACAAACACACACTCAAAAAAACCTGCAGCACACACGCGACCCGTGACTGATGCTGCAGTCACACATGAAGCCGGCGACATCCGACAAAGATGGCATTGACCCGGTGAGGGGAGGAGAGCAACCCACAAATCACTGGACAGGAAGCCCTCCAATCACGTCGCTTCCTCCCCATTAAATCTGATCAAATACGAGTCGATTGGCTGATTATTTACCTACATGTTGACAGAGAGCGCGGCGAGAGCCAGGGATACTTGCCCGGGACTTTGTGTTAATAAAGAGGCAAACACGCCATCCCCAACCGGCACACTTAATAGCTGGGGTTACTTATGGAGCCACACGCTGTACCAAAACAAACGCACGCATATGCTCACACAGCCATGTGCACGAGAAAATACACACTGAGCATTATGCGGTGGAAAAATTCCTTCTTGGGGCTGCACTGGTTCAAAGCCAATGCCTAAAACCTGGAGAGATTTCTCAATATTATTTAAAAAATGTCTCAATTGCACTCAAACCTGGTGTGAAAATGCCTTTTAGAAAACTCCAAATGATCATAAATACAGTCTTCTAAACACTAACTGCTCAGAGCTACGTAAAACTGATATCAGGGATTTCTTAAGAACAAGACAAGATATGGCGCCTTCAAAAAATTACATTTCCTTCTTTCCTCCATGGCTGATGTCATCCGTAGGAGAACAGAGCAACAATATGCAACAAGTCCTTAAGTACTGCCTTCATCATGTTGGGGGATGAGTCAGTAGTCAATTCAACACTTATCACGGCGTCTTATAATCTGTTTACAATTGGTCCAAAGAGAACATTCGTCTCTATTTTTTTCAACCAACTCAGGATACGTGGTCTGACATTTTCCCCTATCAGACGCCTTCTTTTATTCACTATTCAACTCCCTCCATAAAAAGGGAGCTGCAAGCTTTTGAAGTAGAAGTTGAATCTTCAAAATAATCAAAATGATAAAAGACTTCTCATTTGACTTTTTTGGGTTTCTTTTCTCACAAGCAGCTTCCTTTGGTGATGTCACCATTGTACCTGGATCTGTATGAGTCACCATGCAGTTTGAGATCCTTAGTCAGTGTCTTCCTGACTGTTGACTTCTTAAAGTAGCAATGACTCTATATTAAATCCTATGGGTCACTTTCAATTGGCATCCAAGATAAACATGCTCTGTGACCGCTGATGTCAGGGTGAAAAAGGGGCCTAATTTTTCCAAATTTTTCCCCACATTTTTTTCTATTCTTAAATTAGTTTTCGCAACTGCAGGAACGAGCCAATTGTTTTAAGTCAGAGATATTACAAAAAAAAAACGAAAGATAAGACAGGAGAGATGTGATTATGCCTGAATGTGCACTTGTGTCAAAGCGTTCAGGCTCCAATCCATAACTCTCACACACAAACAATACGCGTGCACACACACTCATCCACCCCCGGTACATAGTGTTCTTCCACGGATATTATGCACAGAATGCCTTGCACACTTATTGATGGTTACGCACGGAAACACAATTTCATATAGCATTTCTTTTCAAACCACCGGTGCTAATTTCCCCACACAAACACACAAACACACACACCAAAGAGGGAGATACAGACAGGGAGATGGGGAGGGGCGTTAAACGTACCCATCAGTACTTCTTCTCCTTCCTATTCTCTCCGTCCTCTCCACTTTAGCACTGCACCTCTTCCGCCTTCAGTCTATTACAGAGAATGACAGCGCGCTCCCTTCTTCCCTTTTCATCTGGCTGCTCCTCTTGCTCTCCACCTCACTTTTCGCTCCTGGCTCATCCCCTCTCCTGTTTAACCTGATGGGCGTCTCTCTCTCCTCCTTTCTCTCTCTCCTCCCCTCGTCCCCCGTTTGCCCAGTGATGACATCACAGGGCAGTCTCAGGCATGCAGCCTGTTTATTCTGCAGCCCTCTGCTTTTCCAGGAACCAACGTCACACACATACACACACGCACAGAGCACTCTCTGCTCTTTTCCCCGCTCGACCTGCTTTCCTTGCTTCTAAGGCCAAGGAAAACCCTTCACGCCGGTTTGCAGTGCATCGAATGTCTCTGCCTTCCCCTTTCGGCAGCATGTCTCCCTCAGCACCCCCCACCCCACCCCTCTACTTATAATAACCATCTCTCTCACCCTCTCTCTCTGTCTAGCTCTCTCTCTCCGTGCGGTTTTAATACTGTGTGCTCAGATTCCTGGCCTGGAATTTGCCTGTATTTCCCAAACAAATAAAACCACAAAATGGTTTCAGGTGAAGCCGAGTGAGGACTTGCCCTGCAGGGAGGCTCCCCGGAGATTTCAATACTAAATGATCCTAATCAAATTAGGGATTAGACAGTTGTTTGTTATTGTTTCGTTTGTATGCCTTGACTCATTGTCAAATTTAATACCACACAGGTCTCTTATTTTGACAGACTGTTCACAAAGGTTTCGTCTGATGTGCACATTTGGTTAGACGTGTAAAAAGAGGTTTCTACCTATCTCTGCTGATTCATGTCAACTCCCCTGTTCATTCTGTTTACTATTATCATTTATGTACAACTGTTTTATCTATATTATCTACTTTTAACTTGTTTAATATGTAAAACAAAAAACAAACTCTAAGGAAAAGTCCTGCAAACATTAACAATTACTAATATTTTCCTGAGAAGAAAACATTTGGTAATAGTTCAGTTAGATGTGTAGGTTAATGTGATGTTGATGTGAGATGAAATGTGTTTGTTTGTTTTAATTTGGGTGCATTTCGGATTTATATGATGTCAATTTAAGTTAAATTCGAATATGCATTTTCCAATATTTGTTTGGATTTTTCGAAACAAACAGTTGATCAAGCAATGTAGAAAATAATGAGAACATTAATCAGTGATGAAAATAGTTGTTAGCTGCACTCCCTAAACAGGTCAAGCTCAATAAGCTTGAAGTATAGTTCATTAAAAACTGAATTTGGCTTGAATGTCTGCTGAGAAACTACCCAGAGTTGTGAATGCCGCTGCACTGGCAGGTTATAAAAAACAATTTACTGCCAATGAGAAGCCTATCAGACGCACTTGGCTGCCACTTGCCAAAGATAAACTCTGATATCGGCACATCTGTGAGTACTAGAAGTGACGTCAAACACGTACCTCGGTTTACTGATATGTGCCAGATAGGACACCATACGGGGGCACGCGGAGAAAAAGCAAAACAAAGAGAGAACGTGACGTCTCGCAGGAGAAACGGGAGGAGCTTACAGGGCTCTTACACAACTGACAACTTTATACCTGAATCAACACGACAACATTTGACAAGAGCAAGGACTTCAGCACAATTTCAGTTTGTCAGACTGAAAGTATTTTCTCTGGGACCTGACGACTGAAGGGAAACAGAGTTGAGACCTGACAATTTTGTTCCTATTCTCTTGTTTCCTTTTTTGAGCATTTGAAAGTTTCCTTAAGTTTTCATATGGAAAATGTTTAAAGTATGAAAGGAAATCTCTACAACATGATTTGAACATCTCAGCACTGTGCATTTATAAGATGCTTCGGGGATCTTTTAATCTTTGGAAGCATTTATCAGCTTTCAGCTCCATCTGCGAAACTTAAATCCCCTTTCCAGCATCTTCCTCCGTGCACTATCCACCATCCATGTTTCTTCTTGCTCTATCCTTAAGCACTGCTCTGCATCTTTACCCGCTCGGTAGCGCACCCCCTAGCCCTACCTTTCTTCCCTCCATCTCCTCGCAACAAATCACAATCTGTTAACAACCCCTCGGGCGCACTCCACAACTCTTCTGGCTCCTATTGCAGATCTATTTATACCAGGCAGACAATGCAGAAGGCTGGCGTCTCTGATTTGGGACTCTGTTGGCCGATTGTAGCCTATATCCCACGGTCTGACTGCCCGTGCTCCACACTCGTTAGGCTTAATAGATGTCATACTGAGCCGGGGAGAGCTGTTTAGTAGAATGGGGTCTTTTTATTTTTTTAAAGATGAGAAAGAAGAGGAGCTATTCTGCAAAGGGGTTTCACGGTGAATTAAGCAGCAGGGCGGGAGGAGAGGCAACAAGTAGCACATCTGTTGAAGTTGGAAAAAAGCTGCTGCGGTCTGCTTACTGATTGGTCTCGGAGGGCGCAGGTTGGGTGAGCATCAGCCCACGTTACTTTCTCCCGATTTACTCTGTCAGCTGCTCTGAATTAAGAGTGTTCCCCTCTGTGCACAATGCTAAAGCTCTCCGAAAATGATAAGACCCTTTTCCTGGTAATAAGCTTGCAGCAGAGAGCGATTGATATCTGGTTCCAAAATGGCACCGCGAGACAGAAGCCTGTCAGGGTAGGGAGAGGAACAGGGGAGGGCGTGAGTCTTGTGCTGCCAAAAAGCAAGCTCGGACTTGTCCTAGCCGTCTCAGTGACGTCATACACCGGTCTGCAGTAGAGCAGTTTAAAGAGGAAGGAGATGGGTGAATGCAAGGCAAAGACATAACATGCCAGACGTAGCCGGGAACTACGTGTGAAGGTTCAGGTGCAGTACGTGCAGCCACGTGCTCAGTTCCATGAGTCTTTTCCCAAATGTTTCAAATAATAAAATAGGTTAAGTAGTGTAAACTTCACTGTATTTATATCTATTGTTTTAACATTAGTATGTGTTACTTATTAGACGTGAGCCCTGTAACCAAGAAGTGGTCCCGGTGTTGAATTTACACAGACAAACTAAGAATTCAGATTTTTAGAGACAAGATGACCTTTTTCCCATCAAGAACAGAGGTTAGTTTCATTAGCAAGGAATCTTTTCATAAATTTTTTGATTACAGTTCCAGACATACCCCTTTTTTCAGCTTGCTACGTTGTTAAGCTTTGTCGTCTTATGTGATTTTACAATCCATATCTTTTGGTTTTGAACATTTGGTGAATAAAACACAATAAATATGTTATTTTATAAGGCTTTAGGGTCTTGAATTTAGGGACATTTTATAGACAAAAAGTTTATCAATAAATCAAGTATATCATCAGCACATTGTCACAACTATTATATTGAAGTGTCATCTGCTGAAGCTTATATTTTTTAAGTATATTCAATGCCAGGAGGTGTGAAAAAATGCCAAAAATATGCAATTATAACAGAAACAAACTAGCAAATCTATAAATCTGAGAAAGCCAGAACCTGTGAATGTTTTGCATTTTTGCTTGAGGAATGACTCAATGATTCAGACCAAAATATGACTTCATTTCCTGTTTTCGACTAATATTTCAGCACTAAATCAACAGCCAATGGAAGGCTTTCATTTCGATATCATAACAAGAGTTCAAGGTATCGATATAGGCATTTAAAACAACCTGCGCTACTTTTTGTAAAACCAAACTCAGATGTTTACTTTTGACTCGTGAAGCTCCCTGCAGGTGCAGCGACCACTGTTTTGCATCCCGACAGAAAGGGCTGGATCTGATTACATAAAGATTAAAGGAAAAAAAGCGTTTGGGAGTTTAACGATGCAACAATTGCATTTTGCATTTTCTATGAGCAAAAGCAGGCTTGGTGCCTCAGAGGTTTGCGCAAATGCTATCAGACAGGTTCACTCTCCCACGTCCTGTGAGGAGCAGATCCAAACAGTGCGGGGTCAAAAACACGCCATAGCAATGTGTGGAGAGAGGGCCCCCGGCAGCTCTGTATCCAAGACAACAGATTTGGAGAATATCTGATGAAGTCACTCCAGTGAAATTTCAATATTTTATCAGCCTCGCTGGAAGGCACGCGAAAAATAACCCCGTCAACAAGACGATAGCACGTGAGGTTCTGCTGAATTGTAGGACCAGAAAAAGATTCTTTGCGTGAAAGTAAAAGAGGAAACTGAGTTATTATATATTGTGTTCTATATTGGAGCAACAGGCTGGCCTAGCTCACCTGGCTGCAAAGTCCTAGAAACAGAAAGCCCAAAGGAGCAGCATGGGGAGTAAATTATGAATGGCACTTCTATTATTTTCATTCCCTATTAAAGGAGAAATCCTAATTGTACTCTGTGGTGAAGAAGGGAGATGCACCTGGCAGTTAAAGCTCCCTCGTTATAGAATTAGATAATGTATTATGCATATATTACCTCGGACTCATTCCTCCTTCAGATTACCTCCTCTCCATCTGTGCCCCTTTCATATCAGCATGCTCACTCGCCTCCGTCTACACTCCTTCATCTCTGCACCTTCCTCTTCCTCACTCGTTTTGGGACTATCAGACTGTATCAGGAATTTACAGCAAACATTGTTTTTGGAGTCAGTTCTCTTGAGACAACTATTTCACACACTCTCACAAACAGAGCACCTGCATTCAAGGTGTGTGCATTCCCATTCATCAAACTCGCAATATGGGATAACTGCATAAATATATCCAACAGGAGAGCAAGCATGGACTTTCCTACAGAAAGCTATCAACCATGAACCATATTTGTGAGATACAATTCTCACTGCTGCTATATAAAAACACATGAGTGACTTTACAATGAGGACGCTTCATTCATTGGACCAAAACAATCACAACAGTCGGACATAAAACGACACCTATGCATGCATAGTCACACAGGCGGATGTGGTTAATGTAGTGAAATCAGGTCCGCAGGCTTTGGTTTAAAGAAGCTCACACACACACAAACACACACAAAAAGAAACAGAGAGAGAGAGAGCAAGAGAGAGAGAGGGAGAGAGAAGAGAGAGAAGAGAGAGTATCCAACCTGTTGGGATGTGGTTGAGTGCCGATGTCTTCAGAACCTCCAGCGGCTGCTCCTTCCCCAGGATCCCCTCTGTGGGAGAGAGAGCACACTCTGCTTCAAATATGGTCCGCAACATCGAGACAAGCTTCCAGCGACAAAACCCTGCTAATCGGGCAGTTAGGAAGAAGTACACAGTCCACAGCAAACGCCAGGCTTCAGGTCATGTGCAACGCTGAGAGCACATGCCGTTGTGCTGCTTCCGCAACCCGAGCAACCACTGCCTGATCCATGACCCAGTGGAGGAGCGGGCAGTGATTTTGCAAAAGGCTCTCGGAGACTGCAGAGGCTGCTTTAAAAATAAGCTGGAAATCGGAGGGATAGCGAGGGAGCAGCCTTGTGTGTGAGTTCAGTGTGCGATGTTGGGGATGGACTGATACTGCCTGTGCTCAGCATAGCAAATGTGGCTGGCAGCAGCAGTAGCAGCAGAGCAGGGATGAGGGGGAGGGTGGGGGGTGATGCGAGGGAGGGAGGGAGGGAGTGAGGTAAAAATAGCTCACCCTTTTGTGTATAACGGCACATGCGGAGCACGCACACACAGCACACACACACACAGACACAAAGACACAGTGTTGTTGCTGTGCTCCTCTCCGGTGTTTGTGCATGCATGCATGTGTGCGTGTCTGTGGGTGTGCATGTGCTAGTGTGTAGGCCGTAATTATAGTGGCAACATGAAAAGGCTTTTGTAGCTGCCGAGCTCTGGGAAGACATGGCTATAAAAAGCAGAGCGACAGAGGAGGGGGTGGGGGGGAGGATGAGGCGATGGAGGAAAAACAACCAAACGGTGCAAAAAAAGGGAGGAGAGAGAAGAGCATGGAATTGACAAGCATTGCAACTGCACACAAATCAGTGACAACTGATACACCGATTCCCTGTATACTGTATTATGTATTTTTAGTAAGCATAGGCACCTGATATATATATTCTCGGCACAAGGCTTAAAGAAATCTGGGGTGCACAAACACGCAATTATTCCTTTGAATGCAAGATGAAAAGCCATGTAAAATCCCTTTGGAGGAATAAAGGAGAGGAAAACAGGCGAGCGTCTCTCTGTGCATGATCTATTTCTGGAATTCTCTCTGGACCAGACTGACACACACACACACACACACACACACACTTAATTAGCCATGAAGCTGGAGGATGCATCGAGTGCTGATTATGTTTGTGCGTGTGTGTGTGTGTGTGTGTGTGTGTGTGTGTGTCTTCGTCTCGCACCACCTTGCATGAATGGCTGTGCCCCCTGATGCACCAATTCCCTGCGAGGACCTGGGTGTGGACTCCAACATCACGTTTGGTCCTGTTCAAACAGATCTCGGCGCACACATGGGTTTATTTATTTACCATAAGCCTCTCTCATCGCCAGTTGCTGCCAGATATTGCAGCCTGATGTCTGACAATAAAAAAGAGGGACCTGAAAAACAGGCTATATTCAAATTCCAAACTTTTGCGAAGTTCGGGAATCTGCGGCCTCCCACACAAACGCGGGATCAGACTTTATGTAAAAGGTGACGAAATACTGCGAGAGCCGACAGGTGGTAATGCCGCCTCACACGTCCCGGCCTCTACAAAAAAACAATCCACATCACTGATAGCTGATATCTCTTGGCGAGCCTATTCAAATGACACACATGCGTTGCAGGATTTTTGCAATGGAAATGAGGTGCATCTGCGAGTGACGACACCTGTGGCTCGGCGTAACTCGATGCCGGTTTTTGCACAAATTGCTGGTTGAAGCTTTACATCTCCAACTTAAGTGTGGGGCATTAGGGGCTGGGGACGGATGTCTTTGTGGTTAGTTAGACAAAGAGTGTGAGCTTTCAGTCCAAGCCGTACGCTTGATACCTGAGATGTACGTGGAGGGAACACAGGTGTGCACAAACACACACACACACACGTCTGTAGGAGACAGACGTTGAAAGGAGAGCAACCACATACTTAACCACCACGCACGTGCACAGAAGCGCCCTACACCTTGGCAATAGGGTCCATCAATCTTAAATGTAGCCTAGTTACCCAGCAACCCCCTCCTCCTTCCAGTTCCCTTTTTCTCTGTCTCTCTCTCTTCTTGGTCCCACTGGGGAAGCATCGGGAGACGGGGAGCTATAAATAGCCCCTGCTAGCCTCAGGCGGAGAGTCAGTCAACTCAAGCTAATGCAGCTACCGCTCGTCGAAAGAAAAAACATGCATGTTATGATCGGCGGCGCTGTAAATGGGCAGGGATGCAGCAGCAGCACTCAGCTTAACCCAAGTTTTGGAGCAGCTCTGTTCGTCGCGGCTTCGCCAAATGTCGTTTTGTGACAGCGTGGGGAGAGGCGGGCAAGCTTGACCCCGGACTGTGTGTCCAGAGAGGCCTTTGTTATGTTGGGGAGGAATGAGATGTCTCTCTGTGCGACTGTGGCGTATACAAAGAGAGACAGTGACAGGGAGAGAGAGAGAAAGAGATAGAGAGAGAGATAGAGAGAGGATGCTCCAGCCTCATTACATTCAGTGCACTTCCGTTCTGGCTGCTCAGTCCAGGGTGACTCCAGAACGCAAGGTGAACCAAACAGGAACAATACGATTAATCAAACATGGCTCTCCTTGATGAGCCTTTTCCTCCGGGTCACTAATTCACTTCCCGAGGGCACCGGCTGACGTCATGACGGCAGATAAAAGAGAACGGGTGACCCCTGTGTGAGCTGCCACCGCAAAACAAGCACCCGACCCTCATTTCATGCTGGTTAGCCTTGGAAAAACAAGGCAGTAATAATGCAGTTTGGAGCGGAGTCTAATGTACTTCTTGCTGAATGCCGTCATTTCATATACAAGCTCAAATTAGTTGGGAAACAGTAATTAGGCTGTGGGTGAGTTGTGCATGTCCAAAAGGCATAAAGTCATGAGATCAGTAGACCAATAAAGAGACCAAAAAACTAATATGTGGTGATGATGAAGCTAGAAATGCACTGACAGTGTCACAAAGTCTGACATGCATATGATTAGGCCTCAGACTCAGTGTTGCATGAAATGTAATGTTGCAAACGCCTGTGTTATATCTTCAGGTCAGATTTATAAATTGAATATGACCAGTACTGTTGGATAAGAGCATGTGATTTATTAGATAATTTATCATTTAGAAGCAGTGCGAGTTTAGAACAACTGTTCAAAAAGCAGCATATTTACAGACATATGCTCTGGCTTGATTTAGAGTCGTACACAGCTATGGTTGTAACACACCCCCAAACCGCTACATTGGAGGTCCAAAGTGCCTGAGCATCAATGGCAGAAAATTGCATTTCTAACCATATGAGTTGGTCGTTATTGCCCAACTACTATGCACAGAGAGTAACAGGTGCACCATTTAACCCGTGGCATTATGTTTCTCGGCTGTTTCAAGTGTTGGCGTGTTTCGAGTCTCAGTGATCAAACATTGGTCCGCTGGCATAACGGTAGCATTTCCTTGATGCCCAGGCCAGACATCCATGCTGTTCAGTCAAGCACCATGGCGCACAATGTCAAAAGGCACAAGGATGGGGCTCCGAGTCGGGAGTGTAAACCGTAATTGCCGCCGACAGCTCGTTGGCAGAACACAGTGTATCCCGTTTCTCAGCTGGGACCAGACAAAAGACGCGGGGACAAAAGACTAGTCCCGTTCCTTTCATTAGCTCATGTTCCCCCTCTGCTGTCTTTGTCCTAACACCAATTAAAAACAGAGCTTTTCTAATGTACCAAGACATGCATCCTGTAAAAAGGCCTTGATAATGTGTTTGTTTTTGGGGGGGCAACGGGAAAAGATGTGTGCTGCGCTCCATTTTTGACAAGAACAAAGCCGAGCTTGTGCATGTAGGGGGTCGACCCCCCCAGCCCCACATTGGTTTGTTCTGGGCTCGACTGTTAGTCACCTTCCGCCAAGTTGGTGGCACATGGGAGAACAGAACTGACGTTCTCCCCGGCTGCCAGGAACCTCATGTCTGTTCACCGGGTTAAGCAAAAGAGAGGGAGGGTGCGGCATTGTGGGAACACCTCACCGAAGTGCATTTTGAAATCTGCCACGATTTCGTAATTTGGTTTTGTGGGATAGAAACAACAAGTCAGCACAAGTGGACAGCAGACAAAACGTGACAATGAGGCTCCAAATTACCCTTGCTCTGGCTCACACTCTTATCACACTGACCGACTGGCGCACTAAAGAGGCAGCGGTTCTGTCACAAATGGAGCACTGTGTCCCGTCGCTCCATTTTCAGCTGCAAAGACACACTGCAACGAACCGCTCAATCGTGAAGAGGAGAATCAACACGGGACAACAAAAAATACTGATTGTTTGTTCGCCACGCATGCACGTGCACATATCTTCTGTGTGTGTTTCTAAAAATAGACTCAGGGATAAGCCGGGCCCTCTTTATTGCAGCGAAAACTTTTAACCCCTTCACCCCTGGAGTGTGCCATTTTCTACATGTGTGCATTTGGATAAGAGGATGAGAAGGGGTCACAAGTTAGGTCCGGAATGGACTGCAGAGTGAGGGGAATGTATGTAATGTATTAACCATCCATACGTCTCTATAGGCAACCCCTGCAGAGAAGGTTGTACTCACTTACTTTACTGTATTTTAATCTTTTGAGAAGAGGATTGATTGGGAAGCTTCCCACTTTTTCAACAGTTATACACCTGACATATGCCCAGGGGAACCACAGCCTTACATACTGTGGCAGCTCTACTGGACCAGTTAGGAATTATGTGTTTTGCTCAAGGGGACCCCACTTTCCCCACTTTCCCCAGGGAAAGTGCTTGTCATTGACTTTTTCCATTTACAAGCTAGTAAAAGCCAGTGATCTTCCAGTCCCAAGACTGTTCCCTAAATCTCTATGCCACCGCTGCCCCGTTAATAGTATCTGGCAGGTGTAATAAAAAGCAAATCCATAATAAAGACGTATAACAATCCGGAGATATGTGTGCGTACTGTACTGCGTTGTTTATCTAAGACTGGGGTGAGGCCCAAAGATGGTTCAGATGACACCAGTAAAAAAATGTGCCATCATATTATTCTGGAGGGGTTTCTATTGTTAGAATTGACAGTCCAAGATCGCAAGGCAAAGATTGGTATGAACAGTTCTGTCCCTGCCACGTACAATGAGGAAAAATACAAGACTGTCTGCAGCAGGGAGATGGTGTGTGAGCCTGAATTTTATTTGAGCCTGCCCCAATAAACCTGCAAGATTACTTTTTGGCCAACAACAACTACCTGGAATGTATGATACGGAGAAATGTGGTTTTTTTTTTTTTTTGGGGGGGGGGGGGGGGCATTTTTATGCTCTATTGACAGTGCAGAGAGACAGAGGTGAAATGGAGCAGAGAGGGGAGTGACATGCAGAGAACGACCGCGGGCGGGAATCAAACCCGGGTCTGCTGCTGGGCCGGCCCGGGAGGGGGGGGCGGGACGCCCTACCAACAGAGCTAAGGGCGCCCCGGAGAAATGTTTTTAACCGACACTTCAGATAGGGCTTTAAGGAAAAACAAAAAGACAAGATGGCAGGAGGGCATGCTCATCAGGGTATGCGCATTCAACACATATGCAACCCCTGGGTCCTATTTGTTAAAGGTGACGTTATTTAAAAAACGGTGTGTATCTTTGGAGTACACAGAAGCTTGCACGGTGTGGTGTTCTGTGTCCCTTGTGTCAATTGCCGCACACCAGCAAGGGAAAAGCCCTACACGATTTGCACTGAGTGTGTCACTGTTTACGTCAGCAGCAGTCCCTTGCCATTCCTGCCAAATACTTCCCACTGACCGTAGAGCAAAAGAGCTCTTACACATATACAATCTGCAGACTCGATGTTAAAATTCAGGGCATTTTGACAACTACTCTGTCTCTCTTCTCTATCCCTAGTTAAATGACAAGTACGATACCAAAACTTTCCTAAACTACAACTGGCAGTTGTACAACAAACAACTCTATGGACTCTTAAAACAGTGGTATTAAGTAGTAAGTGAAGTGTCCATAAGCCACTTCTTACTAAGACAAGAGAAATCGTTGCCAGCTAGTGGCATCACCATCCCCCCTTTTAATAAGACGCTGTAACACCAGAGGAGACCCGGCGGGTCTTTTTAAACTTATGTTTTAATTTTCACTTGCAGCCTGCAATCATTTCACAATTTCAATGAAGCGTCTGAGGTTTGCTGCTTGGTTTACAACACCTGTAAAAGACTGACGTGAGTGATGAATATGGACCAATCCTTCCAAGAACGATGGGGTGATAAGAACACTGAAATACAGTGATTTCTAAAGCATCCCTCTGGATCATTTGTCCGTTCTTTGTCTGTTGAGTCCAACTGCATATTGTGAGGTAAGGTAAGTTTGATTACAAACAGATTCACAATACCAAAAGTATTCTTAATTCAATTCTAAGAGTGGTGAAGGCTCTCCAAAGGTATCTGAAAAGATAGCCTTTATTGCATTCTCTCTCATGCAGTTAAGTGTTTTGCTTTACGTTTTCAGCCATGTCTACACTGTATGCTGGTTTATAAGAGGATTACATTTGTTTTTGTCATTGTCCTTTTTTTCCCTTGATCCTGAATGTGATCTAAACACACACACACACACACACACACACACACACACACACACACACACACACACACACACACACACACACACACACACACACACACACACACACACACACACACACACACACACACACACAAACAGCTTTCAAAACAAATTAAAAATATTTGAAAAAATGTCAGTAGTTTTTATTGGTTTATTGACTGAGTGGTTCGCTCAGTGGATTGAGCCCAATGATTTTGGCAAGAAGGTGAGCTACAGTGTGTGCTGCAGAATGCTAAAGTTTTTTTTATGAAATATACCGTCCTCCATATTTGGCCTAACTGCTAAGTGCAATTCATCCCTGAGCGTGTAATTCACAGCCACCGCCCTGTTCAACCAAACACAGTAAACACGTTAGCTCATTGATAAGCACAAGTGTAAAAAGAAAGGAAAAATGTTGGTGGCTAACAAGTTAAAGCTCTCAATACACAGTAATCACTCCTCCGCAAACACTCCAGCCTGTTTGCTGATATGCCGGCGAAAATAAAAGACTGATGTGACAGCCGTATCAGCCTGACCCCTTTTGTTCCGGGAAACATAAACCCGACAACGTGTTTTATATTTCACTTTTCTAGGAAGAGATTTATGGTAAATGATATTTAATCTAAAAATCCCACCGCTGCTGCAATAAAGAAAATGAGTAAGTCCTGGATCAAAAACGTGCTTGCTAGTAAGCTCATTTACAGATTACAAAGAGAAAGAAAAAAATGGCCACAGGAAAAAGCCCTACAAACGGCAATCGGACAATTTTTTCACATTTTGTGTCTTCAAATGTCTATCTCTCTTTCTCTCTGCACCGACATCCAACAAGTGTGTCTCTGAGCTGTCATTCAAACAAGAGAAGCAACACCTCAAATTGACGCCCACACTTGGCAGCTCTCTGAGGACCGAGATCGAGGAAAACAAGACAGTGAGGAACAGCGGCGGCAGGTATGAACTGCTCTTCCGGACTAACACAGGAGTTCACAGCCTTTCTGGTGGTGAGAGGTGAGTTAACACAGGCAATGGGTAAGCCCCAGTCCTGGCCCATCTAGTTGGGAAGCAAACTGTGGAGATGAGAGGCAGAGGAGGGCCAAATTAAAAAGGGCTCAATCTTGTTCTATTTTGACAGGAGTTGCTTGGTTTTATCGGCTCTGTCAGCTGCAGCAGAGGGGAGTGAGGTTTCCTGCCTTGGCCGTGTTCGGTAGCTGGGCATCCATTCAATATTCTTTCCAACAGAATTGTGATGTAATAACAAAAGAGATTTTGGAATTCACTTCTAAATAAAAGCAATTATTTATCCCTTTTTTTAAAGTTCAGTGTACGCTACTTAGTCTAATGAATGGTTCAACCAAGTTGCATTATGGGAAATGGTATTATATGTATTTATTTATGGTCAATTTGAATTATACATAAATAAAATATATATTATATAGCCTCTCCGGGAACCATCACCTTACCGTGGTGGAGAGGTTTGTGTGCCCCTGTGAACCTGAGAGCTGTGTTGTCCGGAGCCTAGTGCTCCTGGTAGGGTCTCCCAAGGCAAAGTGGTCTCAGGTGAGGGGCCCGACTAAGAATGGTTCAAAAAGACCTCATGGAAGAACGAGTAAGAGGAAGAGTGACCCTGCCCGGAGGAAGCCCGGGGCCCCCGGCTGGAGCCAGGCCCAGACAGGGGGCCTGCCTGCGAGCGTCTGGTGGCCGGGTCTGCCACGGGGCCCGGCCGGGCACAGCCCGAAAAAGCTACGTGGCAACACACTCCTCCTCTACAACTGATGGGCCCACCACTCATCGGAGGAACCGCTGGGGTCGGGTGCGCTGCCTAAAGGGTGGCAGTGAAGGGCGGGGACCACAACGGACCAGACCCGGGCGGCAGAGGCTGGCTTTGGGGACGTGGAACGTCACCTCGCTGTGGGGGAAGGAGCCGGAACTGATGCGGGAGGTGGAGCGCTACCAATTAGATCTGGTGGGGCTTACCTCCACGCACAGTCTTGGCTCTGGAACCGTACTTCTGGACAGGGGTTGGACTCTATTCTTCTCTGGAGTTGCCCAAGGTGTGAGGCGCCGGGCCGGTGTGGGGATACTCACGAGCCCTGAACTGGGAACGTCTAGCGGAGGCCCCTGTTCAAGAGATCTTTAATTCGCACCTCCTGCAGAGCTTTTCTAGCATCCCTGTGGAGGTTGGGGGCATTGAACCCGAGTGGTCGATGTTCAAAACTTCCATTGCTGAAGCCGCGGCAGGCAGCTGTGGACTCAAGGTCTTAGGTGCCTCAAGGGGCGGTAACCGTCGAACGCCGTGGTGGACCTCGGTGGTCAGGGAAGCCGTCCGACTGAAGAAGGAGTGCTTCCGGGATATGTTATCTCGGGGGACTCCTGAGGCAGCTGCAAGGTACCGACAGGCCCGAAGGGCTGCAGCTTCTGCCGTGTCAGAGGCAAAGCAGCGGGTGTGGGAGAAGTTCGGAGAAACCATGGAGAAGGACTTTCGGTCGGCACCAAAGTGTTTCTGGAAGACCGTCCGGCACCTCAGGAGGGGGAAGCGGGGAACCATCCAAGCTGTGTACAGTAAGGATGGGACGCTGTTGACCTCAACTGAGGAGGTAGTCGGTCGGTGGAAAGAGCACTTTGAGGAACTCCTGAATCCGACTAACACGCCCTCTATGTTGGAGGCAGAGCTGGAGGCTGATGGGGGATCATCGTCAATTTCCCTGGTGGAAGTCACTGAGGTAGTCAAACAACTCCACAGTGGCAAAGCCCCGGGGGTTGATGAGATCCGTCCAGAAATGCTGAAAGCAATGGGTGTGGAGGGGCTGTCTTGGATGACACGCCTCTTCAACATTGCGTGGAAGTCGGGTACAGTGCCGAAGGAGTGGCAGACCGGGGTGGTGGTTCCTATTTTTAAAAAGGGGGACCAGAGAGTGTGTTCCAACTACCGGGGTATCACACTTCTCAGCCTTCCCGGCAAAGTCTACTCCATGGTGCTGGAAAGGAGGGTTCGGCCGATAGTCGAACCTCAGATTGAAGAGGAACAATGCGGATTCCGTCCTGGCCGTGGAACAATGGACCAGCTCTTCACTCTCGCAAGGATCCTAGAGGGAGCTTGGGAGTTTGCTCATCCAGTCTACATGTGTTTTGTAGATCTGGAGAAGGCTTATGACCGGGTTCCCCGGGAGATACTGTGGGGGGTGCTGCGGGAGTATGGGGTGAGGGTGTCTCTTCTCAGGGCCATCCAATCTCTGTACGCTCAAAGCGGGAGCTGTGTACGGGTTCTCGGTAGTAAGTCAGACTCGTTTCCGGTGGGGGTTGGCCTCCGCCAGGGCTGCGTTTTATCACCAATCCTGTTTGTGATATTTATGGACAGGATATCAAGGCGTAGTCGTGGTGGGGAGGGGTTGCAGTTTGGTGGTCTAAAGATCTCATCTCTGCTGTTTGCGGATGATGTGGTTCTGATGGCATCATCGGCCTGTGACCTTCAGCTCTCATTGGATCGGTTTGCAGCCGAGTGTGAAGCGGTTGGGATGAGGATCAGCACCTCTAAATCTGAGGCCATGGTGCTCAGCAGGAAACCGATGGATTGTCTACTACAGGTAGGGAATGAGTCCTTACCCCAAGTGAAGTAGTTCAAGTACCTCGGTGTCTTGTTTGCGAGTGAGGGAACAATGGAGCGTGAGATTGGCCGTAGAATCGGAGCAGCAGGGGCGGTTTTGCACTCACTTTACCGCACTGTTGTGACGAAAAGAGAGCTGAGTCGTAAGGCAAAGCTTTCGAACTACCGGGCGATCTTTGTTCCTACCCTCACCTATGGTCATGAAGGCTGGGTAATGACCGAAAGAACGAGATCGCGGGTACAAGCGGCCGAAATGGGCTTTCTCAGGAGGGTGGCTGGCGTCTCCCTTAGAGATAGGGTGAGAAGCTCAGTCATTCGTGAGGAACTCGGGGCAGAGCCGCTACTCCTTTGCGTTGAAAGGAGCCAGTTGAGGTGGTTCGGGCATCTGGTGAGGATGCCCCCCAGGGCGCCTCCCTAGGGAGGTGTTCCAGGAGCGTCCAGCTGGGAGGAGGCCTCGGGGAAGACCCAGGACTAGGTGGAGAGATTATATTTCCACGCTGGCCTGGGAACGCCTCGGGGTCCCCCAGTCAGAGCTGGTTGAGGTGGCCCGGGAAAGAGAAGTTTGGGGTTCCCTGCTCAAGCTGCTGCCCCCGCGACCCGATTTCGGATAAGCGGTTGAAGATGATGATGATGATGATTATATAGCCTATATAAAGCGCAATGCTGTGCCCTGAACACACAAAGCATCTCAACCAAGGCACAGAAACAAATAGCTGAATATTATCTGAATATTTCACCACACTTAACTGTAGTCCTATAGGCTATATCATATATTTACTTCACACATCAGACCATTTCACATGTCACTTAATCACTGTCGAAATCATTTGTTCGGATTAGCAGGGCGTTCATTTTGTCAGCCCTGTTTTTAAAAAAAGGACACGGGTGAACGCGTGGAAGTGAACTGTTCAACCACACTAATCACAGGCTGAACTAACCTTAAAACGTGTGGGTGTCTTCTCTGGAAGGGACAAATTCAGCTTAAACACATGTGCTCTGCAAGAGGACTATCTATCCACTCTGCCCTCTGTGGTTGTGTTTACATGTGTGACAGTGATGGAGATGTTGGAAGGACTGAAGCTGCTGCTCCTTCGTAACCTCGTGGGGCCCGCTGGTTACCACAGCTGTGCTATTTATAGTGCACACACACTCCCAGGTGCACAAGGTAAACACAGTCAACACTGTCAGGTAGCACACCAAGCGTGGTGGGAAGCTAACCTTTTCATCTGCCAGCCGCTCACCGAATAATTCATCAGCTCGCTAAAAACACAAAGCGAAGCGTCTAAACTGAGCTTGATGAGGTGTCAAAGAGGAGAGTCGAGTCTCTTAATGAGTCTGTGATATGGACTTTTTTTCTCTCGCCCTCTGAAGCTCATTCATATTGAATGGGGACAATTAACAGTCATGAAAACCAGATTAAAATGTTTTATTGCGTAGGAAGGGGCCGCGATATGTCCGTGTTCGAAAAATTAAAATGTTCACATATATCAACATGGCAGATGTAGCGCCGAAGAGGCTTCCCCTTAATGTGCCTGTATTGAGGAGCTAAATTCTCATCACTCTGCACATGACAGTTCCCAAGACTCTCCCACTGTATTTCGGCGCCAGTAATGGATCGGTGTTGGTTCAGTGAGAGGCCACAAAATTTCACCGACCGTCTGCCTCTCTGTCACTTTTATCACTACAGTCAAAGTCACAAGGAAAGTTAAACATGGTTTTTTAACTTATTCTCAATTTTCTTACAGTGGTTTTTGGCCACTTTTGTATGAAGTCACAAATACAAAACTAAAATGTTGAGCTTAAAATAGAAACTTTCATTTAGATAATTTCTAAGTTAAAGAATGATTTCATGCTGAAAAACGGGGAAAATAGGTATAAAGGATATGACACAGATCTTACCTTGGTGGCTGTGTGATGTCATGGCTGACAGGTCGGTCAGGTCAGGTGAGTGTCCACGAAGTGCGGCAGGTGAGCACAAGGCTTGGTGCGCGTTTTGCAGAACAGATGTGTGTTTGTGCAAGTGCCGGTTTGAATAACAGAATTGCTAGTATCAGGCCCAAACTGTGAATGTCTGGGAGTCAGTGTGTTCAAGAATCCGTCAAAGCTGGAAATATAAAGCAGACTTCCAGCAGAATCCCCATGAGGCTTTTGATGCGACTACTCCAATCAGAGCGGCAGCTCTCTGGCCAGCACAGGTACCAACCTATCAGAGAAGAAGAAAAAAATTGTATATACAGTATATATGATATATATAAAACACTGGATTAGGGCATCCTTATTAAAGTCTTTTACCCACACAAACACACACAACTCATTTTCCAGTTATTTATAGTATTGAAAATATAGTATTGAACTGTTTCGTCCTGAATTTTATTCTGTCTTGGATTCCACTCACAGCTGAAAGCTGATGTGGCTTCTTCGATCATTTTCAAAAATAACTTGACAGTTTTACGACCATTAAAGCAATTATATTGTCATTTTAAACAATCTGGGCCTGCAACTAAGAATTATTAGTATAATAAAGGGTTCCGTGATTAATCCTTTGTCATAATTATTGCCATTTAACTGCCTGTTGATTGACTAATCAATCTGAAGTCTTAATAAGAGTAAATCACTTTTTAAGTGCCAGGCAGCCTTTAGCAACAAGTTAGATTAGATTGCAGAAGTGTTTAGACTACCAGTTAAGAAATGGAACAGGCCAAATACAAGGCCACTTAACACTTTATACACTTGGCATTGTCACAGAAAAACTGAACTGTGCTGAACTGATCATAAAAGCTGAAGCAATTAGATTAAAATTGACTGTGTATTGAACTGCAGATTCTTAAAAAAAAAATTTAAAAAACAAATGTATGGGATGTATATATATATATATATATATATATATATATATATATATATATATATATATATATATATATATATATATATATATATATATATATATATATATATATATATATATAGCTATATATATAAAAAAAATGTTTTTTGTTTTATTTTTATTTTCTGTAACAGTAACTGTGTATCTGAATCCGAATTTGATGAAAATGGGGGCGGGACCTGATAAGCCTTTGGCTTCTTCCGTCTCCCTTCGGACAACACGAAGTATGATGTATGAATATTTGCAAGAGAAAATTGTGTATTGTGTGGAATTGTCCGAAAGAACAATAAATAAATAAATAAATAAAATTTACATCAAATCCTTAAAAGATAAGAAAATTGGACCTTTTAACAAACATGGTAGACATATTTCCTTTCGGCTTGGTAAGTAGGTCAATTTGAACCCCCCTTCGTCAGAAATGTTATAAGCTATAACTACACAAACATATGCGTGATTTAATAGCAAGACTCAAAATGTAAACTGGCGAACCAATGCAAACGGTCATTTAATTTATCTTTTTTCTTTTCTATTTAACGAGAATTTATTGGGGAATACCCTTATTTGTAGAATATGTTGAGATGGATTGAAACACATAGAAGGCAAACCCAGATGTTAAACGTCTTCTGAAGTTGGTGAGAGTAGATAAACATGCATTATTCCGTTTTGTAATCTGGACAATAATGGTATCCTCCTGTGCTCATAATAACACAACCAGTGATGTTTTTTCAGTAAAAGGCTGTTGCAATGCAGATCCAAGACCCTATTGAAAAACTCAATACGACCTCGAGTTTCCGCCTTGTGCTTACACTGCAGAAACTGTAAACCAATCAGGCAATAAATTGCTTGTCCCGGACATATTTTCTTCTTTTACTGGGGCGCTCCAAGATTAAGAGAAAAATATGGAAAAAGTATGATGTACTATTTTCTCTCTGTAGAAGTGGGTGGAACAGTCTCGTTAGTCTCATGAGCATGTGAATTTTACAGCGCAGAAACTTTCTATTCTTAAAAAAATGTCTGGGGGGTAAATTATATGTTTCTTTGGTTTTTAGGAGGTAACTGATTGACCTTTTTGTTGTTTCTGGAAATAAGTGATTGTTCTTTTTCTTTGTTTTTCAGAGAGCACCCTGAATTCCTCACGCCCGGGGCAGGAGTGTCAGATGTAATCACGGCTCGGGCCCAGAGCATGGAGTCGACTTTACCACCGCAAATAGAAGTGGTGTAACTACCCTAGGGCGAGGTGGGGGGTGGCCCGGTGGAGGCATTGGGGTTAGCGTGCATGTTCACGCCCTTGTGTGTGTGTGTGTGTGTGTGTGTGTGTGTGTGTGTGTGTGTGTGTGTGTGTGTGTGAGTGTGAGTGTGTGTTGGCAGAGGTCTCGGAGGTCCTCTGGTGCAGGATGGATGCATGTGTGTTTGTGTGTCTGTGTGTATATTTAGGGGGGTGGGGGGATCTCAAGACAAGAGTGCCAGACAGTGCAGCCTCAGGACAAATTGCCCCCAAAAAACTCGGTCACTGCACAGTGCACTCACACTTGTGCTTTGTGATGTAAAAAGCAAGGCGTGGAGGGGCGGCAAGAAGGGGGGGTATGTGTGTTTCATCATGGGAATAGCTGACACTCCACAGGGGCTCCATGCAACACCATTCTCCCAGGGCATCTCATCGGTCTCAGAAGGGGTATTCATATGTGTGTGTATGTGTGTGTGTGTGTGTGTGTGTGTGTGTGTGTGTGTGTGTGTGTGTGTGTGTGTGTGTGTGTGTGTGTGTGTGTGTGTGTGTGTGCGTGCGTGCATGTGTGTGTGTTTTTGTGTGTGTGTGTGTGTGTGTGTGTGTGTGTGTGTGTGTGTGTGTGTGTGTGTATATGTGTAGCCTAGGCCACACATACTAGGCCATTGTCCCAAAAAGACAGTTTGCTTGATTCAGGGTGACAGATTTGGGGGGACAAGTTGTGAAGCCTAATAACAAGAAAAATACCTGGAAAGTGTCATGGTTATAGAGAAGATCACTGCAAAATTAGAAAAAAACAATAGCTGCAGATCTCCCAACAAGCATAGGCCAATAACTTGAATCAATAATGAAACTAGCTGCAATAAAATGCCTGTAACAAAAAAGGTGGCTACGTTAGCCTAACCCTGCACTCCAGTCCAAACTCCCTCACGTATCTAACGACAACAAAAATCACTATTACGACTATTAGGCTTACTTTCTGCGCTACATAATACATAGTCCGCGTAAGGACCCTTAAAATCAGCCGTAATGTGATGTTTTGGTTTTGCTCCAACAACCCGTACGCCCCCATTCACAAAAAAAAGATTGACGCATGCAGAGAATTACCACCGCCCATCCCGAAACCATTCACACAGTCATACACACACACACACACACACTCACGCGTGGCCTACCTTCATATTTACGCATTTTCCCCAAGCTAATAACACCAGTAGGTTATAAGGCGATAATGGACGTGTTGGCACTATATGTTGCATTAAAGCCTAAGGCTCGGGGCAGTGCACTAAAAATAGCTCGGACACAATCGGCATATAAACATCGCCCGTCCATTGCCCCCCTCCTCCTCCTCTCCCCTTCCAGCCTACACACTTCCCGCCACAGAGCAACAAACCGTATGGAAATGTTCAGCTAAATGGTTGTAAAATGTGAAATTACCCCTACCAGAAGTAGAAAAGAGTCGGGTTTGAAGGCAGGCGTGGAAAATTTAGCCAGGAAGCCGAAGCCAGAGCGGAGCGGGAGTGTAAACTTCGGTCGGACATTGTTTTGATGAATCCTGTGTCTTCTGTGCATCGCATCCCTGCCTGTATATCAACATCACAGCGCCGCGGCTACACATTCACCTCGCGAGGACACAAACACGAGCTCACCTGCACGCGCCTGGGCGGAAGCCGGTCGTCCCAACGTGCGTCCCGCGGGGGGGCTCCTCTTTATTCCTCTCCCATGTTACACTCTGTATTTTTTCCTCGGCGCAGGGTGTGAGGGGGGGCTGAACGAAGAAATTCATCTCCTGACAGATTCCGCCATACTGGATTTTTGTTACAGCCCCAGCGTCACATGGAGCGCCCCTACTTCCAGGGGCGGGCTTAGTCTGATGAAAAAATGTTTGATCATATCCTACTACTAGTGCACAATGTGATAGCGAGTGTCTTTATATATTTATATGTCGTGGACATGTTTGTAATCAAGGCTGTGTCATTAATACGTAAAACGTCTCGGGGCGTGTCCAGCAAAAATCACCCGCAATGGAAGAAGTAGCTAAGCTTACCACAAGGTGGAAATTATCTGTTATTGCATCAAACATAGGGATAACCTACTTTAATTATTCATTATGCAGAATAGAGATACATGCCTATTGTACAATTTTGTTGAAGCAGTCCTAAATGTGGAACTACTTTGAACTGCTAATAGCCTACTGCTGGTAGGCCTACGCTTGTAATAAGAGAACATTTATTTGTTGGTTCTTATTGATAGATTTTTTTTCTAGCCTACTAACTAAAGTTACCTTATGTTGTGAAGTAAATAAATAGTAGTTACAATAACTGCCTCTGAATTAAATGAAAGTACAAGTATCTCTACATTGAAGTTGAGTAAATGTAGGAAATTAAGTAACTTACCTTCCATAATTAGAAATACCATAAAGACGCATTTCCCCTATTACTTTTTTCTTCCTTTATCCTGCTTTTTCATGCGTTTGAGTTAGTGTAACTGCTGCTGCTGCATAATAGTCATATAGGAGACTGTATGTCTGTGGGACACAATAATGGGTTTTTAATAACATTTTCCTGCTCTGTGGCATTTTTATTGACCATGGCATCATTACTGCAACCTTGAATGTTGTTTTAGTCTCTTCTACTGTTTCTCTGCGACTCTATAGAGAGATTAAGGGACCTTTATCCTATTGTGTTGCAGTTTATCTCCAAAACATAATATCCAAATACTATAAATGACTTTATTCTAACTTTATAGCAACCTGTTGTCTTATTCTTTATCCATCAGTATATTCTCTACTGCTACTCAGAGGTTAGTGCACAGTAACCTATTTATACTTAATGCTATTTTTTCTCCATTGATCATAAAAGCTTTCATTTGAATTTGTGGATTTTATTCAAACCATTGTTAAAGGAAACTGATAGAAAATCAAGCCCATCAACTAAATCTATATATCGTAATCAATACAACTTGTTTATCATTTCTTGCACATTTTATATTGTGTAATTACTGCATCTGTGTGCAATTATTGTTTATAGAAAGGAATGCTATTTGCTGCCTCAGATCTATTGCAACCTTACTAGCCTTCCTTCCATTATTCAACACTTTCCATAACCACTGGTGGCGAAATGAAACAAACGTTGTTATCCAATTCCTGCTCATTGCAACATGAAACGCCTTTCCCCGCTGACTCCTCTAATGCAATATGCTTTTATTTCCATTACTTTATATTTGATTTGTGCGTATCAGTAGCCAGCCACAGGCAAAAAAGTGTGACAGCGCTGCCTGGTTGTGCTGACTTGATTACTGTAAGGTGCTAAGCAGTTTCTACATAGGCTACATCTGCAGGCAGAGACAGTGTTATTATTCACCGGGTGCAGGTAGACTACACAGAGCTGCTGAGTTAAATCTGCTCTCACTGTGTGCCTCTCATAACCCCAGGCTCCTTTGACGGCTAAGTGAAGTTCACAGAGAAACTTTTGAAGGAGTAGAAGTTGATGAAACATTACAGATGTTCACTACCAAGAGCTAGTGTGCCATTCAGGAAAGGAAAGCATCATTAAACCATGCCTGTTTAATTTTACACACACAAAACCTCACTAACATAACCCTTTAATGCTTTATTCAGATGCCCTTACTTTATTAAACCTTGACCTTCCCTGCAGCTCACCACTTTTATTACTGTAAAACAGTCTTTTTTTAATATATATTATTCTTTTTAACTCTGTCCCCGAGCTTTGGGTACACGCTGCATTTATTAATCAAGGTTGCTCCCCTTTTGGAGCAGACAGGGGGAGGCGCATTGAGACAGCCGTATCCATGGCAAAAGAGTATTATGATGTGTGTAGTAGAGCTGGAGTTTGGGTTATGTAAGGCGTGTTGGAGGCATCTCGGACGATGGGTAAAGTCTTTAGGCCTCGCCCTTGTTGGACTCCTTCCTCTGTATACACTTTGTATGAATACACATATAAGATACAAAGCTCTGTTTACATTATACAAAAATCCCTGCAACTAAATGATATCCTAAACAACCAAACCTGCACCAAGCTAGGCATAAAAATCAGGATGCAAAAGTCATTGGGAATCAAACTGTAGTCACAATGACTGTCGATAGTAAGTTCAATGTTTTAAATTATGCATTCATGTGAAGACTTATGTGGACTATTATTTTAATCTTAACAGATAAGTTCCAAATTGTTAAACATCTTCCACAATCCATTCATCAAATTAATTATGGCGCACGCACACACACACACACACACACACACCTTCTGTAGAAAAGCACAAAGTTTGCACTCAAACTGGTCAAACACATCTGAATCTGCATAATTTCTGACACAGCAGCATAAAAACACTCACATGTGTATACGTTGCGTGAGTGTGTGAGAGCGTGTCCAGCAGCGGTGATGTCAAAGCAGGGATTAGATTGGCTTATATTGCCCAGAGCAGCACATTTGCAATTTACTGAACATCGCATTGGGGTTGCCAAATCGCTGATTATGTTAGTTTAACTGTCATCTCCTTCCACTCCAGGTTTACATTTAGTGTCTGTGGCTGCACGTCCTCTGATTTGGAGCATGATGCCTTTAAAGAAAAAAGCATCTCAGTACCTTACATGGCTCCTGCTAAAAACACAGATCCTGAGTAATGATGGTCCAAAGATACACCATGTTTTCTGGCCAGCGGCTGGGAAAGGAGCAGCAGTGCACTCTGGGTTGGGAAAGTCAACAGGCGAGCAGGCACACAGCCACCGCTCTGCTACCACCACAGACACATCACACACAGGGCTGTGGACCAGACACTCACACACACACACACACACACACACACACACACACACACACACACACACACACACACACACACACACACACACACACAAACACAAACACACACAACTGGCTTCTAGTGGTTTGAGAAGGGAAGCCGTCATCTCACCCAACACAGTCCCACATGAGTCAGACGCAGTGTGCAGACAAAAGCAGGCAGACCTCAGTGTCATAAAGAAGCTTTGCTGCGCCAGCAAATACATAAAAAATAAACACTTGTAAACATCTCACGGTGCATTAGAGACAACTTTGCTGCATAAATCGATTGCATTGAGCAAATGAAGGCTTTTCCCCTGCATGTAAAGTTACTTACAATTAAAAGAAAAACGACATATAAAATATTTCCAGCTGTGAAACTGGGGAGAAAAGAGAGCAAAAAAGGAGCCATATAGAGTTATTTTTCTTAAAAAAAAGAAAAGAATAGAGAAACACAGTCAAGGCTTCTTACAGTCGAGCCAGTTGGTCTAAAACTTTCCATCAAAGCCTTACCGAGCTGCATGGAGTAATTACCTCTCACACAGCAACAGCTCCCAGGCCTTATTAATGATACTATTTGTGTGTGTGTGTGTGTGTGTGTGTGTGTTGTGTGTGTGTGTGTGTGTGTGTGTGTGTGTGTGTGTGTGTGTGTGTGTGTGTGTAAAAGGTGCACACAAACACACACACATACAAAGAAAACTTGGACATGGAGGTATACGGTATATTCATCTACTTTCTGTTTTTGTGTGTGCGAGTGTGTGTGTATGTGTGCGTGTGTGTGTGTGCGCGTGCGTGCGTGCCTGCGTGCGTGCATGCCCGCGCGCGTGTGTGTGTGTAGCTATAAAGTAACAGCACCCCGGAGTGTCCTGTTTTCTTCAGACATAAAGCAGCTTCGCCGGTCGTGATAAAGCGAGACGTGTTGTTATGACGGGGGTTGCTCCTGGTCTGTGCTGCTGCTGTCCTGATGACTGCAGAGGGGAGGGCCACCCAACGTGCTTCTCCGGAGCGTCTGGGTAAAAAAAAAAACATTTTAAAAAGGCACATTTTACAAATTGGAAAGTACTCACAAGAAAAGAAAAGAAAAATACTGACAATGAAAAATCCTCCAGTCTGCTGCTATACCCAAAGGCATCCTTCATAGCTGGAAATTCAGATTCAAATGATTTCTGACCCCTGCTAACATATTTTATTAACTGCAAATTAAGACTCTGTCTCTGTGTTATTAGAATCATTAATTTGACTAGAATTCGACTTGCACTGTAACCAAAATAAGAATTTTCCTATCTATGAGTTCAGCACAAATAAAACAATCTAAAAACACTACATCAAGTGAAAGGTACGTGAGTAAATGTGCTTGTTTCTTTCTAATAATGGACAGGATCAATTATGTGACTTTTACTAACAGAGCACAACGGACATACTGCAAATCTAAACTTTATATGGAGAAAATATATAAAAAGGAAGAGACCAAAGTGCTGAAATAACTTTTTTCTCAGCCTATGATTGATATTTCTGTGGATATCTTTTTTGCTCGGGGAGACAGAATCACATGTCTCCTGAGGTCAGACCAGCTCCTAAAGCTACATGGCATTTCCTGTGGCTCCTTTAAGAATCCCCCATAAGTCTTTGACTTTTTATTGGAGGCTGTGAGTGTCTCATGATGGTGGAGCTGCTGTTTGAAGGGCTTTTTCATTGGGGAACCTACTTTTGACTTCTTGTCATGTTTAGCAATGAAAATGTGTTAATTTAATCCCAAGCCAGAAGGAAATATCAGCTATTGAATCAGTATTTGAACATCCTCCTTAAAATCAACCTCTCACAAAAATGACCAAAATATTGATTAATGATCCCAAAGTTACACAACAATTGTTTAGGCCTTTAAGTTATGTGAGCAGGAGTGTGAATGATGCCCAAGAAGGAATTGACAAACTTTTCAGCGTCAAAGTTCTCCAACCTCTTCAGAACGTAAATCTCTCACTCCGAGCAGATTTAAAACGTCCAATTAACATAGGCCTACAACCTGATGTTTCCACATCTCGCCTCCTGTATTTTATTTATTCTAGTAGGGAAAAGGCTTGAAATGAAGGGGGCTGCCTGTAAAACTTATTTGGCCATGCAAGTCCCTGAGCTCCCTGCTAGTAGCATAGTACGTATCTTGCCACCTTAGCAAGATACGTTAAAATCCACCCACCCAAAGAAAACTTGAAACTGCGTTAAGTGTTCATTTTTAAAAAATGAAAGGGGAAGAGAGCTCAAACTGTTCGACTTCTCGCAAACATCCCTAAATATGAGCTTAGAAGGAGAAGTCATCTCTCCTTCTTCCCTCACTGCAGGGAGGTTAAAGGTCAGGTTTAGCTGGCACTGATCCATTTTCATTCTGTATCAAGGACACTTCTGACGACGACGAGTTGTGAGTGATGGCCTCACTAAGAGTTCAATTACACTATTTTAAATTTAAAAAAAAAAAAACACCGCAATGCACACCCTTAACCTTCACTCCAGGTTAATACAAGACAGCATTACACCAGTGTTGAAGCAGATAATGACGAGGGTGATTCATATGTGTCAAAGGCAAAGCTCACTGTTTAGAACCTGGCTGCAGACAAGGCCTCTAACTGGTGTGATCACAAAATGGTCATGAAAAAGAAACGATTTCTGTCCTAACAAAGACGTAAAAAAAATGCAAGCGTAATCACATTGTAAGAGACGGAAACTGACGGAAAGGGGACGTGTCACTGTTACGATCACTCAATGAGGAACATATTGCAGTGATATTTTAAGAGCAAGCAGAGTGGCCATGGATTTATTATTGTTTTGCACATGGGGACGTTTGCTTCCCAGGCAGCTTTTCAAGTAAAACCGCAGAAAGGAAATTATTATCTGCACGGCGCTGCTGATGCTTATGATTATAGTGATGAATGAGTTGACTTATATTATTACAAGAAAAAAGACAAGTGTAGTAGTGACTTATTTAATGCTTTTCATTTAACAAATGTGTTTTTATCCTTGTGGAAGCTAAAAAAAAACATTCATTCTTGCCACCTTGTCAAGTCAAGTAATTATAGGCTATATTTAATGTAATTGCAATAGACGGAAGTTTTTTGTACACAAAACATATAAAGTAGGCATTTAATATAAGATATAGGAAACAAAATAAAAAAAAATTAAAAATATTCTTAAAACGACCTAGGCAAATGTTTTGTCTTAGTTGTATTATGCTATCATGTAACAAGAAGCAGTCGGTAGAAAAACAACCTTCATACATAACAAGTTCGTTCATTGTTAATGATAATGTTTATGAGGACAAATTAAACAATAATGGGTTGAAACCTCGTTATAAAACCATTTCCACTCACATGCGGTACCTCCTGAGCTGAAGCCCATTACCACGGGTTCTTGCGGTACAACAGCGCCATCTCGTGTCCTTGTAGTTAAATGGCGCTAGAGGTTTGGTGTTCGTCAGACGTCATCAGCACGCGCCTATCTCCTCGCCATACTCGCTGCAACGTGAGGGAAAACAACATGTCGAGGCAGCTAGTTTGACATTTTTTGTTACTGTTTCTCTACATTTTAAACATTTTCTGCAACGTTACCGTCTGAACGTGTAACTTATACCCACGCCAGGACTCGGTAAAAGCTAAAAGCATTACTGGCTCGCGGTAGTTTGTGGCCCGTTGACGACATGGACGACACAGGAGAAAACACCGTCAATCTCTACGGAGATGAGGAGATTATTGAAGTCATCGACCTCAACGAGTCAGAGCCCGGTCCAGGTGGGTTACACACATGTTTACAACTCTTTAAGTCACCGTTTGTAATTATTACCTTAAAACTCACACTGTGACAACCCCTGTTGCGATAGACATATGTTTTTTGGTGACAGGAATTAGACCTAAAAGAAATTGCCGAGGTTCCCCTGAGCAAGGCAATGAACTCCCTATTAGCTCCTATATGGGACCTGCAGCAACTTAACTCTGACATTTCTCCATATATTAAAGTTATAGGTCTTGTTTAGACGTGTATGTCTGTTAAAATTAAAAACTAAACTAATTTAAGTCTTAACAAGTCTTAAATCTTACCTGTCTGTAGTTGTAGGAGCCTTCATAACTGTGTGTCTTTGTCTATCTTTTCCCCCTCGCTGTCAGATGATTTGGCCGACAACCTGGAGGACGTGGACTTTGATGACGCCGCCGACGACGCCTGCAGCGAAGGCTGGGAGACGGAGGACGAGATGGAGGCCGAGGTGGAACAAGACGACAGCGAGTTCACCTTCTCTAAACACACCGGTAAACATCTGATTTTAGCCTTCGGGGTTCATCTATTGACTATCAGTCTGTTAAATAAATGTTTGGAAAGTAACATCTCTCCCCTACTCTGCCTCAGGCTCGGTGTTTTGCGTGAGTTTGGACCCTGCGACCAACAGCCTGGCTGTGACGGGAGGAGAGGACGACAAGGCGTACGTGTGGAGGCTCAGCGACGGGGAAGTCCTGTTGGAGTGCACGGGTGAGTGACTGAGGGCCATGCTCACACCGCATGTGTGAAGACCTTTTTTTTTTCTTGGTTTTCTTTTGGTGTTTCACTGCAGCGTTTTACATCCCAACATAGCTTTAACATTGAAATACTGTGGCGCCTAAAGAAATCAAATGTTTTGTCCTTTTTTTCTCCGCAGGGCACAAAGACTCTGTAACATGCGCCGTGTTCAGCCATGACTCCTCCATGGTGGCATCAGGCGACATGAGCGGCTTGATCAAAGTGTGGAAAGTGGAAAGCAAAGAGGAGATCTGGTCCTTCGAAGTGGGAGACCTGGAGGTAAACAGTGTGTTTGTGTGTTTGTGTGTGTGTGTGTGTGTGCACACGCATGTTCACGTGTGTGTGCGTGTTTTAAAGAAAGTACTTTAAAACACACTCAGCCTGAATGTGCATTTGTGTGTGTTTTGTTTGTGCATCTGTAAGCACTTGTGTGAATACCTTTTTTATTGGGGCTGAAGGAATTTTTTGAGGGTGACCACTCAGGCTGAGAATTTGCAGTCTTGTGAAGGAAGTGAATCATTAGAACCCCTTCCTCAACCGCGACTGCTGAGTTTCCCTTTAGCAATCCACACACACACACACACACACACACACACACACACACACACACACACACACACACACACACACACACACACAGAGTAAGTTGGCACCCGGTACAGTGGAAACTACAGGATAATGACAGGATAATTGACTCAACATCATTGAAAATGAGGGTCACCCCTCAATTGATCTCTCGAGGATAAATAAAAGTTAAATGAAAAAAATAATGATAATGTCTATTTAAGTGGCTGTTGATTGTCGGTCGTCTCCTCCTCTTCCTCCTCAGTGGTTGGAGTGGCATCCCTGCGCTCCGGTGCTGCTGGCGGGCACGGACGACGGCAACATGTGGATGTGGAAGATCCCCTCGGGAGACTGTAAGACCTTCCAGAGCTCTGCGTGCCAGTCCACCAGCGGAAAAATCCTCCCCGATGGTGAGAAAGGGGAAAAAAGCATTATGGAATTTCTTTAAAGATTTAAGATCAAATGATCAAAAGAGAAACTAATACAATGGTACGGGTGTCAGAAATTTACTTTTACAATTTCCATTTCTTCCCTGCAGGTAAACGGGCTGTGGTGGGTTACGACAACGGGACAGTACGAGTTTGGGATTTGAAGCAGGGAAACGCCATCCACGTCATTAAAGGTGAGTCCTGGCAGTTCACATACATTCTTTAAATGTAGCCTTTTAGTAGATGTTTGTAGTTTCATCCTCTAGATTTCACTTTAAAGGTATCACATTGTTTCCCCGAACATAGTTACGGAGTTGTACACAAACAGGAAAACGGAAGTGAAACTATAACCGTATCAGAGCAGCAGCCCAATAAAACAGTCAAGAGCAGCACACATAAAATCACTGTAAACAAATTACGTAAGACTGTTTTTGGGGAAAGAAGTTTAAAATGGGTTTTATTCCAAGACTTTTAAAAAGTCTACTTTCACAGTCTATAGTCCTGATTTATATAGCAGTCTTTGATCATGAATCTTTTTATATTTGATAAGTGTCAAGAAAATCCACATGATTATTGGGTTGATATTTTATTTTGGTCTCATTCACTAGGTCAGGACCAACACCAGGGGGCGCTGACCTGCCTGGCGAGCAACAAGGACGGCTCTCTGGTGCTGACGGGCTCAGTGGACGGTTGGGCCAAGATCATCAACACTGCCACAGGCAAGGTGGGTGTCGTAACAATAGACGGATAACAAGGGTCTAGTTGAAGAACGTAAAGAGTGGCACATGTAAAAGTAGCTGCAGCCCTTCAGACATCCTGTTATCGTAAAACGAAAAGTGCTCATCAACTTTACATTTGTGTGTATGTGAAGGTGGTCGGATCGTTTTCTCTGGACGGAATCAAAGCCCAAGGACCAAAAGACGATGAGGATACCAACTCAGTGGAATCTGTGGGCTTCTGCAACATGTGAGCCAAGTAGGGCTGGGCGATATATCGAATATATTCGATATATCGCGAGATGCGCTCCAGGGGATGTATAAAATGACCCTATCGCGACCATCGAATACAAATTGGCACGTAATGTGTTTTTTTTAGCCGCCGCCGCCACTGGCAGACTCGCTGGTGTTCGCTTCTCTCGCTCTTTCCTGTGGCTCTCTGCCTCAGACTACATGCATTGGCAACTCACTCACTCACCCCTCCCAACCAGAGTCTCCTGGGCGCGCACCTGTGACGTAGTCTGTGCCTTGTGAGTGTTTAGTTTAATCGCCATGTGAAAACAACGACGAGGGGGGGAGAAAAAAAGACGAGGGCTCTGATGCTCTTATGCTCTTATGACATCGGAACGAGCGGATGGAGGGGGCGCGAAAGACGGCGATGGTGGCTGTCGTTCATAGCATGGACCTTTTTGTAGAGGGCGCTTGACAGCATAAGCGGCCGCTGTACAGAGCCTGGTCCTTATGAGAGGAAGGCGAACGAGCGCCGGGGGAGTTTTTGGTCCAACGTCACACAAACACGGCATCCCATTTATTACGGGCAGCCTCTTATAATAGGTCCATGTCAGCACCAAGGGAGGTGCACACCGTTTATTAACTAAAAGTCTATGTAAAGTAGGCTACATTTGCGAGTATTTTTTATAAAATAAAACAGTGTTTTAGTGATAATGCAGGAGGGCTAGATCAATAGGTATGAATAGCATCCAGGAATGGTGCATCGGTTAGAATGCAAGGAATGATGATGATGAGACTTTGCTTTCTTTAGACTATAGGCTATTATTCTCAGCCGTATTTATTTAAATCCTCTGATTGTCTTCTAGTTTTATTTTCATTAACTAAATACAGGAGAATCAAACAGTAAGGCAGGTAACAGAGGGACGATGAGCCACCTGCTGCTTGCGCTCGCATGAATCTCTCTCTCGGACAAACAGGCAGGCAGAAAACGAAACTTAACTAGAGCAACTGCTCTTAAAGCGACAGTAACCATTATACATGTCAGAGCCTTTTATACACATAGACTACTATTATGGATCAAAACCGGTTCTGCATTTAAAGTGTGGCTGCTATCTTCAGGGGGTTAGTGGTGATAAACAATTAGTAAGTGGTTGTAATGAGTCATGATTAGTGTTCTCAGTTTACAGATGAACAGAAGATGGAAAAAACTGTTTCCAAATAAAATAATGCTGGATCCATTGTATGGGAGTGGAAGGATGTGGAATAATCAATACAATGTGCAAACTCTTTGCCATGTGCAAGTTTCAAATTGTTCCAATAGAAAGCACTAAAGAATATAAACATGTTTCATGTAGCCTAATGCATTGTTAGTGCAGACACATTTTGCAGGGACTATTTAAATCATATTACTGGTGTGATGTTATGCAAAAAAATAATTAAATTGAGCATTTAGGATGTGCTCTAGAGGAGATTTGAAATATATCGAGATATATATCGTGTATCGAGATATAGTAAAAAAATATTGAGATATTGATTTTTGCCCATATCGCCCAGCCCTAGAGCCAAGTCCTTTGCTGTGTATCAGGATGAGAGGGGCTGTTTCGCTATGAAGGAAAATGAACCTGTTATACAACAAATCTGAACTTGAGGCACAAAGAGCTTGTAGGTTACAGTAGGGTACAGTGCTCTTTGTGCCAAACATAGTTTCACAGCTCTGCTCCGGTTTCTTTAACGCTGCATGTCTTGTTGTTTGCAGCCTGCCTCTCATAGCTGTGGCCTACCTGGACGGGACGCTGGCCATATACGACATCTCATCACAGGTCCTGAGGCACAGATGCCAACATGAGGTAACAAGCAGCAGACAAGAGGGAGAGTATGTTTGTGAGTGGTGTGTGTGTGTGTATAGTTAAGTTCCCATGGATTCTCACCTGTCTTAATTCTGTATACTGTACGGAGGCTTTGCAGACGTATCACAAATCTCCTAACCACTAAGCGACCATTTCAGGCGCCGTCTGGGAGGTCTAGCTGAGTTTATGTTGCTGTGCAGATAATGTCTTAACATATACATACAGAGACACCTGAAAGAGAGGTTTTATCTTTTTTTAATTTATTTTTTAGAAAAAATAATGTATTAAATTAACCAGCTTCTAATGAATGTGTGTTAACTACGTAGAAATGCAGATACGCTTTAAAAACAAGATCGTGAATGTCAGCAAACCTAGCTACTTTATTGAAAGTCATTACAGGTTTAAGAGGTAGAACATTTTAGATGTTTACAGTTAAAAATGTCTCTCTGTGACACCTTGCAGGCCGGCATTGTTCACCTACAGTGGGAGGAGTCTTCTTCGGTGGTGTCCACCTGTTGCTTAGACGGTGCCCTGCGCTTATGGGACGCTCGCTCCGGCAGCATAGTGTCAGAGTACCACGGACACACAGCAGAAATCCTTCACTTCACTATCAACAGGTAACACTTTTCATCCACTATGTCCTTATAGATACTATAATGGCATGTAATTATACCATCAATGTTTCTTCAATCACTAAATCATGCTGATCCCAACTATCTTTTCAGGGAAGCAACTCTCGCAGTCACCGCTTCAGGAGACAACCAGGCGAAGGTTTTCTGCCTACAAAGACCCGACCGGTAAACCGAGCAGGAAGGAAGGAGGGCAGGGAATAAGAGAAGAGGAAATATTTCAGGAGAAACTACAAACTTTTTTATCATCTAAATTTGTATTCTCTAGCACTAGAGAATATGTTTTTCTTTCCGTTTTGGATTTTAAAGTGTTGTGTGGTCTCCATCTTATATGCCTGCTTCAGTAGGATTGTAGCATCCGAAAAATAATTTATTTCTGTTTTCATCAGTACTTCACTTGTGCTCAATTGGCAGATGTTCAGTCTGATTCAATCACAACTGAAGTAACTGATGAAAGGAGCTTATGAACTTCCAAATCTGATTATTTCAAACAAGCATTTCCTTTCTTCGAAGAAGGCTTATTTTCAAGAATCAGATCGCCTATACAGAAATGCAAGAGTGATACATAACAGTGTTTGTCTTTGACGTCCCCTTTAATGTTCTATCCAAAATGTTTTTGAGATAAAACATGACACAGAAAAGGGGAATTTCCTTTGGTTTCCATTTTAATTTTCTCCTTAATTGGAGTTATTTGTTCGCCAAATGTCAAGACAAAATGTCCTACCTTATCTTTTGAGTACGTACGTCGGTGCGTGCATGTGTGTGCAGTCTTCCGGTTCTCAAACTGAGAGTTCAGTCTATTATCTTGCCAATGTGTTGGGGATGTGAGCTCAAGTGTAAATACAAAATAATAAATTATATAATTTCTTCTGGGAACCCATGACGATTTGGTTCGTCATTTAATAACCCTCCCCATGTCTCTCTTCTAACACTTAAAACCCATCTGCATCTGAGAAAAACTGTTTATACTCCACAGATCTATTTTGGTCTGTGTATACGAGTTAAGATAAGAAGACGCTCATACTTAAAGGAAGTGGTTTTGTGGGTCACGATCATATTTGGAGAGCTGAGATAAAAGAGGCAACCTACTTTGAAATGGTTCTAGAATCAATTGGGCTTCTTCCTTGTTTAGACTTCAAATCGTCTGATTCAGTTTCTATCATATATGACAAAAGGGATGCATAAGGACGTTCCTAAAACCACAGCTTAGGTGTGATTCAAGGTAGAAGATTGTAAATGCGAAGGTGGTGAGCACAATCGTACAGAAAGGTCAAAATAATTGAATAGATATGTGTATTTGTACTTAAATGTGCAATAGTTACAGGGAAATATAGTGGTTCAATCAACCCATCTATTAGTTTAATTCCCGGTTTTGCGTTTGCATTTGATCGACTTTATTCAAAAGACAAATTGACTAATTTTGATAACATTTTACCTTCAGTTCCCTCATTTAGCATTCTGGATAATTAGATACATATTTTAACAACACACTATAATGTAGTCGTAAGCAAATATAATGGATAGTTATAATGTATTTGCTCACCATATAGCGCCTCCTGTGGACACGTATGAGTGGAGATTTCTGTATAAACACATTAGATGATAATAAAGTAAACATGGCTTTACACTGAATAAATACACACTCAGAATTGCCCTCAAAGCTGGTTTCAACTTGATTATTATGTGTTAGAAACTATGTTCATATACTGTTTATGAATTCTAAATTGGCAGACTGAAAGTACTTAACATACCTACAAATATTTGTTAAGTATTTTCATTATAACATTGAAAAACAAGTATTCAGATGACTTAAGTTTTATTGATCAAGTCAAATTTGTATTTAGGTAATGTTCAGTCTTCATTTGAGATTTTCTTCATGAGGGGAAAACACATGCCTACTTTTTCCAGTTCTTATGGATTACATAGAACTTGAATCCAGGTGAACAGCTGTCATTCTATCAAGCATTTACGCTTTCTATGAAATGAGTGCAAAAGAGCAATCGGGACACTTTACTGCCCTGACTACAATGAGGAAAAAACACATTAGCTCACCAGCCACTCTGTTGCAAGTGCTTTACTACGGACCAAAGCTGCTGGTCATATCAGTGCGTATGCATGTTTGCTGACATATATATCTGTGCGTGTTGAAGAATAAGAGCCGGTTAAAAGAACAGGTTGCAAAGTTATTGCATTTTATGGTTTGGCTTTGGGTGAAAGGTTGTGCAAAATACCAAAACAACTCTTCCCTGACTCACAAAATGGCATTATTGAATGGAAGGAGTGTGTGCTTTTAAGATGCTGATAAAGACCAGATAACCCCCAAGTGGCTTAACATCTTCTTGTGCATTTTAAAGTCTCTTCTCAAGGCCGAAACTCGCTATTTTCCTTATTCTCTATTAGGGGTGGGAAAAAAAAACGATTTTCCGATTAATATCGATTCTTTCTCGGACGATTCTGAATCGATTCAGAAAAGTTAATAATCGATTTTTTTTTAAAAAAAATTTATAATTTTTTTTTTTTTTTTTTTTTAAATACTAAAACTTCCTGCGCCATTGCGCATGCACACCACACATGTGCCAGTTGTTTCCAAAGTGTCTTCAAAAGGGCTGAGAGCAGCAAACCCATGACCTGCACCGGCTTTATCTCTGTTTACGTTTTTGTATGAGAGCTGAATTCCAAGCCATACTTTTTGTACAATGTGTTGAAATGACATAGAAAATAATAGATAATAGAATAGAAATCCTATAGAAACATGATTTATGAGATCAGAAATAAAATAAAACTGAATCGGTTTAGTTTTTACATACTTCCATATTGTGTTGAAATGCAAGCTGCATTACTTATTGCACTGTTCATAGGAAGTCATATTTGTGACAAGAAAAGCTTTTCTCTTAATACAATATTAGAGAAGGCAATTCATCTGTTGATTGTCTTTAATGATCACCACAAAAGTAGGAAGTGATTAGCAAACTCAGATGTGCATATAAATATATTTTTGAAATTCACACATGGGTATGTACTTAAAAAATGTTTTGCATTGAGATGCATTGAAAATCGATTTTGAATCGAATCGTTGACCTCTGAATCGGAATCGAATCGAATCGTGAGGTGCCAAGAGATTCCCACCCCTATTCTCTATTGTTGTTCTGCTATTTTTCTCCCTCACGTCAGACTTTCCTCTCGACTTTTAACAACCGTCAATCCTGTGCACAAGTGCTTCTTCCTCAGCTCATGCATTCATTGTGCGTGTCTAGATGTGCACACCATGGTGTACACGCATAACTCATCCCCGGACAGGAAGGCAGTGACACACTTGCACGCCACAAACATGTTGTGTGTTTGTGTGCTTCTAGAAGGCATTTGTCTATTGGTGTGTCGTCAGAAGATAAAGTGCAAAATAAAAGACAGCCATGTGTATATTGTTGCATACTGCTGGGATTGAGCTCAACCAGCAACCAGGGGAAAATTAACATCTGTCAGAGTGTGGCATTCAGTGGACGTGGGATATTTCCCTCATCCGTCACAATTGGTGTTTGGCCTCAAAGGTCAGCCCGTGCGAGGACAAAGGCGAAACAGGTATGGCCTGAAAGATTATCGCCCTCGGATCAAAGCCTTGATCCATTAAATTTGTAGCTTATATTCACCCAGGGCAGCCGTGCTGACAACAGATGCTTGGAACTAATCAGTTAAACGTAGAGAGAGGCAGGTGCCGGTGCCAAGGTAAACACTTCTGGAGGAAGACGGGGATAAGGGACAAACACACGTTAAAAATACATCTGTCCCACAAACTGCTCAAACTTGTTGGTAGCGTCTGCAGAGATCAGGACAATAACTGGATACAAAATATTGTTTAAGGTTTCAGTTGCTCTTAAAAGTGACACATTTTACATAAATGTTATTATACTATTTTTTATATACGTATTGTATATCTATTTAACATTTGGGGGAAAATATATAAAACTAGCAAAGTCAGTATTTTATGGAAAATGTACTCCTAAATTTATGGTTTCAAATTGGAATGAAAGCCATTTCATATAATTATTCATAAAATAAGTAGTGGGAGTTGTTATTTTGTAAAGTCAAGTCAAGGTGGAAGTGTTGAAAAAAATTTAAAGTGGTGTTTGAGAGACAGTTTCTCGTGCTGTTGGATAATTTAAGATTTCACGATAAGATATAATGTGATAAGCTTCTTTTTTTCCCCTAGTGGCATCAATTCGCTGCCATACCCCGTGATTACGAGATAATTAACTTGTTATCGCAGAATAACATTGTCATAATCTTAAAAAATAATGAAACTGACTTTCCATTGTCTTCTGGAACGCTTAAATGATTTTAGCAGACGTTAGCTCGCATGGCTAAAACACTTTTGATCTTCCTTGCCAACGGAGGTCTGCAACATCTGACTGTAGGCTACCTTTAATTAATCATATCATGTTACATTTTTCCACTGTGTATGTTAATATTAGACAGAAAAAAAACAATCTAGATTATATCACTGATTTACTGTTGAGGAGGACCCGATGTTCAATGGAAAGCATAGTCGCTCCATCTCCTCCTTTGTAAACGCGTGGAGATGTTGTGGTTTCGTGTCCTCCTGTCCTGCATAGTGTCTCCCCCAGACGCTCAGGAACGTTTCTGTTTAAAAAGCATTATCTGACTGGAGCTCGTCCATCTCCAACCAGCAGCGGGGTCTGCTTCAGACTATCAGCTAACTGGAGTCTTTTCCGTGTTTGGCTAACAAAACAGATCACCCTTGGGCCCTCAATCCAACGCTTTGTTTTAAAAATGAGGCCTAGTGACAACTGTTTATGAAATTAAGACGTACGCACATTGTCGAAGGCATGTTTGGGTCAGTTCCGGGGTCAAATAAAAGGAGCAAATACATCTTAGAATTTGTTTAAGCCTACAACAGTGTTATGGCTTTGTCAAGTTCATTTAGGCTACAAAATCAGAATTATTACGAAAGACTACTTCGGACACCAAAAGGTATCTAGCTACTGGTGAAGTTATAGTCATACAAAATCATATAAATAAAACAAGCAAAGTCAATTTACGATGGGATTTGAACAAATAGTTATACGTTTTGTTAGATAAATCCTCTTTTCTTTCCTAGAGAGTTGACATTAGCTTACTGCTAGTTACTGCGTCTGGCAGTAGCTTGATTGTTTTTACATTTCTTAATAAATTACGGGAATAAATTAATTTAGCATCTATATTTTCTGTTATCTTTTTAGTGTATTTCCAAATGTAATAACATGTCGGCTATTTAGGCTTTTGGATCTTCCAAACTTCAAAAAGCTTCTAAATATTTGGAAAAACAATTGACATTTTTCACCTAAAACTGCTAAAAATATTATTGTAGGCTCTTTATTTGTAATATTCTTGTTAGAGGTATAGAGACATGTATGCTGTAAGTTGGAGGTTTTTTCCACATCATATGCTCATCCCTTGGTGTGCTTTGAAATAGAAGGTGTCTGAAGGCCATCCTGGAGTGTGTGAAAGTGAACCACATGCCAGTGCTGCTGCTGCTGATACTCTGGAATGCTCTTATCATATTTAGGCGGCAATGATAACAGCTATCCATCCTCTTCATGCACTGTAAACCTGGACAGTAATGAAGATATGTATGTCATGAGGCTACGCTGCAGGAAGTACAAAGAAGTAGGGTTTGTAGGTGAAGGGTTAGTGAGCACTGCTGCCTCATCCACTGAGTGACCCTCACTCCTCCTACAGGAAAACACAGACATACAGTTTAACCGCTTTCACCTCCTCCTCCAGTGTGTACTTCCCCTTTATAGTATCTGCCTCACATTTGACTGCTCGCTTGTGCTGAGGTGTCCGTCACTGAATCAATCTTAAAGCTCCTGAGGTTAATCGTGGACACCTGCTTGTGGATATGAAATGCAGGGGAACAGGCTTTAAGTTACTCAGAAGAACTATTTGCATTTCCTTTGTCAAAGGATACTTGAATGGACGGATCACCCCAAGGTAAAAGTCTCACTGGTTTTGTTTGGTTATGTTTCTGCATAACATGAATTGCATGATGGCTAATTATTTGAACTGTGATACTTTTTCATTTCCCGAAGGAAATTCATACCGAATGCCTCTTATTAGAAGAAAGCTCTTGAGGAAAATAAACAAAAGTTACATAACCAGGAAGAAAGCATAAAATGAGGCCAAATTGCATTCCAGCTGTAATGTTCACAGGACTTTGATGCCATAAATTCCCTTTATTGAGCCAGTTGTGTGCTTATTGTACTTATTAATGGAAACACCGGAATGTTGCGATATTTATTTGAAATGTCATTATCAAACATAATGTTCACTTTATCACAAAAGCAATTGTTCCATTTTAAAATATTACTGTAAACATCAACTATAAAACTTATCTGGGAGAAAACCTTGCATAATAATGCTTAATCATAAAGCATATAGACATAAAAATGTAGATTATTGTGTTCTATAACGTTGAATTTAATAAATGATCTCCAGGTTATGTATCAATTTCTAAAATGAAAAAGGGATGAAAGGGAGGTGTAACTCCAGAGCAAAAGTTGATGAATAATTGAATGAAAGCTACCTCTTGTCTGTTGACGTGTTGTCTTCTCTCTGCTCGCTAACAAAGGGGTTAAATGTGTCATCGGTCAAGACATGACAGAAATCCACACGGCAGGCTATAACTGTTCTTTTTTAATGTTTTTCTTTAGTTGCGGTCTGCTTGTTTCCTGCAGCTTGCCAGTTTTTCTCTCTAATACAAAGACACCAAAAAGAAAATATGATACATAGTTTAGGTGAATGTAAATAAATGAGGAGTCATTCTTGTAAAATCTTCCCTTTCAGTAAGCAGCGATTCTCTTACTTTACTAATTTTTTTCAATTGCAATTCCTCTGCAAGTTTCTCCAAGCTGTTTGTGCTTTCTTTACAAAGAAAGGGGTGTACATCGCTGGTTTCATCACGATACGATCTTAAATCGATTCATTGAATAACGATACAATATTTGTAATATCATGAAGTCTGGCGTGATAGGACACAACCATGTCAACTGACAAAAAAACAACTAAACTACAATTTTAGCATTTTATTTCTGAGCTCTTCCAGAAATTTAAATGATATTCAATCCATTCTTTCAGTGGAAATAGTGTCACAAACAGACATGAGGAGAGATTTTCCAAACAAAAGTGTATAGTAAAGACGGCGATAAGCATCATTGTTTGGGTGTTGCTTTGATACAGTTCGATCTTTCGCCAAAAATCAATATTTCGATCTATAGCGATGTATCTTTACCCCTCCCGACTTGACGTTCACTTGATACCCTAACCCTCAAATGTTTTATGGCACTATCTTCCATCTACTGCTACCTAAGCGCTGTTCCTCTCGTCCCCACAGGGTGACTGTATCTTGATGGGACTGGAGCCGGGCTGCACATGGGAGGAAGTCTGCTGATCAAGCACATGATGGACGGCAACGCCTCCAACGCTCTGCTCTCTGGGGAGCAGCTCATCTATGCCATCACTGTCCCGCTGTCCACCTCCATCATCCTGGCCAACCTGGTCATCATCCTGGGCATCGCCTGGAACCGCCAGCTCCACAACACCACCAACTACTTCTTCCTCAGCCTGCTGGTGGCTGACCTGTGCACGGGTGTGGCGCTGCCCTTCATACCCCTGATGGGCCTCAACCGGGAATTGAGTTTCAACTCTTGCATGGTGGTCCACATCTTCCCCAACTTCCTCTTCCTGGCGTTCCTTTTCAACCTGGTGATGGTCCACTACGAGCGCTACATTTGCATCGTGGACCCCTTGCATTACAACAACCTATGGATGCACCGCAGTTTCCCCCTGGCGTTGCTGGCTGTGTGGGCGCCGCCGCTTCTGTACGCGTCTCTGCCTGCTTTCGGGTGGAATAACTGGACCGGGCCGGATTGGAACGACTGCTGTGAGAACGGCCAAAGGACGACGCCGATATCGACCTGTTCAACAAATGGAACCGCCTGCTGCTCCTACCGGCGAAGTTTCCCAAATGCTTTTATCTACTTGGAGGTGTACGGCCTCGTCTTGCCTGCTATCCTCACCATTGCCGGCATGACTGGTCGAGTTTTGTGGATCACCCGAGGCCAGCTGAAGGACATGTGTCGCCTCCATCGCTCAGTGGAACGGGGAAGCCAGGCCTCAGACCGAGAGCAGAGGCTGAACCTGCGCTACACCCGCTGCGTGGTGGCCGTGTCGCTGACCTTTCTGGCGTGCTGGGTCCCCTACCTCATTTACATGCACGTCTGCGTAGCCTTCTTGATTAGCGACACCAAGTGGAGCTCCACCACTCACATCGTGCTGTCGTGCACCGGTATCGGTAGCATGGCGGTGGTGCCGCTGGTGCTCGGCCTGGCCAACAGGGAGTACACAGAGCCCGCATGCAAGCTTCTCCGGAAGCTTAGAGACGGATTGAGGGGAAAGACGCAAGGATCAGAGGAGGTGGCGGTGTGAGGAAATACTGATGGAAATGAATATTTATGAGGATGTATCTGCTAGAAATGAGTTTGCGAGGATTGATGCTGCTTCTTTATAGTTTATTGATCAAGGCCAATACTGCATTTCAGTAGAGAAAACACATTTAGTTTATTCTTCCAAAATGTATGAATCAGTGTTACTATTTTAAGTTTTTCTGATGGTTAACTATTACATTTCATTTTACACAATTAGGAGACATTAGAAAGATGAATAAGAATTATGAGAACTTTAAAAAAAACCTTTGTTTAAAACAAGGGTTGGTTTTGCTGAGGTGTAGCATGTAGGCTAATTTCTTTTGAATTCCATGCCTTCAAGGCTTATAACTTGCTAAATGTGAAAGCTGAAATGTAAGTTGTCTTCTTGTATCAGTGCTGTACATCATATAAATAGGCCTACAGTATGTCTTTACATACTGTAGGCTGTATCCTCTTTTCTATTTGTGCTGCCTGCTGAACAGGTCATAGATCTTCTTCATCTGTCACCCTTCCTCCCTCCCGCCATTCTGCAATGTTTATTCCAACGTCCCTCGCTGGTGTTTATCTATTATACTGGTATGCAAGTTGAAGAGGGAACAGGGATGCATCCACAGTCCGTTATACGTCTACAAGACATGAGGACATTAAGGCTTCAGCGAGAAGACACAAGGTGGAAACGGGTGGAAACCATCCCAGTGTTTTAAAAGTTGGATATGAAAATGTTTCGAGTTTCTGCCATATGCAAATAAAATGTTACAGGAAGAATAAATATGGTAAAAGCAGAGTTGCTCTTTGGGGGAAACATCTGCTGCTTGTAAACAGACCTTCATTTCGAAGGATACAACTTTTATTTGATGTGAGAGATCTATTCAAAGGGAAATTGTATTTTTATTTGACACTTGATTAAACACAGAATACATGTCATGCTATAATTTGTTTGCCCGATCACAATGTCATTTTTTGATGTGTACAGACAGTAGGCTGTGTGGGTGGTGAAAGAAACAGACAGTTCATGTGAGCTGATGAGGAAACCCATGATTTAATCAAATTAACTTTAGAGCAAACAAGTACACACTGTTATGGGACATAAGGAAAGATGGGGTATTATCATGGGATGCATTGTCTGTAGCCTATGTCTTGTCTGACTGTGTTGCTCTGCTAAGTCATGTTCCAGTATGTTTTCCACATTTCAACAATGTGTCTGGAAGTCCGGAGGGGAAAATGAAGACGGGACCAGACTGTCGGGCTCCAGCTGCTATCGTCAGACTGTTATTTAAAGTCTGAACCTTTAACTCGATTTACAAAAAACAGTTGTGTATGAATTCTTCACATAGAAGATTTTTTGGAAAATGTAATTGTTTTATTTCCTAGAACGTAAGGAGAAGATTGATACCACTTTGACATTTGTTTGTTGAATATGTAGCTGGAGCTAGCAGCCTGTTAGCTTAGCTAAGCCTACAATTATATTGTGTGTGTGTGTGTGTGTGTGTGTGTGTGTGTGTGTATATATATATATATATATATATATATATATATATATATATATATATATTTATATGCCACTCTTCCCCACTCTGTAAATGTTTCAATCGTTTTGTTTTTCTCTCTTCACTTGTTGTGTATTTGATGTATTTGCATTGAATGTTTTGTTTGTATTGTTGTTTTGAATTTGTTTTGACTTGACGTCATTGAAAATGAGGGTCACCCCTCAATTGGTCTCTCGAGGATAAATAAAAGTTAAATGAAATGAAAATGAAATATACACACACGTTAATGAATATGTTTCCAGGCTTTATGCTAAACTAAGCTGAACGCCTCCTGGCTCCAGCTACATGTTAACTGCACAGATACGCAAGTGATTCAAGAAAGGAAGACAGAGCCGAGACATCGTTGTTCATGTTGCTTTATCCATCCTTTGTATTCCATTGCAAAAACTTGTGATTACTTTGGCATATTTTGAGGTACAAAAGTGTATAGAGGAAGAAAAAGAGAAGAATGAAAAAAGTTGAGTAGATTTGACAGCATTTCGAGGCTTGCCAAGCAACACTTGCCACATTTTGTAAAGATACATGTAGCACCACTGGAACAGGCAACACAAAAGGTGTTCTTGTATTCAGAATATGGAAAGCCATTTGAACATTGGAAAGATAGGTTTTTTTATTTCACAAAGATGTGTTCCCTATTTAATCGACAAAAATACGAGATTACAAACTGAAAGAAATACACTGATGCTACTGGGAACACTGAAAATAAGAAACCTTTTTCAAAAAGCTTGACATAAACAACAATTTCTCCAACTTCAAGCCTTCAATTCTGGAAAGGAAAATCGTTCAACACGCCGAGAAGCTATTGTTACTGTTCACTACCAGAAAGCACACAAACTGAGGGGATTATTGCATAAAAGTCACTTGCATTAGGACTCTCCAAGCGTTCAATTAAACTTAATTAGAACTTTTCTTTTAATTCAAATTTTGCGGATATGCTGTAATGCTGCAGACGTATAGAGTTTGATGGTTAGTCAGTCTTCCGTATAATAGGAGCTCTCGGACACAACTCTGCCAGACTCCACATCAACCCGGATCAGGAGGCGTTTATTGGAGACAGGGTATGCTGGCAGGATGGTGGTTGCAGGGGGGTATTCGGTAAATTCTGGGGCTCGTGGCTTCTCTGGCTGGTGTTGATTCGACTGTATCTGAGTGTCTGCATGCATAGCAAGGACTTGGATTGGTTGGTTTGTTTTTTTTAGAAATCTGAGCAGAAGAGAGTTTTAATTTTAGTTGGACACACAATATGAATCACGCATGAGAAAGCTGGTATGTATAAAATCAGATGCAGGTTTTTTTTACTCTCCTATGTTAAATGTATTATGATTAGATTAAATGCATTTTCATTACACACATTTAGATTATTAATACCGGCATCTGTATTAAAAAAAAGTCAAATGCACCACAAAGCAACCAAATGAACCCAGATATGCCATGCCAAGATTTTTAGGGGCTGCTAATTTAGGAGTAACAAAATCCTTTCTCACCTCCGTTGCGCATGAGGTAGTTCATTCTTCGCAGAGATAGAGCAGAGAGAGAATTAGTGCAAGATTAATGCATCCTGTCATACATTCAATTCAAAACACACACCAAGAATCTACCTCGCCCCCAAAAAATCCCCAGTGCTCGTGTACCTCTCCTCTTCGCCCTCCAGCAGCTTGCGGTAGGTGGCGATCTCGATATCCAGGGCCAGCTTAAGGTTAAGTAGCTCCTGGTGTTCGCGGACCTGTTTGGCCAGTTCCTGCTTGGCCCGCCTCAAGCCCTCCTCCAGCTGGGCAACGTTGGCCCGGGCCTGGACCACGTTCTTGTCGCCGTCTGTCCTCACGTCGTCGATTTCCTTCTTCAGGGCCTCTTCCTAACAAGTCAAGAGACAAGCAGATAAGGGGAAGATCAGGGGATGCTTAGATGGACTAGGCGCTTACCAGAACTCTTGTTTTTTTTTCATCCGTGTCATCATTACAACCTTTCTTGCGAGGGCTTCCAGGTCCCCGTTAAGCCTTTGGATAAGGCGCAACAAGTCGGATATTTCCCTTTTGACATCACGTACTTCTTGCTCACGCTCTCCCACATTGAGGACCAAGTCGTCCATCTATGGGACAGGAAAAAATAAACGCAAATGTGTGAATAACGTTGAGTAGGCCTATGTAGGCTTTAAAAGCATCTGTGAAAGCCAACCACCCACCTTTCTCTGGTTCCACTGCTCGGCTTCCTCCCTGGTGCGGGCCGCCATGTTTGCATACTGCATCTTGGCGCCGTTGATGATCTCGTCCATGTCCAGAAAGCGTTTGCCGTTGTCACGCAAGACCACCTTCTCGTTCTGCACTTGTGACTCCAGCTCCTTGATCTCCTGCGTGTTGAAAAGTAGAGTGTCTTATAGAGAGAAAGAACAAAACGAAGGTGAGAACAATCGTAATAAAATAAATGCCATTGTTACTTCATCGTAGCCAATTCTGAGGAAGTCCAGTTTTCCCATCAAGTCCTCCAGCTCCAGTGCCTGTTCTACTGTGTCCAAGTGACCCTCATCCACATACTGTTACACACACACACACACACACACACACACACACACACACACACACACACACACACACACACACACACACACACACACACACACACACACACACACACACACACGTTAGACATGCAAACACATGCAAAATCTATAAGCTATATGGAGTCGGCACACAGTGATGGAATTACTTCAAATATATCATTATTATGCCACTGTCTAATATATATGAAATGAAGCTCAAAATATGCAGAAACAACTCTTTTCAGTTAGTACCAACAATGGATTTGAAACAATGCTGATTGCACCTTTTTGGTGATGATAAACTTGTTCTCCAGGTCCGCTTTCTTTATCATCTCGTCTTCGTAGCTGAGACCAAAAGAAAATAAAGGGTTAAATATTCATGTGTGCCAATAAGGACATAATTGATGGTTAAAATCTGCAAATACTGGAACCAAAATCAAAAGACATAGACCTAGTGCAGGAACAATGGACACTATTTAAAGATCTAGACAGTGGCCCAGAATTGTGACTAGTCATTCACTCTAAATCTGACCTCTTCTTGGAGTCTTCCACCTGGTCCTGCTTCTTGAGAAGGTCGGCCTTCAGCTTCTGGTTGTCGCGGATCAGGTTCTGGATCTGCTGCTCCATCTCGTTCTCCAGCTGCCGCACGATGGCGTCGATCTTCCCCGCGTAGTCGTCCTTCTCCTTCAGGATCTTCAGCTTGGTGTCCAGCTTCTTGTTCTTGTCCTCCAGGTGTTTCACCTGAGACAGAGACACAGTTTTACATCGTAGTATTATGCGGTTCACGTTGATGATGACAGGTATGCAAGTTGAAGAGGGAACAGGGATGCACTCCAAATATGTGTTTAGCCTATTATCTTGTTTAGGGGTAGGCTACACATACATGTGTTAAATCTCTTTTTATTTCTCCCAATCTACTCCAAAACCAACACTGTACCTTGGGTCTAAATTTACATTTTTTTTCAGGTTATGTTGACAAATTGTTGAATTGACTTGAGACTTAAAGTTACGTCATTGTCCACAAGGTGGCGTCCTGCATTTACATGCCCCACGTTTTAAATGAAGGTGAAGAAGCCTGCTGCAGAATAACACACTTTTTATGGCCCCAGGTCACAGAATTCGGACAGAAGAGAAGACAGAGGCACGGGATACGAGCTGAATTATTTTCGCTTTTTCTTCTGTTTTTAATTTCTATTCTTGTGAAATAGATTTTTTATGAACTATATGACATTTTGCCAGTTTAAATGAGTGGTTAAAAATAAACAAAGACAACAAACAATAATGTATAATGCCCAAATAAATAAGATTAGGCTATTTTAAGTAGCCTAGCCTACCTAATTAAAATATATATATATATTTTAATCATAGCCAAAAAAAACAGGAAATATGTAAATGTAAAATAAATGCAATACTGTTTTTATAATGTTTTTTCTTCCTCCCTGTTTTCAGTATTTGGTATAGATGAATCGATCATTTAATATACAGCCCTGTATTAGGCTAGTTGTCATGCAAATTATTAACAATCAATAGAATGCATGACATTATTCAACCGAACATAATACATAGCCTAATACTACTACTACTACTACTACTACTACTACTACTAGTACTACTACTACTACTCATCATCATCATCATCATCATCATCATAATAACCTAATAATAATAATAATATGCCTGCCTAATTGGCCTAATAATAATGTAATTTACAAACCTTATCAATCAGCATGACGAACTTGTCGTTGAGTCCAACCATGTCATCCTTCTCCCTGGATTTTCCCGACGGGTCGATTCTGTTGGTCGGGACGCTTTTGGTCGGTCCCGAGGCGCCGGGGGTGAAGGTCTGGCTGCTGAAATCTCCCGGTTTAGACATGCTGCGGCTTGGAACGGCGAGCTGACTCAAACACACAGACAACGGCGAGCTGGAACACTGAGCAGATGAGCGCTGGATGTAGCCTACCTGCAGCCCCTTCCCATCACCTGATTTTAAAGGTGGACAGGGACCCACCCCCTCCCCTGAACTCCAATCCAGAGACGCCAAGTACGAAATTAGTGAGATAAATGAAGATGTCAACATGAAATACCTGAATTTCCACTCTGTGCCAGTTTGTGCTTGGCATCAGGAGCCAATGGCATCACTGGGGGCGGATTCATGCGTAAAATTGCGGGTATAAATCCACCTGTACGCTTATTCATCACATCCACCAGGTGATTCTCAAGTCTGAAACAAGCCTCTCTCATCCATCAGCAGTCATGCCTTCAAACACCGCCGCCAGCATGTTCGGTGGAGCCGGGGGAAGGGGCTCCCGGGCGTCCGTGGCGAGCCTGCAGGGGCTGCGCAACGTGCTGCGCAACGACACGGACAGAGACTCCGCTTCTCCCGTCGTTCCAGCGAGAGCTGCAAACACCGCCGCTGGTGCGCCGGCTCCGGCCGCCGCTCCACCCGCCCCGGCCGACGACAAGCAGACCCTGCGCGGCCTCAACCAGCGGCTCACCGGGTTCCTGGGCAGAGTGAGGCAGCTGGAGGAGGAGAACAGCGATCTGGAAAAACAGATCGATGAGATTTTGGCCGAGAGGAAGACACCCGAGGGACGCGACTGGGATAAGGTCGAGAAACCCCTGGAGGACCTAAAGAAGCAGGTTGGTCTTCAGATAGATTTGTTATATTTTTCTTTATATCTTGGAGAGCAAATAACCGATTAAACAAAACTGTATCTTTTTTGATACTTCTTTCAATGTTTTGAGAAATGCATTCAACATTTAAAAGCTAAATGAAGTAAATAAATGTTCTAAATAATGAGCTTAAAATATAGGCTATACATCATGCATTCTTCTCCCTAGATCAAAGACATCACCATGGAGAACGCCAAGCTGATACTCCAGACCGACAACAGCATCCTGGCTGATGAAGACTTCCAGAGAAAGTAAGATTAATTCAATCAACAATTAAAAATAAATCATAGACAACTAATGATGATGATATCAATACATTTTGATCCAAATGAGAAGTAAGAGTTCCTTGCCCCGCTGTGTGCAGGCTGGAAGATGAGAAAAAGGCCCGGAAGGAATTAGAGAAAGACCTGGACGACCTGAAGAAGACCCAGGAGGACACCAAGATGAAGCACAAGCAGACGCAGGAAGAGATCGACCTGGTCAAGGTGGAGCTGGCTCGCCTTGAGAAGGATCACAAAAAGGTGAGAACCGGGGTACAAAAATTTCACTTCAATCTCGACTGAACAACTAAAGAAAATCTTGGAAAAAAAAATTAACGCAAAACGGACTCTTGTAGGACGTGGATGAGCTGCGTGAGAAGATCAAGCACTCGGAGGTGACGGTTGAAATTGACTCCCAGGACTCCAACCTGGGCGAGATGCTCAACAAAGTCCGCAGCCAGTATGAGAAGCAAGCCAAGAAGAATCTGAAAGAGACAGAGGAGTGGTACCAGGGCAAGGTAGGCTACTGTAGGCCTATACACCACCCAACAGGAACCCATAGCCATGTTTTCTTTATTTCCTCCTTCTCATCCGTTCATCTCTGCATTTCCATCTCCTTTCCCTCTCCAGTTTGACAACATCAAGGTGGCGGTGGCCCAAAACAACGAGGAGTTGAACTTGGGAAAGACGGAGCTCAAGGATCTGCTCAAACGGAAACAGCTTCTGGAGATTAAGATCCAGGGTCAGCAAAGCACGGTAACCATGAAAAACCACAAAAAAACACAAAATATTCACCCCAAAAAAGCATGTTCTATAATCCCTCAGGAATGGTAGAAATCGCCTATGGGGTTTTTGTAGTCCTTGTTTGGACAAGCCTTTCTTACGGCCCTGTCATTATAGCCTGCTGTAAATCTGACATGTTTGAGTCCACCGCTGCCACCTGGATCTGCTCTTGCATAACAAAACAATACACTTAAAAGAGGTTTGAGGTTCCAGGGAAGTCACAGCGATAGAACTATCAAAAGAGATTTGAAATTTAAAAAATTAAATTAAATGAAAAAGACCTTTATGCCTTCCTTTACAGATCCAAAATCTGGATGAGACCCTGTTGTGCACCAAGGTAGAGTATGGCAGATGCATGGCGCCTCTCAACCAGGCCATCCGGGACCTGGAGGCTGAGCTGAAGGAGGTGAGGGCACAGGTGGAGCGCCACGGAGAGATCAACAACGACCTGCTGTGCGTCAAAATGAAACTGGAGCAGGAAATCAACAGCTACCAACAGCTGATTCAGGGCATGACAGCCGAAAGGTGAGAACGGTCACAGTTTAGATATCCTATAGCCTACAAATCCTATTTGCTCAAGTGAAATGACATTGGTGGTATACTTTATACTGCTACTCTACTAAATATTCTACTTTTTACTCCAAACTACGTACATTTATCTGAACTTAAGTCACGCTACCAGTTACTTTATGATTTTGGATTTTTGTACATGAAAAATATTAAGAGTTTATCAAATATTGTAGGCTATACACCAAACACTGACTAGAAATGAATCGGCCATTGACTATTTCGATTATAGTTATTTTGAATGCAAATATGTAAAAAACAAAAACAAATGTCATGGCTTTTAATACTTTTAAGTAGCTTTCATGTTAAATCCTGCCTTATAAATCCCTTGACAGCTCGGATCTTTCTTTAGAGGATGCGCTGACAAGTGGTAAGTTCTGGATCCCCGCCTGAAAAGAAAATGAAGCACAAACTTGAGAGTGATGTCACAATGCTTGAAATCTAACCCTCACACAGCACATTTTGAATTAAATCATTTTGAGATAGTCATTTATTTGCTTTCTGGTCGAGAGTACGCCAAGAAGAAAAAGAGTGGGGTGGATTTTCTCGTTGTAGCCTACTCTGTGTCGGAAAGAAAATAAACCTATTTCCAAAAAACATCGAATGTAAGGCATGTCACCTGAACAGATGATTTTAACACTTTTCACTTTCAAATCAATCCCAAACAAATGCAATATAATTTATGTAGGCCTATCTTGTCTTTTTTGGCTAATGTTGGTGCCTTGTGGACTCTCCAGCAGCACACTATAACCTTATAAGGTTAAGGGAACTGTTAAGGATGATTGTCACAATTATTTGCTTGAAACTTGTAAAAATCTGATTCCAGTTCAGCAAAAGCCTGACGAGAAGGTGCCCACACAGCAGGAGGAGGTGAAAGAAGAAGCCATTGGGAAACAAGACAGAGCCCCCTCTGACAAATCCACTCCCCCCAAAGCCCCTGAGGAAGTCGATAAAGCCCCTGAAACAGCTGAAGGAGACCCCATAGTGGCTCAGAAGGTCGCCGTCGGCAACGAAGCGGCTCCCAGCAACGGCCCGACCAAAACCAAAAAGCCCAAGAGCAAAAAGAAGGATTCATCCTCTTCTTCCTCCTCCTCCTCCTCCTCCTCATCGTCCTCCTCCTCCTCTTCCTCCTCCTCCGATGAAGATAAAAAAGAAAAAAAGAAAAAAGCTGAGGGCGAAGTGGCCCAAGCTTGATCTAGAACTAGCTGTTCCCTGCTTTCTGTTGTTCTCCTGTTGCTCAGGCAACTTTTCATATCAAACTGTGTCATATTGTCAAACATTTAACGCTACTGTGAGCTTGTTTTCTCAGATGTCTGCAAATAAATGCATTTGATTATGAAAGAAGGATACCAGAGCAGTGTTTAATTTATTCCGTATGTGGCAATACACTCACTTACCTTCATACCATACACTTAAATAATCACAAAGTGCAGTACTTCTCACCAGGGATAGACTACCTTTGGAGATAACAAGGTGAATGTGGAAGACTGGCACAGCTAATTTGAAAAATAGAAATTTGGATTTTTCTTTTAAAATAAGACTTTTATGTGTGTGCCACAATAACAAAACTGATAATCAATAATCCATCAATGTTTGACGCATCCAGTATATAAGGAGCTCCTACATACAGTATGTATTATTCTAAGTGTAGTGTGAATGAGTCTCAGAAAAGATATGATTCATTTGAATCATGTTTTGGCATAATGTATCATCTTTAATCAGCCTGCAATGCAAATAAAAAAATGTATTGGTCATACATATTGCACAACAGGACAAAGTCGACATCTATACTACATAGTTAAAAAATATTTGTCTTTAAGAGCCTTTAAACCCATCAGTAATTAAAAACACTTAAGCCAGAGATCAAAGTGGAGAATCACCAATATTTAGGTTAATTTAAGAAATTTCTTGTGGAAGATTTGGTCTTTTTTGTGATAAGTGTGATAGTACAAAGTACAAAGTGAATTAAATGGGAATTTTGCAAACCGCACACACTACTACCAGCTTCTTTTTTTGTAAGAGTGATTTATTTTTTTTCAAATGACAATGGTACAGACGACATGAAAGCACAGACAAGAAGGGAGGGGATTGAAATCATCCAACACATGGATATCGCATGATAAAGGTGGGTGGAGGGGCAAGCAAGAGTACCAAATGGAGTAAAAGATATCGTATCAAAAAATTTCGTTTTTTTTTTTCATATATATATTTATATAGGACTAATAATTCTCTTTAACTATGCAAAGCGAGGAATGCCCTTTTTTCCCATTTATCTTGAGCCGTGGGTTCCCCTAAGTAGAGCCATTAGACATTATTATTCATTGAAAAGAAGAAAAAGTATAAAGGAAGTGGACTGGACACGGGTTTTTTTTTGGGGGGGGGGGGGGTTGGTTTGGGGCGTTTCGAGGCGTCCTGTCCGATTTGGCGTGGAGTCTCAGTGTAACGCGTGTTTTGGGCGTGTCCCAGAGAGGTTTGTATCTTTCTGGTGGGTAGGAAGGGGCAGTCTGCCTCAGCGGGAGAAGGTCTTTCCACTGAAAAACAAAACAAACAGAGGCATCTTACAAATCTGGATGTTACAACATACTACAATTATGTTTCTCTTTCATTCTTTGTGCATGCTACTGCTTAGTTTCTTCCTCCTGGTGAGGGATTTGTGGCATGCTTTAATCTTCTTCATGCCTTTACCAAACTAACTATTGTGATCGATTAAATATTTTGTAGAATTTGTTATCTGACAATGTTTGTTTTGGAACCTTTCAGTTGAAATTTTTGAAAATGGTGAACATGTCATCTTATGGGGGTTCCCTGTTTATTCCAGTTATACATTAACCACAGGACAAAGACTCTCTGTGCTCCAACAGACTGTAGATGTTTACCAGCTAAAATATTGTGTATTTATAGGTTTTAACAGTGCGGAGAGCTGTTAAAATTCCTTTCTGAATTACTTCAAATGCTGCAAACACGGCCCACACACACACACACACACACACACCTCAGACCAACACAATAAAGACACATAGATGCAGACAGCAGCAAAGACGCAAGAAAACAAAATCTGATTAGAAAATTCTTACACAGTTTATCACAAAGCTGAATCTGTTTTGGTTTTGCTTCTGACGGCAAACACACACTCATGAGTCACTTTATATGAAGTTAAGCTGGCCACTTACGACATGGTCTTCATCTCCTTCTTCTCTGCGTCGGGTCGAGCGCGGTTCAGCACCTTGAGGAAGTCTGACGTCTTGGCCCTCATGCGTGTGTGAATGTAGGCCTGCAGGGAGACACACAACATGGATTCAGGGTAAAACAACATCAAACATCACCAATCATAACACAAAGACCTTTCAACTCAGAAAAATAAGATATCTGAATTTTGTGTCTGCACACACCCACCCAACCACTAAGGGTGTAACGATACACGTATTTGTACCGTACCGTGACGGTACAGGCACGTATTTGGTGTTACAGAGGTGGACCGCGGTCCGTTTGTGGCGTAGCCTACATAGCGTTAATATTATAGCGAATGTACAGGCTTGTTTTGCGGTGTGGAACTTAAAACTTGTCATCGGAGTTCCCCCCGGACCATTTAGCCTCCGGCTCGCTCGAACCTACTGTTCTAGTTGGGCTTACCTGGGAATCTTATCTACTGTCTTATCAGGACCTTCAAATATCTCTTTTTCATTCATCCATTCAACTAGAACAGCAGATTTTTCTTTGGAGCTATGAGTGTAACGACAACAAAAATGTTTCTGAGGAAATGTTTTCTGCAGGTGAGCTGCAGGGCTTATGTACATGTATAGTGTTTGAAGTATGTTGTGCAATGCTAAGTACGATGTACAAGGCTAAGGGGGGGGGGGGGCACCACAAAGCATCACAATTCAGAATCCCCCAAAGCATTACAATTCAGGGTCGGTTTGAATAGTGTGTAAGTTACACATACAGTATTACAGGAGAGAGAGAGAGAGAGAGAGAGAGAGAGAGAGAGAGAGAGAGAGAGAGAGAGAGAGAGAGAGAGAGAGAGAGAGAGAGAGAGAGAGAGAGAGAGAGAGAGAGAGAGAGAGAGAGAGAGAGAGAGAGAGAGAGAGAGAGAGAGAGAGAGAGAGAGAGAGAGAGAGAGAGAGTATATAATAGTTTACTGTAAGGGAATTTGGTGCGATAGATTGGTGGCTCTAAGTTTTTTTTTTGTCTTATTTAATGCCTTTTCTCTCTCATTCACTTGAAAAAATAGTTTTATCAACAAGCTGGTTTTTCTAATTTAACCGTTTTTCTGAGCTGTTTTTAACGTTTTTCTTAGTAAATACCTTCACACGTTGTATGGGTAAAGTCAAGAAGGTTGGCTGACTAACTTGTTTGGCTCATTTTACTATTCATTTGAAATGAAATAAAAGTTTTATTTTTCTTTAATTCTCTTCACCAGAGTTCACCAAATTGCTTATTTTACATGTTCAAATCACAACAAATTCTGGGTAGGTATGTCAGTGGGTATGAGTATGCATGCCTGACACTAGTGAGGCCACAAAAACCTAAAAGCCCAGTATATAGTTTTATTTCTGACCAACCTGTTATTCACTGTGTCCTTTACTTTTGGGTGAATCAGTGCAGGCAGACATGTCATGTTTGAGCCGATCACCTGCTCTAATATGCAACTTAAAATGGAAAACTGTAATGGGGAGAGGGGGGCGCCTGCTAGGTGCCTGCATACCCCCCAGAAAGTGGGTAGTTGCGCCCCTGACTTCAGAGAGCTGCAGTAATATTTTTTTTTTTTTAAAGTAAAAAATACCCTTAAAGATGACATACCCTTTTTTTTACATACCAGCTTACAGAGCCTGCTGAGCATTAACACTGGCTTTTTTCACTGCAATTTTAGTTTATGCTGCACCTTCACTAGTATTTAATAAGTATTTTATTTATTGGAGAATTGCAGCAGTATTCCTTTTAGATTTGTTATGCATTTTATGTGTATGTTAGCTAGTTACTGACAGCTAAAGCTGTTCATTCTCCCTTAACTATGAACCGTACCGTACTGTACCGTACCGTGACTTCAAAACCGAGGTACGTACCGAACCGTGACTTTAGTGTACCGTTACACCCCTACCAACCACACACACCTTCATAAATCCGACAGCCTTTGAGTTGTCACCCACTCTGAAACAAAAGCCTCACATATTCCTCCAATCATCCCTAACCCCTCTTTAATTAGGGGTTTACAGTCCATTTGAGGATTCTTCAGAAACATGTCGTATTTTTTTGTTTGCGATGCATGCACAAACGCCCACATGGCGCTCCAAAAAACCTGTATGGTCAGTCAAGCTGGTGGGGCAAGTCGGCGGCACGGAAGGGGCTTTCGTTTGATCTCAGCTATGACCAGACTCTCTATTGTGGAGAAGGTGCAGTAAAAAGCCTCTAATAAGGCTTGTTTGTAGCCTGTGATTATAGCAGGATCGCAGCGTTAATGGCACAGAGGTGAATTGCACAAGCGTTAGAGCCAAGTAAAAAAATCTAAAAGGCCTCATTTGAAAATAAGAAAAAAAGGTGTAGAGGTAGGCACCATTTGCATTAATAGAACTGTTTTTAGACACTTATATGTGCTGCTAACCCTTTTAAAACTGAACTGACCTTGGAGCACTTTATGTGGTAGTGCAGGTAGTCCCTGAAGGTGTGGATGAGGTTGATGGTGTTGTCTCTGGCATTGGCATTGGTGTGACGTGGGAACAGGACTGAAACATATTTGAAAAGTACATTGAGTAACAAATTAGTAAATGAGATTAACAGTCCTAGGAGGATAAAGCCAATGTGTTAACGGGTGCTGCTGACCGAAGGTGATGTATCCAATGTTGTCCCCGACGGCGGCGTCCGTGTCCTTCAGCTCCAGCGGAGGCTCCCTGTGGCTGAACAGCACCTGGGGGGCTGTGTGGCTGGCTCGCCGGCCCTCTTTGAACTCCTACACACACACACACACAACGGCCAGTCAGTCAGTCGGTGTTACAGCACAGGTTTTAAATGCTTTAGGGATATAGTATGGTCACTTACATGATTATTTACTACTAATGAACAAGGAAAAGCAGAGCAAAACATTTTTATTAGCCAACATGAGAATGCTATGCTACATCATATTAGCTACTTTCTTGCTTTTGTGGTTTTTTATAGCTATTTTATTTTGCTTCGTTAGCAAGTGATACTGGAAGCAAATAATGAGGAGCAGCAAAGGAAACTGGATAATATTTCACTGTAACTGGAAACCATTTTGCCACTTGTTTGTTGAAGCTTTGGTGGTTTTAGCCAATACAAGATGTTACAGCTATGAGATAACTTAATGATATACAGTATCTCACAAAAGTGAGTACACCCCTCACATTTCTTCACATTTTTCTTTATATCTTTCCATGGGACAACACTGAATAAATGACACTTTGATACAATGTAAAGTAGTCAGGGTACAGCTTGTATAACAGTGTAAATTTACTGTCCCCTCAAAATAACTCGACACACAGCCATTAATGTCTAAACTGCTGGCAACAAAAGTGAGTACACCCCTTAGAAAAAATTTACAAATTGGGCCCAAAGTGTAAATATTTTGTGTGGCCACCATTATTTTCCAGCACTGCCTTAACCCTCTTGGGCATGTAGTTCACTAGAGCTTCACAGGTTGCAACTGGAACCCTCTTCCACCCATTCATGACGACATCTCGGAGCTGGTGGATATTAAAGACCTTGCGCTCCTCCACCTTCCGTTTGAGGATGCCCCAACGATGCTCAATAGGGTTTAGGTCTGGAGACATGCTTGGCCAGGCCATAACCTTTACCCTCAGCTTTTTTAGCAAGCCACTTGTCGTCTTGGAGGTGTGTTTGGGGTCGTTATCATGTTGCAATACCACCCTGCGGCCCAGTTTACGAAGGTTGAGTGCACATGGTCAGCGTCGTACACAGAGGTTGGCTTTGGGAAATAGACGTATGAGTGCTGCCAGCATTGCTGAAGGGCTTGAAGGGGTGGGGGGTCAACCTGTCAGTGCTCAGACCATACGCCACACATTGCATCATACTGGTCTGCATGGCTGTCGTCCCAGAAGGAAGCCTATTCTAAAGATGATGCACAAGAAACCCCACAAAAAGTTTGCTGAAGACAAACAGACTACGGACATGGATTACTGCAACCATGTCCTGTGGTCTGATGAGACCAAAATACATTTATTTGGTTCAGATGGTGTTAAGAGTGTGGAGCGGCAACCAGTTGAGGAGTACAAAGACAAGTGTGTCTTGCCTAGAGTCAAGCATGGTGGTTGGAGTGTCATGATCTGGGGCTGCATGAGTGCTGCCAGCACTGGGGATCTACAGTTCATTGAATTCTAACATGTACTGTGACATACTGAAGCAGAGCATGATCCCCTCCCTTCATAAACTAGGCCGCAGGGCAGTACTGCAACATGATAACGACCCCAAACACCCCTCCGAACGACCACTGGCTTGCTAAAGAAGCTGAGGGTAAAGGTTATGGACTGGACAAGCATGTCTCCAGTCTTAAACCCTATTGAGCATCTTTGGGGCATCCTAAAACGGGAGATGGAGGAGCGCAAGGACTCTAATATCCACCAGCTCCTTGATGTCGTCATGAATGGGTAGAAGAGGGTTCCAGTTGCAACCTGTGAAGCTCTAGTGAACTACATGCCCAAGAGGGTTAAGGCAGTGCTAGAAAATAATGATGGCAAAACAAAATATTGACACTTTGGGCCCAATTTGGACATTTTTTCTTAGGGGTGTACTCACTTTTGTTGCCAGCAGTTTAGACATTAATGGCTTTGTGTCGAGTTATTTTGAGGGGAAAGTAAATTTACACTGTTATACAAGCTGTACACTGACTACTTGACATTGTGTCAAAGTGTCATTTATTCAGTGTTGTCGCATGGAAAGATATAATGAAATATTTGAAGAAATGTTAGGGGTGTACTCACTTTTGTGAGATACTGTATATGACTGACTTACATTTACAAGGCCTAAGTGAAATATAACCTTCGTCAAATATTTATGTAATGACTTTTTTGCACTTGTGACCTCACACACCTGCATGAAGACTTTGCCGATGATGACATCATCGTCGTCTTTGAACACCGTGCTGAAAACCACCGTCACCCTGTCTTTCTTGGCCTCCAGGTACCTGAGAAGACGGGAGACATTTCGGAGGTTAAAAACAGCAGAAATTGCACATAAAATGAATTGGGCCTTTTGAAATGGAGCTCTTCTGCCTTTTATAAAAACGTGAACATTTTTCTAACTCCCAGCCCCCTACACGTACATGGACTCATCGTCTCTGTAGTGGACCACAGCCCTCTGCTCGCCCTCTCTGCCCTCCTCCTGGAACTTGAAGTACTTTTCAAACACAGAGGCAAAGCAGTTCCTCTTCAGTATGCCCGCCTGGTGGACCACCTCCGTTTTATTGGCTGGGAGGGCGTCCAGGTCGTAGAGGAGGGACACGTTGTAGCCTGGGAGTGTTGGAGAAAAGATTCTAGACATGAGCAACAAAGCTGACATTTAATACTGCATTGTGGCTTTAAAAGCAAACATTATGGTATGCTCATTTTAATCTCTAAAAAAAGATCAGTAACTTTTTGAGAACTTACCGGCCTCTGTATCAACTAAGAAATTCCCATAGACCCTCTTGAGCAGCTGAAATTAAAAACATATATTTTTCAATCGTACTTCTCCAAATACAGTTTTAAACGCATGTTATTCACAGAAAAAGCATGACACAAAGCAAGAAGGAGAACAGAAACTTTAAAAGGTTCAATCTAATGCCACATGCAAGAGAACAAGACTGTAAAAGCTTTTAAAAGCTGGATATTGACTTTATTATGTACAGAAGATTATGTACACTTTGCAGGAAAGAGCTGCTATGGCTGCAGCAAACTTTGATGCTGGAGTAAAGGAAGGGGGGGGGGGGGGGGGGGTTTGACGATAAGGTGCTTTCGACACGTTCAAAACCGGCCCTTACATGTTCAAAGTTGTAAAACAAACCAGTGACTATCATAGCCTGTGGGAATCCTCTGAGACGATTGCAGGCCAATAAAGGCAGAGACAGACACGTAAACAAACGGGATGTGTAACAAAAGACGGGGAGGAAGGAGGCGTGTATGTTGATCTGGGAGTGGAGGTTCTCTCTAATGTGTACCTGTCACTGTGGGATGAACGAGCAGTAATAAGCAAATCCAGCTCAGGTATGGCGCGAATGGACTGCCAGAAGGCAACAGAATTATCACACACTGGCTCACAGATATTTTCAAAGGGCTACAATAACTGAATGTGACATTGTTGAAGCCTGCCCTTATACCTCTGCTCTTTAGTTTCAGTGAAAAAGAGGAGCGAGGATGGTTGCTGGACGGCAGCCAAGACGTTCTCATTCACTCACACACACACACACACACACACACACACACACACACACACACACACACACACACACACACACACACACACACACACACACACACACACACACACACACACACACACACACACACACACACACACACACACACACACACACACACACACCTCGCCTGGGGTGAGTCACACAGACCCACTTCCTGTTTCTACCAGAAGCCTCGGCTGCTGCTGCTTTTTTTCCTTACATGGAAACAGAGCTCTTCTTGACGTGGAGCAGTGCGTGTGCTCATGACTTAGTTCAGCTTTTTTTTTCTCAATACCCTATCATCTTAGCCACGCTGTTTTCATTGCTAGAGCTGTGCATGTTGGCAGGGAGACCGCAGGTTTCAACAGCTCACCTGCTGCTCAAATAAAAGAATTACCATTGAGATTAAGAACTGAGAGATCTGTCTGAAGATAGTCTGCACTGCAGGTCAGGATTTATTCACATAGCAGAGGAACAGAGAGAAAACCACAACTGCACTTTTAAGAGACTTCAAGTTCAGACCTTTAAGGGTTTTCCAGGACTTGCAGACACCCTGGTTTGTGTTGAATGTGTATGTGTGCACTTGTTAAACTGAGTATTGGTAAGGCCATGTTTCTGCCTGTACCAACAAAGAGAAGCATTATTTAGCTCTTCTGTGTGTGCGTGTGTGTGTGTGTGTTACCTCATCAGCCCCATGCTCCTGCAGCTCCTTGTAGAACTTCAGGGAGATGCTGACCATAATTTTGGTCTTGTCCCCGTTGGGGTTTGAGATGTGGTACAGGACGCCATCGAAATCTGGTAGCAAAGGTGAACAACATTAAAACTCCTAAAACGACAGGTTTTGTATTTAGACAAAAATGGGTTGTCTTTATTGGTAACCTAAGTACAGTAAAATGATTTCAGTCCATTACACATGTGAGATGGAACTCTCTGTGTGATCCAGCAGCGAGTACTGGCAGGGTCGACCATGTGCAACAGGCTCATCGCATAATAGCACTGGTGTAATGACAGAAGCAGCACTGACTCAAATATTATCTTATTTTCTTGCTACTATACAGAATGCTGTTATGATGCAATTTGAGCTCACCTGCGAAGGTCACATCGACGGCTTCCGGCTTGGTTCTAAAAAAATAATATAAAAAAAGATTACCCAAACCATTAACAAATAATTTCGTTTACATAATATGGTGCAGCTTACTCACAACTCTGGCATAGTGACAAACTGCAGTTCTGATACCATTAATCAATACATTTATTATTCCCTAGTTCTTCTATATGCGATAGTCATGTTGATTGATCGACCGATAAATCATTTTTAATTTCTCACATGTGGCCCAAATACTGTTCCGTTGATCTGGCATTTGTAGGCAAACTATGCTACCAATTATTACGAAAAAAATATGATTAATAAAATCCCACTTCCCAGGATTTTTCTTAATACTTTTAAAAGACTGACTTCAGACATTTTAACACCAATACATTTTTTTTTTACATTTACCTAATCAATGCCCAACCTTTAATAGACAGGATTTTGGATATTCAAAAAAAAACAAAAAAAACAGGACTCAATAAACATTACTTTTTTAAATAAATTATCACCTTTACACAATTTTTATGGGTGAACAACAGAAGTTAAAACTTGTGATTTTCGGGGGACGCTGCAGCAACTTGTCCAGTCTGCATACGGATACTACAACAGCTGCTGCAGGCTGTGCACAGGCCACAGACTTGACTCGGCATGACTAATGAATGCGGAAGTAGAAGAGACATGATGGTACGATGGTTATGGTTACAGCAGGTTAGCTGCTTCTGTGTTGCAGATGGAGAGTAAATAAGTGTCCCTTTACTTAATTGAAACCGATGTACTAATACTAGTTAGCGCATCAACAAACATGCTAAACCATGGTTAATGACGCCGGATATGAGCAGTTTGTAAGCAACCTAAACGTTCCTACATTTCCCACTTTGGTCATATTTGTCAGTGTCAGGTAAGTGGTTGCAGAAATATGTAAAATAAATTGTAATTTTGCGTCAAATGAGTGTGCCAGAAGCGCCGGGGTGGGATAAAATCCACTGGGGTGTTACGGACAATGTTGTTACACTGTGGTTAATGACACCGGATGTGAGCAGTTTTCCAGCCAACTTTACGTTTTAAAATGTCCCAATTAATTAATATTTATCAGTGTATAATAATACATAAGTAGTTTTTTTTATTTTGCCTCAAATGGAGTGTGGGAGTAGCGCCCTTGGGGATAAACTCCAATGGGTTGTTACGCTAAATCTGGCACACAGTGAACGCGCAGACACACCCCAGCTGTAGGCTAAAAGGACCGACGAGCTAATTCAATGGGTATTTTGGTTTATTTTGAATGAAAAATAAATAAAACTTACTAGCCTAAGTGTGCAAGTCTGCAAACATTTATTATAAGCCCCTGTCGTTCCTCCATGCTACATTGAATGCAACTATCGCCTCTAAATAAAGAAAAAAAGAAAAGGAGGAAGCTAGCTGTGGTTAGCATCGGTAGCCAGGTGTAACAAATGATATCTCACCCGTTGCACGCGCCGTCAAACTTGAGCGACAGCGTCTCCTCGATGATGCGGTTATTGATCTCGAGCAGGATCATCGCAGCGGAGGAAATAAAGGGGATGGCTATTCGGTGGGATTAAACCCGTTTTGTGTCAAATTTTCTGCTAATTTTTTTTCCTCCCTTGACAGAACAAACCGCTTCCGCCTTCTCTTCCGCGTATTTTGCAATCAGGACCCCTTAACATGAAGACAGCCGCGATGTTGCCTGTAATAAATTCGCAATTACAATATTAATCATTATTAGGCTACTGATGATGATAGGCAATATAAGACAATTCCACAAGCAATGACACAAGCTTAACTTGCTAACCTATTCTGTGTTTATTCCACACGAGCCTCCAGAAGACAGAGATGGATGAATTTGATAAAAATGTTGTCTAATAAATTAAAAGAACTGTCCTCGCCTCAATTTCCATCCCCTCTCCACTAAAGAGAAAACGTATCTTCCAGAAATGTACTACATTGTATAAAAGCGATAAGAACCTCTCCTTTCCAGTTCCACCAAATGTGAAAAATGGTAATTGTAAAGTATGAAGAACAAGATTGACCCATATAGGCCCAATGACTTCTTACATCAAAAATTGTATTGAAGTTTTATTGTCTGTACCTTCTGTCATTCAGATGTCAAAACTATAAAATATGTTTTCTTGTCTTGTCTATATATATATATATATATATATATATATATATATATATATATATATATATATATATATATATATATATATATATATATATATATATATATATATATATATATATATATATATATATATATATATATATTAAATCATACATTTTGCTTTCTGAAAACTTCTCCCATATGTATTTAATTTTTCAAGAGATAATAATATATAAGAAATCAATTAAATATTGCAATATGGAAAAAGTTGTACATTAATATAAATATACATGCCCTTATTCCTGAATGATCACTTCTCTCTCTTCTGTTGTTCATGAAGGCCTAGCTCAGTTTGGTTTGTGTGTATAACATCAACATGGATGTGATGTGCCTTTTTTGATGTTTGTTATGTTGTTCAATAAAGTATTAAAAAGTACCAATAATTATAATCAGATTACATCCAATATCTGTAGTGCTTTACGCATACATTTATTTACTATTTACTTATTGACTTAACTTATTTATTTGCTATCTATGAGTTAGATTGATATTGAGTTTGTGTCACTCTCTGGTCTCTCTGATCCTATCCCACAGCTCCCCTGCTTTTTGTGACATTGAATCAGTTTACATTCTTCAATATTTATCTCAAAAATGTCTGTTTTCTGTCCATTGTCAGGTTTTGCATTGCATTTCACGTGCGTTACATGGAAACAAGATTCAGATTAGCTCAAATGACCTCCTCTCAGATTCCCGCTCAAGTTTTTGGTGAGTTTAACATACACTCTGTACACGCAGTATTGTGCATGTGTTTATCGTTTTAGTATTGAGTGCTGCTTTTAGATTATATAGTGATTATGTGTTCTTTTGTCTTAACACTCTCACAGTAAAGTAAAACGAAACAGATCCAGATGACTTATTCATATTAGACGCCCAAATGCATCGCTATTACTCACCTGCCAAACAAGCCAAACTGCAAAAAAAGTCCTAAATCAACAAAGAAAGGGACGAAGAGTCGTAAAACAAAGCACAGGCAATGTATAATTACAAGGTAGGTCAAAATATTTGTCTTTTACAAGGTAGGTGACGCCAACACTATACACTTCAGGGATTGTTTGGGTTTGACATGCATGACATGCTCAGCAGTAATTATCAGGAGCTACTGTCTTTTCTGGACGTTGTTAAAGACACTACTGTGAGATCAACAACAGAGTGAAAGAAAAACACTTCAATTTAGTGACAAACCTGCTGTTCTGTGTTCTGTTTTTTAGTGCATATTACTCAAAAACACATCAGTAGCACTGCAACACACTGTTCTGAAGCCTGTGTATGAAGAATGTATTCAGTGTTTTTACTTCCAATAGAAATTGCAAAAAATCATTGATTACATGTCTTTAAGGCCACAATGCAAATCCAGATTATGCCGTGTGAGAATCAGAATCAGAAATACTTTATTACTAAAATGTAATAATATTTGTGTTAATAAATAATATTGTTATATCAATGTAACACGGCATTACCAATTAACTGATTTGCACTGTTAAATGATTGCACAGGTCAATTAAATAAATGTAATATTAAATATATACAATATAGCCTATATAGATATTTTTATATATACGTATAAGTATATATACTGTATATACACGATTTTGACAATGTCAATGACCGTATTTGTAGAACCATAATGACTTTATTGTGGTGTTTGTAGACAAAAAACAAAGCACCACAAAATAAATTATAATGATCACCTTCAAAAATACATTTTCACGGTGTAAGAAATCCATCAGTGAGATCAGCTGTCAACTTCTTATTCAATGGGAGTGTGGATTGGAATTTAATTTATTTTGTTTGTGACGGAAGCGGTCTTTAGTTGGAACTACTTCAGGAAGAAGCTATAAAATCTGTCAGTTTCACCAAAACCAAAACCTCTCACATCGTGTCGTTCAATTACCTGTTTGTTTGAGTCTTAAAGAGGTCAAACTCACCTGTATTTCACATTAAAAGCATTGAAAAAGCATACACATTTTCTCCTTCCCTTATAGAATCATCTTATCACTCCTCAGATGTATCTCCCCTTGGATGACACGCAGATTGGGAACTACCTGACAGTTGCACCACTTAATACTGTAGTTATACTGTGTATTGATACATCAGTATTAATGAACTTATAATTTCATATATAAATACAATTTATAAAATATCAGACAGATGGCATACTTCTTCAGAGTCAGTCATTTTACTTTTTATATAAGTATTGTTAATGATGCTGATAACATGCAAGATTTAAGATTTTGAATGCAAGACATTTTTTTTCTTTTTTTCCTTGAATGGCATTTTTACATTGTTGTAATGGTACTTTTAGAAAATTATCTGGGTGCGTCTTCGATCCTTCTTATTGGAGTATCGTCATATCTTAAAGGGAGCAATAACAGAAATGTATGCCAAAAAATTATCCTAGAAAACAAATAGCTGCGTGCCCCTAGGGGTGTTGACAGCAAACATGAGGGCCTTGTCAAATAGCGGGACTCATAAAAAGTGTTATCTTATAGAAGAAAACATGGGTGCTGCCAACATATAGTACATTCCAAGAATAGTTGGTCATTTTTAAAAGGCTTAGAGCCTCATCATTTTCAGGAATCCTCTCCAGTTTCCAGTATAACTTCAGAAAACAAACAATGTGCATGACCGGACGATGGATTTTGTGTGTGACCTTTAACAGCCTCAACCCATAGTGGAATGAAGATGTTAATCTGCACTGGTGAAGGAATCAGAGCCAACTATTTTTCCAATGCTCTGGAATAGAATAGGGGTGAAAAAAGTTGCGATGCCAATCAAAAATATACAGAGAAAGACGGCCACTGTGTCTTCCCAAGAAGATTAATGCCCGTGCCAGTAACATGACAGGCTCTGTCAACTGTCAGAGGTTGATTCAAGTTTATTTGATGCTTTCTTAGGAACTGTAAAGTCCTGCATACTGTTGCCAAACAGTGTTTGCATATTGAACCAGATACTAGGGAACTGGCCATTCTCGTTTGGGGGCCTTCCTGCTACCTGATGGAGCTATGTAACAGTACATTCATTTAGTGGTATGGAGCCTCTGTGTCTACATTTACTCTGCAGAAATGTGACAGCTGCCATGATGCAACGTGCTGCTATGTTGATTACCATGCATCTTCCTCTCTGAAACCTGATTGAAGTGACAAAAAGAGAAAATGCATATTTTGTCTCTTAATGGTGAACAAATGTATATATTTGACAAGAGAGGAGTATGTCAGCTTGATCCCCTGTAATTATTGGCATGTGGTGTGTTTTTTATGCTCAGGAATTTAGACCTGGCTCAACGAAGAAACATATAAACCACAAGCAATCTCAGATTCCAGAAGCATGAACCTGGTAACTAATGATTGTTTTAAACAGTTAGACGCAGTGTGGGAACAAAAACACGGGGAATGATGTAGCAGTCCGTTGCAACAGCAAAAATGAGAACAACGGATGTCGTTTCAACCAACCTGATCATATGTGCAACACCTTACCACACAGCACCGGGTTAGCCAACCACTTGCAACAGGGTCACACCTCACATGGTCAGATGTCTTGTGTGTCAGTCTGAATTATTCCAAAGCATGCATTAAGAACAGGCCTGCCCACACTAATGGCTGGGCCCCTGAAAACCTCCAGTCAATAGGCCCCCCTTACCCATGCTTTACTAGTGTCAATGCGTGTGAGTGTGCTCATCCCTAAATAAAGACATACATGTATTTGTAGAGAGACTAACTATCTTATCAACCAGGGACTTGCAGAGACAGTTTGGGGAGCAAGGACTCATTATTATTTTAAAATAGTAGCACATTTCTGACTTAGCCCGGGCCTAGTCTTTTTTTTCTGCAAATGACAATAAATCATTTGAAATCTTTTGGTGGTATTGTTGAAATAAATAACAATTAAAAATCAACAAAATATCTTCACACAGAAATGAAAAAAGGCGGTCCTAAACCATAAAAGTCTTTGCAACGTTTATTCTGATGATGAAGATGTCTTACTTTAAATGTCGGAAGCTCTTATTTCATTAGTCGTAGAGGATGGTCGTTTGAGACATTTTGATATTTGAAAAAGTTTTGGAGAGCGTCCAAGACCTTATTATTTTTTTTATTTTTTTTTACTATGGACCAAAAAATATGATAAGGAAATAAGATCAATTTACATTTTTTCTTACTACTTTGTGTGAGCAAGCTTGAAAATGGGATCACTGAATTTCCACATTTTCATATATGAATTAATTGAACATTGAAATGAAATAATATTCTAATCATATATTCTAATCTCTTAATCACCAAGCCTTACTAACTAAACGTGTCGTTACATATTGAAATTTGAATTGAATTGCATTTATTGTCTGTTTTGTCTTCTTCAACAGAACAAAGTGTGCTCTGTTGGAAATTCTTTTGAAACAAAGACATTTGATGACGCAGGCATGTGCTGTAATATTGTGGGGTAGGAAACAGGACATTGGGACAACTCTGCACAGTGCACACTAAGAAAAAAGTGTTGTATCACACTTAGAGGAATGCCTATGTGGGCTCAGATTTATTTGGGCGTTGAGCTGTTGCCAGAGCAGAAGGTGAGTGTCTCAACTGGTTTATTCTTATAGGTGAAGAGCAGATGGATATAGAATTTAATTTGAGTTTTTTATTTAATAAATGTGAGACTAATTTAAATGTATTTATATGTTTAAAGAAAACCTCATTAAACAGCAAACATTTGTAATCACTGTTTCTAATTGTGCAACTTTAAATCTCAACTATCTTAAATATGGCCCTGCATCAATGTTTTTGTAGTATAGCGTATAGTGTGCTAATATCAACCTGTTGTCCATCCATAGTCATGTCATACATCTTTACCTATGAGGATTTGTTCGATGTGCTTAATGAGACGATCCACAACAACCACACCAACTATGTTCCGGATCCAAAGACGTTCAATTGTGAGACAATGCTGCTGGATCCTATTGCAGCCGTGACCCTGTGTGTCCTCCTCATAGCCATCTTTGTTCTGGCCATACCGGGGAACCTGTTGGTGGGTTGGGTGATCGGCACCAGCAGGCAGGCGCTGACCCCGTCCGATGTCTACTTGATTCATCTGACCATAGCTGACGGTCTCATGGCCCTGACCCTCCCGTTCTGGGCTGTGGCCCTCATCCAAGGCTGGGTCTTCGGGGACTTCATGTGCAAGCTCCTCAACCTGGTCATTGAGGCCAACTTCTACACCAGCATCCTCTTCTTGGCCTGCATCAGCATCGACCGCTATCTGGTGATCGTGCACGCCAGTGAGAGTCTCCGGAGCCGCCAGAGGCTGTGCAGCCGGCTCCTCTGTGCGGCGGTGTGGGCCCTTGGCTGGGCCCTCGCTCTGCCGGCCCTCTTCAACGACGCCACCAAGCCTGACCCCGACTCCAACAGGGTGGTGTGCACTGAGAACTTTGACATCGGCAGTGCCAACTCCTGGAGGCTTGCCACCCGCCTCTTGAGCCACATCTTTGGCTTCATCCTCCCACTGGCTGTCATGGTGGTCTGCTACAGCATCACCGTTGCCAGGCTGCTGCGAACCCGAGGCTTCCAGAAGCACCGGGCCATGAAGGTGATCCTTGCCGTGGTGATTGCGTTCCTGCTGTGCTGGACTCCGTACCATCTAACTCTGATGGTGGACACGCTCCTGAGGGCCGAGCTGATACCGTTAGACTGTGCTGTGAGGAGGTCTGTGAGCACGGCCATGGACATGACCAACGGCCTGGCTCTGCTGCACAGCTGCATCAACCCCGTGCTCTATGCCTTCGTGGCAGAGAAGTTCAGGAGGAGGATGGTGCTGCTTCTACAGAGGAAGGTCCGGCAGGAGAGGATGTCGGGCTCCAAGTTCAGCAGGTCCACCTCTCAGACCTCAGAAGGAGCTGTTCTCTAAACATGTACTTAAATTTAGGCTATGTTATGAACTTATTTCAAGACAGTTACAAATTACATACTTTTTTTTCCTATTCTACATATTGCTTTTCTTTAGTTAAGCACATAATTGGGACATACTTTTACTCATTTATTTCATCATAACATCGGGCCTTGAACTTGCCTCTTGCTTATATATCTGTTGCATATCTGTTGTTTTCACACGGTGGCTCTGTCGCTGTGACATAACCTCTGGTGTGCAGTGGATTGTGGATGAGAATTGCCAAAAAAGCATGCTTATTTCCACACTAGAAGGTATGACCGAATTTGGTAGGGCATCCAAGTATTTTTCAACATGCTGCATCTTACCACCTGAACTGGGACATCCTTAAATGTTTTACCTAAAAAGCAGGTAAGTATGTTTATTGGAACACAGCCCTAGTGTATGTCACTTTTTGTCTCTGTAATGCCTTGTCACTCATCCTCTGCTTTTACACTGCACATTGCTGCCATCTATCGTATTTACTGTTGTCTACACACACCATGGAAACCTGACACATTTCAAGACTCTGATCTGATTCTCGCTCAAGAAAGAAGCGGAGCTGCTTTTCAGTAGTTTTAACCAGTGAATCCCAGAGAGCATTTACTTACATTACTCAGACTGCACTCTCTCTTTATTTATATAGCCTGTAAATTGACCTGCATTAGTGTTTGTATAAACTATTTCAATACTGTTTTTAAGTAAATGTCCAGAAAGGTTATAATTTCAAAATAAAATGCTTCTCTTTTATTCTACATGTTGGTATACACTGAACCATTTTTTTTGTTTTTGACTTGGCAAAGTAGCTACAAACATTTGAGACAAATATGCAAAGAGATAACTCAACATAAATGACCCCGCAAACAAAGCACAATCATTTTCACACAGCTGCTACCATTAATTAGGATGGTGAGTTCATTTTTGAGCTTGAAAAAACGACTTTTTGCAAAGTTTTCAAGGTCCAGAATGAATTTCTTTGGGGAATTCAATTTAAACTTTTCATCCAACAAGGATTCTAAATCCTTAAAGTGCTGATAAAAATGTATATTTTAAAAAACACGGATGCAATTAAAAGCTCCAGAACAAGTAGGCTATTAATGTATCTTGAATTGAGATTTTTCCATCAACTTTTAATAGCTTTTATTCTTTAATTTGATTGATATTTACATCCCTGTCTCAAGTAAAACATTCTATTTAATGTTATTGTTTTTGTGTGCAATCATTGCAGCAGTGTGAACCAACTGGATGGCCTCTAAGCATAAACATTAGCAACAAAAAATATTTAATACTATACCTACTATTTTTTTTAGAACATAATTGTATCATCTAGAAACAATGATAGGTGACAATATATTACACATTACAATAATGTAAAACAACATGTAAAGTATTGTCATATTATATTATAACAGATTACTTAGTTACTCTGGTTCTTATCAGTAGTAGCAGTAGTAGCAGGCTAGTAGTAGTAGTAGTAGGCCTAGTAGTAATAACACGCTTTGCCCAGCAGATAGCAAGCTTGAAACATAAAACACTCAGCACTTCCAAAATAAAAAAAATCTGTGACATAAAATATGAATTATAGGAACATTATGTTCTTAAATTTGTTTAAAATGGAACTCATTGAAAAAAACGAAAACAAAAATATTCTTAAATTACTTTAAATTGTTAAGATAAACAACTTTGTCGCCGAAGTACGACTGCGAAACTGCATTTCCCAGAAGGCATTGCGGTGAAAGGATCCACCCACCACCACGCGCAGCTTCAGATGAGCTTCACGCGGTTCACGAGTTATGTGGGTATGTAACGTCCACTCAATATGAATGTCTGCTAAAATGATAGTCAAGTTAAAATTGTGCTTTCTAAATGATCATGCGGCGAGTAGTTGTGTGAGTGCGGCGTCATATTTTTGCTACATAGGCCGTGTTATCAATATGTGCAGGCGTAAGCTGTACAACCGCTTTGTGTTTATACTTTTAAAGTGCTAACCAGCTTGTTAGCCGTATATAACTTCGCACCTGTGTCAATTAACGTCAGTATACCGATTAAACACGCGTGTGTGTATCGCTGTCAAGTTCGAACAACTGGCACTATTGATCTTTTTGGATGGCTTCTTGAACTTGTTTACATTTTCACCCCGTTTATTTCCTGACACGTAGCCTACCCCAGGCCATGCGTCTCATTCCCCAGGAGCACAATGTGACCTAATTGGCCTCGTGTATTTTATATACTTATATTTCTAATTCTTATATAGGCCAGATGATATATTTGAAAGTACTTCAGCAGGATAAGTGAGGTAAATGTTATAGCGGGCACCTGGTTTGTAGCAGACAATCTCACTTGTTTAGAATTAAAGTGAATCATGTATTGCTCTTGAAAGATCTCTTCTTTTAATTTGCTAGTTATCATACACTTATATTATAATCTGAATATTTTGATTTCAGTGCATCGGCTAGAGTTTTGCCAGCTTCCAACGGCCACTTTTCAATATTTTATGATATTCTATAACAAACGTTGAATGCATTAGGAGAATAAGCAGCAGAAGTATTCATATTGATGATAAGAAAGAAACTTGTTTCATTCTGTCAGGTTTGCCTCCAAAGTACCCAGCCTGCTCGAATGTCAGCTGCAGCTTCTGCATGGTGTCAAAACAAGTCTGACCAATGGAAAACATTGTTATCTTTTCAGGTTAACAGTGCAACCAGACTCAGTTGCTGGATAGCCTGCAGTCAGCTATCTCGCCATCACCCTGTTAAAATGTTCCTGTTCTCAATTGCCTGGTACGGAGAAGCAGAAAGCACAGTTTGAATTCAGTTTTTTTTAACCCAAACATTTGGGTTCTTTTTCTTTCATTTGTTTCTTCATTTCAAGTAGGAAGCCTTCAGCTCCTTACATGTTGATTTGACACAGAGAACAAACATTGAATAAGGAAAAAGTGACACCAGCTGCTGACACAATGGTAGAAGATGACACCGCAGGAAGTGGAGACGTATCAGACGGGGAGAAAGAGATGGACCTAAAGGAGCCTGCGTTGGGAAATGGCGGAGGACATGAAGACGGAGACGTATCGATGGCTGTCTCTCCTCCTGAGGCCCCGTCTCCCTCCGAAGGCCCCCAGGAGGAACCCAAGGGGCCCAGAAAGTGGACGTGGGCCGTGATATTCCTGTGCTTCTATGGCTATATGGGCTCGATAAAGCCCGGGGAGCCCTTCATTACGCCGTATCTACTAAGCCCTGAAAAGAACTTCACCAGGGAGCAGGTTAGTGCTGTCCTCAGACTGGGATGTTCTATTTTTTAAAGATATTTTTTTGGCATTTTTATGCTTTATTGATGCAGTGCAGAGAGAGAGGTGAAATGGGGCAGAGAGGGGAGTGACATGCAGAGAACGACCGCGGGCGGGAATCGAACCCGGCTCTGCTGCTGTGCCCGGCCCGGGGGGGACGCCCTATCAACTGAGCTAAGGGCGCCCCCGACAAAAATTAGCTTAGTTGGCTCAGTATGCCTCATATAGAGAAGACTGTACGTAATGTACAGAACAAAAGTTCCCCTTTAAGCCCCTTTCATAAGTTTTCCCAATGTATGCAATCAAGTAGAAGTAATGAGTTCCCTGTAGGGAGATTGCTACTCCATCCTCCTGTGGTCAAAGTGCACATTCCTCCAAAAAGGGTTAGTGTAAGAGGCTTGGGCTGGTTTATAATGGAGAAATAGCTATTAAAACATCAGTAGAGCCTAGATTTGTAGAAAAGTGATGGGATAAACAAAAATTATTTTTTATTTTAGTGTGTTGAGAGTTGAGTCACATGTCCAGCCTTATGATGTAGTATGTATATTGACATATAGGGTCCACTGGTCATTGCAATTTTTTTTTTCTGTGTCCCATCCCAGCCTTGGTTAATTATTCAGTCATTTAAAGAGATAAAGAGTATTTACAATCATTAACACAGAAGGTCTTCTACTAGAAAAAATAGTGCTGTCTGCCAGACTGAGAGCTGCACTGATAAACCTGAACTTTTTTGTTATCGTTACTGCTTTGAAGCATTTTTAAATCACCTGGCTACTTTATTTATTATATTATCATATAAAAAAATATAAAGGTAAAAATGTATATAAATGATAATAAGCTATACTGATGTCAGTTGAGCCATTGATATGAACGATTCCCCAATATTTCACAGATTAAGTGTATTGCCAACAGTGATTTGACTATGGATGGGACATATGAATATATTTAGAAATTATGTTTGTGTCTGCAAAATGATCTAAAAAACAATACCTTTTGATTTTTGGACAGTACATTAAACTGTAAGCATGTTATGCATTATATCAAAATTTCATTGATGAAGCAATAGAAATTACATTTCAGCAGAGATTCAAATGAAATCAGACTTTTCTGTCATTTCCAGGTGACCAATGAGATCACTCCTGTGCTGACGTACTCCTACATGGCCGTGCTGGTGCCAGCCTTCCTGCTGACGGATTTCCTGCGCTACAAGCCGGTGCTGGTGATCCAAGGCTTCAGCCAGGTGGTCATCTGGCTCATTCTGCTCCTGGGCAGCTCCCTTATCCAGATGCAGTTCATGGAGTTCTTCTACGGCGTCACCATGGCCTGCCGCGTGGCCTACTCCTCGTACATCTTCTCCCTGGTCAGTCCTAATCTCTACCAGCGCGTGGCTGGATACTCGCGCACCGCAGTCCTCCTAGGAGTGTTCACAAGCTCCGTTCTGGGCCAGATGTTTATGTCTGTTGGCGAAGTCACCTTCTACAACCTCAACGCTATATCTTTGGGGTTTGTCAGCTTTGGTCTGTTGCTTTCAATGTGCCTGCCTTGGCCTAAACGCTCCCTCTTTTTCAACCGAACGCGGACGCAGGAGCAAAAGGAGCTGTCTGGCACAGCGGCAGCCTCCAAATCAGAACTGGACAAAATGAATCCCAAAGAGAGCATGTCTTCCTCGGCAGCCCCCCCGTGCTCTGCATCCCGCTGGAGGGATTCTGTCATGGTGCAGATGCTGCTTGAGTTGAGAAACGTGGTGAGGAGGCCCAACCTGAGGCTCTGGTCCCTGTGGTGGGTCTTCAACTCCACAGGTTATTACCTGGTGCTGTTCTACGTCCACATCCTGTGGTACAAAGTCTACCCGGCCACTGAGAGCAAGCACGTTTACAACGGGGCAGTGGAGGCAGCTTCTACCCTGCTGAGTGAGACATTTCTCAAACTACAATACTTAGTTTAGCTGAATTTTTGAAATTGTATCTGTGTTTTATTAGCTTAGTGCTTATGTTCATACAGCAGTAAGGTATCAGTTGCATGCTTTTCTTCACTGCATAATGCAACACCAGCATAATGTCTCAAGGCCAAAAGAAAGTGTTGGGCTTTTCATTAACAGCTATACTCTTGCACAAAGTTGCTGTAAGAACTAATGAATAATCCTTAATCTAGAAATGCTTTGCAAATGATTTTCAAGCTATGATGAGAGTGAGGTTGTGTTTGTGAAGATGACTTTAAATGTCCAATAAGAAAAAAAATGTTGCTCATTGATGGAAGAGTTAAAGCAGAATATAAAGAATGTTTAATGACATCAGTACACAAAACAACAGTCCCCTTTTTCATTGGTGAATGGACCCTACATCACTAATTTTTCTAAAAGTATGGTCAGTTAAACACCTGTTTACAGTTCCAATTAGATGTTTAGCTAAGAAAGCCATTTTAGATTAATAATACACTGAATAGTGATGGTACGTTTTTGTTTTGTTTTTAGTGTTAATTTTTAAGCATCAAAATCATAAAATTGGTTTGTATATTACTATTAATGTCTGGCAGAAGCATCATATTTGCAGATGAAAGCCTGCTGCAGAGCTGATGTCACCTGCAGTTAAGCGGCTGAGTAATTAATCTCCAACCTTTTATTGTGTCAAGTGATTACATACAGCTTTAGACACAGTTAAAGGCCCAGCTGCCCTTTAAACAGCTGTGAAGCACAAAGGTAGCAGTTTGTTTAAATAACCTGGATGTCATGTGCAAGCAGTAAAAGTTAGGTTGTAAATAAGGATAGGCTCCTGAAACCAGATTGTTCATTACAGCCAGTTAGTGATTTCCTTTGTGAAATAATATATTTCCATAATGAAAGAGGACAAATATAAACACAAGACAATAGTTTTTAGCAGAGCAGTCATTAAGTGCCCAGATTACACACTATCTTCCTTTATGATAAATCAGATGAATAAAGTTTGATTAGCTCTGAGAGTCTTGATGGATGTGTCTCTCTCTGCAGGTGCAGTGATGTCCTTCATCGCAGGCTATGTGAAAATTCGCTGGAACGTTTGGTCTGAGCTGCTCATTGGAATTATCACAGGAGTGCAGGCCGGTCTGCTGCTCCTCATGGGCACCACAGACAACATCTGGGTCTGCTACATGGCCTATGTCCTCTTCAGGGGCTTCTACCAGTTTCTGGTGCCAATTGCCACGTGAGTGCCAAATACTTGAATTATTATTTTGATTAAATTGCAATTATTATTCAAGATTGAACTGCAACAATGAGTGATTAACAGAAATCTTCTGCCGTTATTTTAATTTTCTTAACAAAAAAAAAACTATGATCTATCAAGAATCTCAAATGTGAGAATGTTCTGCTCCTCTTGGCCTTGCCTTTGTAGTAATCTGAAGTATTGTTGGTTGAACAAAACAAGGCATTTGTGAAGTCACCTATGACTTTTTGATGTACATTTTCATAGTTTTATGATGTTTGTTTCATAGACTTAATTATTAGAGAAAATAACAATAATGGAAATAAATTGAAGGCTGCCTGCAGCTAACACACACTTAATCCACAGTGATTCCCGAGGTGGGTGATTTAAAAAGGTCTAGCTAGATTTTTTTAAAGTAATTTTCTTTTTTTATTTGACATTATCAATATTTTCATCAAATAAAAAACAGTTCTACATTGACATGAACCACATGTTTATATTTAATTTGTAAAACCTGAAGAAAAATAACAAATAAAAAGAAAAGTAACTGAAGAAGCCAAAATTAAAGACCCTTATTAATATTATGCCAAAGCTGAGAGTTTGTCACAGTAAATACATCCGTAGTTCCCCTGAAGTACCTTCAGGCTGATCATCTAATCATCTCTCCATAGTTTCCAGATTGCCTCGTCCCTCAACAAGGAGCTGTGCGCCTTAGTGTTTGGCATCAACACTTTCTTGGGGACCATTCTGAAGACCATCATCAACTTGATATTTATTGACAAGAGAGGCCTGGCGTTTGACGTGCACAGTCAGGTAAAACACCTTGAGAGCTTATTAAAGTGTGCTGTGTTTTCCCCCTAGATGCATGTCTTTAGGGAAAGGGAAATTATTTAATCACAATTAATATAAATGTTGGTCAAGAGAGGATATATAGTAATAATAAAAAGTAATTAATTACATCTTTTGGACTGAAGAAGTGTGTCTCAAAGAAAACAAATTTTTAATGGAAAGCGTGACTTGTATCAGTTGGATTTTAATCAACCAATGCCGCACAAGTTGTAGGTTTGTGAGGTGCCTTCAGCTAAGTAGACCTTTTCCCTCCTCTGAACTACAACTACTAATTTATCATTTCCACTTCATGTCTTATCTGATTTTAAGAAGTCTCCATTTGTTTCTTACAGTTCCTGGTTTACTTCATTTACTTCACCATTCTTACTGTCGTCTACTTAATCTGTGCCGCCATGGTCCTCATCCGTCACTATAGAAAGCAGTCTGTGGGAGGATGTGGGGCAAATGAACAGGTCGCACACACAGAGCTCAGTCCTGTGGCTGCTGGTTCGGACGCAGAAACTTTGTCCAACGGCAAAGGCGCCAAAGCATAACGATGAGAAACGTGTCTTATATTATGACGATCCCAGTCTCTTCGTGAATAAGCTCTTCAGACTTTGTGGGATCAATCATTTTAACCCTATGATGTTGATCGAGTGGTTTTTCCTTAAAACTTAAGTGCCTCATCTGATACCCGAAGCTGCTGCACTACACTGCCCAGACTGGCTGACGTCTCTGGAGAGTTTCCTATGTGTTTGTTGACGGTCGGACGTGATTTTCTGTACCTGTGAAGTAATTTCTACTTTTCCTTTTGATTGAATTCCAAGCACTAAATGATACAATGCTTTCATATTGGGGGAAATAATCTTAAACACAGAGAAGGGCTGGTAATATCATGGCCAGAAGTTATATTGTATGTGTTTTTTTATCTGTGTCATTGACACTCCTATCATAACTAATGACACAGTTCCATGAAATGGCAAGTGCCATTAAAAGAGGAAAAGGACCATATCAGTATGATGGCTAATTTTCTTTCCGTATCAAACCACATAGTTAGAAAACAAGCATTTTTATTAGTTAATTTGAAGTTGTAAACTGCAGATTTTATGCAGTTATTAGTATTTTTTTAATTCTAATTTAGCTGAAATGCTGTAAAATGCTCTCTGTAATTTAAGATGCAGCACAATCAGAATATTTCAAATTGTCCACTGAATATGTTGAGAATGGGAAATCATTTGTGACAGTATTGTTTATTGATTTTTTACAAAGATGAAAACTTTTTTAACAACTAATCTAAATAGGCTTACACACTCACCAAATGTGGTTATTTAAAATATGACAATTTTTCTCTAGTAATTTCCTGAAAAATAAGCACTAGTTAATTGTCTTGCTGCTCAGTTGCTGCCTGTGGCTTGTGAGTTTGCCATTTGCCAAGTAGAGCTCCAACTTGTAAAACCTCCTCATGTTTGGTTCAACATAGGAACACAGTGATGGTACAGAAACTATAGGACAAACAGTAGGTTTAAAAAAGGACATTTGTTGACTCAAAAAGCGGTTGATACCTTTAGAGTCAATGTGAGGTTTTTTCTTACAACATGTATTATTATTATTATTATTATTATTATCAGTTAATAGGACTTACATTCAGAATGAATAGATATTTCTTTTAATCATTTCTGATTTAATTAATTGCTGAGAATTGACATTACTGTGAACCTGTCTGAATGCTGTAAAAAAAAAAGAAAAAACACTGACTTTGATAAAATGTTTATTTTTTATTCACAAATAAATTACTTCTGATGCATGAAAAGCTCCATGATTATTATTTTGGATTCTTTCTAATTTTTGTTTTTACTAAAATACTGGAAGTCTTAAATCGCAGAGGGAGGGTTCGTCTTACTTTATTAACTTCCATGTAGTTCCAAAAATATTTGAATTGTGATAATTTAAAGGTAAACACAATGTTTTCTCTTGTCACGGTTTTTACAGATCCATTATTATATAATTTTAGATCTTGTTGCGATGAACTTGCCTTACATCGATTTATTTTAACATTTAAGAGCCCTGAAGAGGGGAAAAGAAGGCTTTTCTTAGAGAGGATCACATGCAAAGAGGCAAGAGAAGAAAACATTTCATAAACAATACATTCATATTTATCTTTCCTCTGATACTGAAACATGACGATGTTAAATTTGGGGATTTCTGTGGTTGAAATCCTCAAATATTTAGATGGAATCATCAATTAAAACATACTGTGTTGCACACTTCCTTCAAGCACACACTTTCTAGTAAAGATATTATTCAATATGTTAATAATACTACATTTGATATACAGTGGCTTGCAAAAGTATTCATACCCCTTGAAATGTTCTAATGTGTATAGGGTGATGTGCAGTGTTAGTTTTCCACCACACATTGCATTTTGCATTAAGGCCAACAACTTCAATTTTGACCTCATCTGAACAGAGAACCTTCCTCCAACCCTTGCCAAAAGCCATGCATAGTCAGATGAGACCAAACGTGAAGTTTTTGGCCTGAATGCAAAATGCAATGTGTGGCGGAAACTAACACTACAAACCACCCTATACACACCATCACCACAGTGAAACATGGTGGTGGCAGCATCATGCTATGGGGATGTTTTTCTTCAGCAGGTACAGGGAAGCTGGTTAGAGTTGATGGGAAGATGGATGAAGCCAAATACAGGGCAGAAAACCTGTTAGTTTTCAAAAGACTTGAGACTGGGGCAGAGGTTCACCTTCCAGAAGGAAAACTACCCTAAACATACAAGCAGATCTACTATGAAATGGTTTAAATCAAAGCATAGTCATGTGTTAGAATGGCCCAGTCAAAGTCCAGACCTAAAAACAATTGAGAATATTGAGAAAGACTAGAAAATTGCTGTTGACAGACACTCTCCATCCAATCTGATGCTGAATCTGAACCTTGAGCTATTTTGCAAAGAAGAATGGACAAAATATATCAGTCTGTAGATGTGCTAAGCTGGTAGAGAAATACTCCAATAGATTTGCAGCTGTAATGGCAGCGATTGGTGGTTCTACAAAGTATTGACTCAGGGGGCTGAATACTTTTGCACACCACACTTTTCAGTTTTTTATTTATAAAAAATAAATAAAACCACATTTCATTTTCATTCCCATTCCACTTCACAATGATGCACCACTTTGTGTTGGTGTATCACATAAAATCCCAATAAAATAAATGTACGTATGTGGTTGTAACGTAACAAAATGTGGAACATTTCAAGGGGTATGAAGACCATAGTGCCTCATTTGAGTATTTTTTTTTCTGTGTTTATTGTTTCAGCGTTTATTGTCTCAGCAGGTCTTAGCTACAGGTTATTTTATTTATTGTTCTCAGCTGGACTGTTTTTACAGCTGATGTGGTGTACTCCCTCAGGGGAAAATCTGGGCTGCTTTTACACCAGATTCATCCCTCTCTTTTGTTTCTGTTGAATACATCGCTGCCCTCTAGTGGTTCAACTGTTGACTTCCTGTATTCACTGTAGCATATGACAGAAATATTTCATGTATTCGTTTATTTCACTGTCATGGGAAATAACAAAAAACTTTAAAAAACGGTTATTATAAAACACAAAACGGTTTATTTCAGAGTTGCACTTGAACTTGTACATTTATCTTTGTGCATTCTTTATCTCCAACGCAATGAATAGTTTTCATGGTAAGAAATACGTTAAACTCTTAAAAAATACTACAAAAAAAACTTCTCAGTTTGCTACAAAGGCAGAAGTGGTATTGTGCTGTTTAAAACTGCAAGAAGAAAAAGATATATACTTCATAGAAAAAGGTAACCCGTCATCCATTCGAAACACATCTATAGCATGTGTAAACAGCCGCAAAAACTAACATTTCTAATCTCTCTCAGCATTTAATAGTGCAAATGACTAAAACAAGAAATAATTAAAGAAAAGTTAACATTTTGTTGCCATTCTTGCCACAAACACTTTTGGCTTAAAGTGAGTGCACTTATTCTTCGCGTACCCCCCCCCCCCCCCCCCCCACACACACACACACCCCCGATTCAGTTTTACTCTGAATCTTGTGTATTGTCAATTTTTTTCCGTCGTGGAGGTCCTGACTTGGGGCGGTTGGGCTGCCTATGCCATCGGTGTTTCCTCTGCCGTACCACAACAAAGCAGAAAAGGGAGTCACAATGGAATGCAAAAAACGTGACTAAATACCGGACAAGTTTAATATCATATTTAGAGTCAAGCAGAACATCTTACCTCCCCTCTTTTGCCTCCCTGGTTGAGCTGTGGTGCTAATTGACTTTTCTCCCTGTATTATTGATATGGACACAAATATGTCAATGCTTTCTTCATCAGGCAGTGTTGGTGCATTTCAGAGAGTACGCTCATTCAACATGTTTTAGTTTAGCCTCTTGTGCAAAAGGAAAAACATCTATTGTTTACATTAATATAAAGTAGCTATAGTTTCCGAGTAGCCGGTTTGCTTGATGCTCGTGTTGTTTCCAGATCTGAAAACCCATTACAAATGTAAATGTAATATAAAGTTTGTGGATGACTTCAACCTCTTACCTTTTTGGAAGAACCACATTCCTGGAGGAAATCAACAGAATTATTAGAAAAATGTCATACTACACTCATTATAGGACTACTACATAATAATAAAGACTTGCAGAAACATTTTTATTGATAAAAAGTTCAATTCAGTGTAGTGATTTCTCACCTGTTTTCCACCTGTGAATGAGAACCAGCAGCAGCGCGAGTGCCAGCAGACAGAGGAATACCGTGACTCCGATGATAATCTTCAGACGTGCTGCTGTAACATGTTTAGGAGCAATAAGTACGGAACATGAGAGGATATTTTGGGACGCAGCTCCTGTTGCATTCATTTCAGTGTAGTTAACCTACTTAGTAACTCACCTGCATGGAACGGGTTGGGGATGGGTTGGCTGCTCTCCTTACTGATCTGATTATCCATATCACAGCTGAACTCTTCGGCTTCATAATTCTGTGTGAACGCGACAAGAAAAACGCATTTATATTGTTGTAGGAAAACTGCACGTTGCATCACATCAAGAGGAAAAAAGCCACAAACACTGATTACCATCAACACGTCACTATTAAGCATACAATACCTTTGTAATTGTTAGGTCCTTGTGTCCTTCTTCCAACCGTATTTCCCCATAGTTCCAATTGTAGGTCACCGGCCCGACATCAGTGGTGTTTCCCTCACAGGTTAAAACACAGCTGCTCATCTCATCGTCACAGACTGTAGAAATGGTGGGTGTAGAGACGGGAGCTTAAAAAATAATTTGAAATTAGTTGTCATGGTCACGAAAAACCCTGTCTCCTCTTTTGTGTTCTGCTTTGGTTTTATTAGGCCTTATAAACTGTGTGTAACTTGTCCACTTACAAATCACCATGAGTCTTGTTACTAGGGTGGTCCTTTTGTTGATTTCCGGTGTGTAATATCGGCTCTCATCTCGAGTCAGCCCCGTGATTGTAAACTCTCCAGTTGAAATGTTCAGTCTACCACGTTCTTTGAACAAATGCCAACATGGAAAGTTTTGAACTCAAAGACAGAGAAAACTTAACAAAAACACCTTAAGATTGGTGCTAGTTTTTCATCACACTCACACTCACACTCACACACACACACACACACACACACACACACACACACACACACACACACACACACACACACAGAACTGCACTGGGCTTAGGGTACCTTTGAACTGACGGTAAAGGTGGATTTCACCTGTGTCCTGGTCCCACTCGGCGATGGTGTCAAGTTCAGGGCTGATTTTCCACAAGATGCTGGTGATAGTCCCAGCACTATGGCCTGCTTTGAGGACAATGTCATCGCCCACCTTCACATATTTTGATTGCTCTACAAGAGAAAAATATGCTCAGTATGCCATTTTTCTCATCTAAACATCATTAAAATGGGCCTTTTATTCACTTGGCCCTGTTTAAATATAATAGGGGGCGCCCTTAGCTCAGTTGGTAGGGCGTCTCCCCCATGGGCCTCGGCCAGCAGCGGACCCGGAGCGGACCCGGGTTCGATTCCAGCCCGCGGTCGTTCTCTGCATGTCACTCCCCTCTCTGCCCCATTTCAACTCTGTCTCTACGCTATCAATAAAGCATAAAAATGCCAAAAAATATATATATATGTCGCTGTAATCTTGTTTCAACCAATTTCATGAACAAATAGGCTGTCACATTTATTGTTAAAGTTTTACTCACACTACTGAATTGCCAGTATAGATTAACAGGTTTATGTTATTTTATTTTTATATATATATATATATATACAGTAGGCTATCTATTCTATACTATTAACTTTTACAGTAGTAATTTATTCTATTCTATTATTTTCTGTTGTACAATATACTTTTCTATTCTATTTTTTCTTTTCTAATAAAGGCCAACTATTCTATAGCTGACAATATGTTAAAGTAGCGTTTTAAACTACTGCAGGGCTACTATGGCCTACACACATGATGGTTTACACTGGGTGTAGTCTGGCTTGACCACTCCCGCCAGCGTGTATTAAGCGCTGGCGTCGGCAAACAACGCAACGCCTCCATTGGCTGCTTCCCGGGGTTAGCCCCGCCATAGATGATTGTGATTGGTTTAAATAAATAAAAACAGGCCAGCCCAGTTTCCCCCCGAATAGACGGCTCTAAACGGAGTGCTTCCAGACCATACTACTTGCTGTAGTTTGGTCTGGCTTTGCGAGACTACACTGGGTGTGTCCGCGGATGTGAAACACCACAACAGTGCCACACGTAGGCCTACAATCATATAACCGTTAACCCATGCAAACACAGACAGGTATAAAAGTTCTCCAGAAGCATGGAGACTGCCTACTCACCGAAATGTGCCGTCACACCTGGCAGCATGAGACACACCCAGACAATCACTGCCATGAAGGGTGTAACTGGCGGCCACATCTCACTGTTCACCAGTCAAGCCCTCAAAAAACGATAGGCAAAGTAAGAGCTGCTTCTAGACCGAGAGAAAATGTTCAAGTTACGTTAATTATAAGCTAAATTAAAGAATTTAAATAAATGTAGCCAGCGCCAAGGAGTGTTGCCAGTTTGGAAAAAGCAGGAAGCAAAAGTTTAACTCGAACCATCTGAACAGACTCGGGATGTGTCTGCTCCTCTAGCGAGTATAATATTGCAGTATATTTCATTTGCACGTAGCTATCTAAAACGGCAGTATTCTGCCCCTACGTGTCCAGAGGTTGTTACTGCAGCCAGAAAATCTCAGACAGTCACGTAGCCTACTGTTATTATACAGAACATGTAAAACTGACAAGAAACGAATCGACAAAATATAACACAATGCAACAGATGGATCATGTGTATTTGTACTTGATCGGAATAGTTCAATTTAGATTCTTAGATAATATCCCATGCAGTGATTTGTTGCCGCACTGTGTCTCTGCTATAGACATTTTCTAAATCTTGCATCAAGAGTTTTGCACTGGCCAGAGACACGTTCTCTGCCTGAAGACAGTTTAGGTATTAAATTAAGCTTTTTTTAAACTCAGGATTTATTGAAACCACATTTAATACAGTAAAAAAAAGTAAATTTATTAGAACAATGATAGTTACAATTGACATCACACCACATTTACGTTTAAAATGCACAATAAAAGGGTTGTCTGGCCTAACAAAGTTATTGGTAGAAAACAAATGTCACAAATACATTCAGAAACAAGAGCTTCTGCTGTCACCTGTGAATTACCTTGAAAAGTGTCCAGATCTGGACGTGCAAAGTCAATGAGAAATGTTTCATTTAATCATTTATTTCTCTTTTGTGAAAAGAAAGACATATAAATTAAAAAGCTGTTTGACCAAACACAGAGGTTGATTTCAGAGTTGTAGCCCATATAAAAGTACTTGTTCATTTATCTACTTTCTTTACATCGCCCAACACTGCGACAGGCAGAAAGACAATAAACACTCAGCAACGTATGAATAAGTCAGTGCGTTAATGTCTAAACAATGTTAAAACATTTTTTTTGAATGCCGGTTCTGATACTTGAAATCATGTAGTGCTTATTTACATGTTAAAAAACTTTCACAAGCGAAAGCTGTATTGGGAGTGTAGTGTATTGTATTTTAAACTACAAGAAAGGAAAGTCACCAGTCATCCAATTAAAACACATATCAATAGCATGTACACACAGTGGTGAAAACATTTGTTCTTCAGAATTTAGATTCTACGCACAACTGTTTTCTAAAGACAGGTCCGTAGGAGAGTGCAGAGCTTGTCCCAAGAAGAATGTAGATTCCAGCACCCTGTGTAACTTGCAGGAAAATTGTATTTGCAATGTGAAGATCTAGCACCAAAACAGTTCAAATAAAGTATTCTTGCTAGATAGATAGTGTGCAGGAGTCTACATTGTTGTGTCCTTCATAATTTAAAAAGTGATAATTACCATGAAGAAGAAATTAAAAATATTGATTGACATTTTGGTGCCATGCTTGCCACATACGCAAACGCACACACATGCACACACACACACAAACACGCACGCACACACACACACACACACACACGTTGTAGCTGTTGCAGTAAGGCATTGTACAAAGCCTCGCCTGTTGTTTAAGCCCAACCAGACAATGGCGTCCCTTTCTCTCCCCTCTGTGCTATCAGTCCAGTTCCTCCCATCAAAGTAAGAACTCCTTTCCTCGTCCACATGGGATCTGCTTGCGGTCACGTGAAGCTGTGGGTCAAATAAGCTTGATGCCAGACAGTGTCAGGTATGCTGTCCGTCACAGGAAGGCACACACTTTCTCAGGGTTTCCTGGTATTGTTTAGACTTCAAAGGCCCACCACTCGTTGCCTGCCTTCAATTCTAAACGCTTTTCTATTTGTCAGTGTTTTTATTCCATCCTGAGCTTTTTTATACTGCATTGTAACTACTCTTTTTGTCTTTTTATTTTATTTCATGCTAAATAACTTCTTTAAATATTTCCCTTCTTGGTTTCTTCAGATGTGGCTTTAAGTGAGTGCATATGTACTTCTGGTACATTCCGGTACAGGTCTTGACTTCGTTTGGGCCTCTTATGTCATCGGGGTTTCCTCTGCCGGACGACAAAACAGAGAGAGGAAGAGTCACAATAGAAAGTGATGAACATGATTTAATATCATGACATAGAGATTTGCAGGACATCTTACCGTCTGGCGGTCCATTTACCACTTGAGATGCGGTGCCATTGGATTCATCTCCACCTGTATTAATGAGAGGCACACATGGATGTCAAGGCTTTCTTCACATTAAAAACATTTGCATAAGTCAGACTGTGGCCCAAACTTACGTGTCCTCTCTTCCTTCCTCCAGAAGTCTGTAGCAGTGCATAACATGGGGACGGCCACATCAACAAAAAATAAGAGCACAGAAGAAGAAAAGGTCTGTTATTGTGTGTGCAAAGTGTCGAGGCTGATTGATTTTTTCAAGGCAAGCATAAGGTCTTTAATTACTGACCTGCCGTCCATGGCATGGATTCTGCAGGGAGAGAATCGCAGCAGGTTGTCATTTATTGGCGTTTTAAGTTGGTAAGTGTTACTTTCACAGAACATTTTGCTGACTAGAATGTAGAATAATTCTACAAGTCTGGCAAAAAGTGTCCTGATGCATTAATGTGTTGTATTTACAGGCATATGCTGATTTAAGACATGATGATTTGGCCACTTGGGTGCAAGATGGCCATGTTAAATTATTTTTGTACTTCAAGCGGTAACTTTCTACATTTCCCAGAATGACCACTAGACAATAGGCAGGAATCACCCCGAGTCTTACACACTGAATCGGTTTAAAAGACTTCTTACCTTTTTGAAAGAACCACGATCCTGGAGGAGATCAACAGAATAATTCAAAGATGTCATACAACAAGTCATCATCATAGGGTTTATATAAAATACAGACTTGTAGACAAATTGTTATTGGGAAATAAATAAATTCAGTGTTGTAATCTCTCACCTGCTTTCACCCTGTGAATGACACCCAGCAACACCACGGATGCCAGCAGACAGAGGAAGACAATGACTCCTGTGGAAATCTTCAGACTTTCCTCTTTGTCGCTTTCAGATGCTTTGCCGCTGCCAGGTGCTGTGAAACAACAACAATAGATAAGTGGGGTAAACCGAGGGATTTTTTTTTGTGTCGCGATGTAATTGTACGGGATGCTTTCTCTTGTGTTTATTCGGTGTAGTAATTCACCTGTGAGGAATGGGTTGGGAATGGGTCGGCTAATCTCCTTACTGACCGGATTCTCCAGCTCGCAACTGAATTCGCTCATGCCTGAAGTGTCCTCCTGTGAGCAGGGTCAATAATTATTACCACAAGTTTGGTTGAATTTCACATGAGCTTCATCTGCTTTAACAACTATAATGCACAAAAATAACTTTGCACTTTTTTTAAGTATTTTAGCTATGAGGGAATGTGTGTTTGTTATGTCTGTCCATACGCTGTTTGTGACACTGTCATTTCCTGTAAAGGATTATTAAAGGATCTATCTATCTATCTACAACTACGAGATCCTTCTGGGTCTCAGAAAAAATTGTACTTATACGTGCGATGTCTTTGTTAAACTGACTTTGTAATTTGCACATTGCAACTCATCGGAGCCATAAACACGCGCACACACACACTGGTCAACATAATTCACACAATATATAAATTCACCTTTGTAATGCGGTGCGTCTTAAAAGGATCTTTTAACACAACGTCCCCTGACTTCCAAATGTAGGTGACCGGTTGAGCGCCCGTGGTGTTTCCCTCACAGGCCAAAACACAGCTGCTCATCTCACCGTCACATTCTTTAACAACGCTGGGTGTAGGGACGGGAACTGTCATTTTATTGGAGGAAAGAACAATTTGAAAAATGTTGTCGCAGTCACAACGACACAATTACCCCATTTTCATTTGCTGTGTTTCAGTCATCCACTTACAGAGGACCGTGAGATGAGTTCGACCGGCGAGTACACTGTTGATTTCCACCGTGTACCAGCTGCTGTCGTCCCAAGTCAGCCCTGTGATCGCCATCTCTCCGCTTGAGATGTTCAGGCTACCACGCTCTTTAGACAAACACCAAGATGGAACGTATTGAACTCACACACACAAATTAAAAAGAAAGGGAAAAAAACAACACCTTTTGAATTAGAACTGAGCTGCACCGGGCTCATACTACCTTTGAACTGACGGTAGAGGTCGATATCCCCTCCTTCCCACTGGGCAGCGATGTTTGGGCCGACCTTCCAATCAATGCTGGTGATGGGCCCAATGGTGGTGTTTGGTTTGAGGACAATGTCATCGCCGACCTTCTTGAAGAACTGAGACCCTACAAGGCCAAAAGAGATGCTCAGTGTCAGTGATTCTGAAGAACGCTTGTTGTCCACATCAGTGAATATCTCCCAACAATCTGCTACCTGTTTGTTCTTTGTGTGCACTGGTGTTAATTCAATACATAGACTCTGTAAACTGGTACTGTAAATTTGAACGAAGGTAAACAAAGGCCTACTTTAGCAAAAACACTACAGATGGGTAGCGGATAGTGAGGAGATATCCACTGATTTTGACAAAGTGGGTTTGACAACACACTTTCTCCAGAATTGCTGACTACTCCTTTAAATGGGCCTTTCACTTAACCCTGGTTGAATAACACAGTGTGGCCTAATGAATATTAAGCTGTTTTCCTTTTAGTGGGCAAATGGTTGTTTCAACCAACTTCAAGAACAAGTAGAGAAATTAGTGTTAAAAGGTCACGTTAAGTGTTGCATTGCGAGCATAGATAGATAGATAGATATTGATAGATAGATACATAGATAGATAAGCTATTGATTAGGCCTAGGCCTTCTGTAGGCCTATATTAAAGTTGGGTGGGAAATTATTGCTATTCTTGTTCTAAGATCTCTATTCTGGTCTCTGATGAAGCTGAACTCTCGAGCTCAACCATTCTAATATGCAGTAGCCTATTCTATTCTCTTCTGTATTGTACAATATTGTAGGCTACTTAGTGTAGCTTACCATGTTAAGGTAGCCCTCATACACTCTGTAGATGACAGTTGACATTCTGTAACAGCAGCACTGTAAACTAGTTGTATCAACATGCTGGTTAACACTGGGTGGGACCGCGGATATGGAAAACTAGCCTACAACACTACGACACAAACTGCACATGTACACGATGTACACACACTCACAAACAAATTGAAAGGAATACGTCGGCTAAAAGTTAGTGACGACCATGGAACTCACCGGAGACTGTTGTCACAGCTCCCAGGAATACAGACACTAGACCGGGCAGTATCATGGATGTTAGCGGCGGCCACATCTCTTCCCCAGTCACACGCTCAATAAACGAGGGGAAATCCTAGCGGCTTCTCCTCAGGACCGAGAGGAATATGTAGAGTATCGTTCTCTATAAGGTAAAAACATTGTAGGCTTCATTAAACTATGTTTCATTTATATTAAAAAATAGTCAGCGGTACGAATGGGGCGCCAGTTGGAAGAAATTAGAAGCGAAAGTTACTCCCTCACCAGTATCAGTGTCTCCGCCTCCAGCAAACACGATGTAAGATATATTATTTACAAATTAATATAGGCTATTGCTACTGTTCGTTACTAACCTAAAATGTCACATTAAAGAAACCAATTACTTTTGTACTTTTGTAAAAGTGCCTATAAAGTAATAATTTATACGTAAGAAGAATCCAAAACGGCACTTTTACGCCCCTAGTGTCCAGAGATGGTTACTGCAGTCAGAACATCTCAAAACAGCACTACTGTATGTGTGTTATCAGTCCATGTCTGTGTCTGTCAGTGTGAGAGAAAAATCAATCAAGTGGAAGTAATTACATTACATTTATGACTACATATTTAAACGAAAACCCATCATCAAACACTTTCAAAATACTTTATTCAGGGTGCGGCCGTCCCTGAGTAACATGAGGCAACACATTCAACAGATATATAATTTGTCCCAACTTGAATATTCCCATTAAGATTCCTTAGATTATATCCAATGCAGTGATTTGTTACCAGTCTCTGCTACAGAAGAATTTTACATCACGATGTTTACATGCACTAGCCAGTGTAACTTTCAGTGCCTGAAGACAGTTTAAGGATTAGATAATTTTTTTTCTTAAATTAAGGATTTGATTTAATTTAATGCAGTAAAAAAAAAGTCAAGTCATTAGAACAATGGTAAAATTGCATTATATTACATTTATTTTTAAAGGCATAGGAAAATAATCATATAGCCCCATAGATTGATTAGAAGAAAACAGATGCATTTAGAAACAAGAGCTTTTGTGTTTGTGTAAGCCGCCATCTTTTTGGATCATGCATCCTGCTGCTGTTCCAGGTCTTGCGGGGTCAGGGGCTCCACCTGCAGCCACAAACCTCCCTCAGCACGCAGCACAACCTGGGGGAGACGGCGGACTCCCCTGGAGCCAATCCCGACTTCTGGGTCCCAACCTGGGCTCAGACGAAACCTGAGCAGGGTCAACGCCACCACCACTCTGAGCTCTGCCAGGGCAAATTTCTGACCAATACAGTTCCTGTACACACACACACACACACACACGGTATTTTTGTTTACCAGCATGTTGTTAATTGTGTCAGATATTATTTACTTTGAAAGGTAAAGCCTCTGGAAACCTGGTCTAAAGTAGTAACAATAATTATGTGATATCATTGTTGGGTGTCTCAATAAGCTTTTACAAAAAAAGAGCTCGAGTACTGTCTGACAGGACTGTATGGGCGTGGCCATATCAAACTATATCCATGGCAATTGTTTAGAACATTCGGACAGAGAACCCCATGTTTGGTTCAAAATACTTATTGTGTAATAAGAACCAGAGCATAGACTGCCTCATCTGAACGGAATTTCTGTAAAGTTTACCAAACTTATAATAAATAAAAATATCTTTAATTTGAATTGATAAATATATGCCTAACTCTTTTTAGATGCTTACCATCATGCAATTTACTCCCTAAATTACATAGTTAGAAGGATTTTGTGGATTTAGATATACAAGGGGCGTTAAGCAGCAGAGTGATGGGGATGCAGTACCTTGGGCCTGAGGAGAAGGGGATGAAGGCATGGGAAGCCCGTCCCTCTGTGTTTGTAGGGTCAAAACGCAGAGGATCGAACTCCTAAACGAGAGCATTGAATCAAACAAATGAAACTGCAATGTTTGTGCTGCAAAGTGAAAGGGAAATTCAGACCTTTCTATTTCATTTCTTACATATGGATTTGTCCAAACGGCAGGGTTGTGGTGTGTCCCGTAAATACTGATCAAACAGATTGCACCTTGGGGATAAATATGAAAATAAATAGCTATTTTATAGAGAAAATAGAAAAGAAAAAAAAGAACAGGATACGAGGCAATACACAGTTTCATAATCCTATATCTATTTCCCTCTCTCACCCTTTGGCACCGTCCGACCCCCCGGCACAGCCATGTCCTGGGTGTACTTTCTGGTCACAGCCTGCACAGGAGCGTGCAGCCGGAGAGACTCTCTAATGCACATTGTGGTGAAGGGCAGGTTGGACAGATCCTTCCTTTAGGTAAATGCACACACACTCACATTATGTACACATTTAAATAATCACAGATATTCAAGTATGCTCAATACTAACAGGGTTTAACAAGTTGTTCAACTCTTACTGAGCATTTTTGATATTTGCAATCAAATGTCCAGTGATTCAGGTCCTCTGTGTGTGTGTGTGTGTGTGTTTTTTTCTGACCACTCTATTTCCTGTCTTTCTCGCCCTTGCATCAGATCCATCACCTCCTGCCTGCACTTCTCCTGATAGTGGCCGTGGCGCGCTAAATTATACAGCGTCCAGCAAATCGCACTGGCTGTTGTGTCATGACCTGTTGGAAAAGGAATCGAATGGTTTGATTTGAATCGCTCATGGCAATTTTTTTTATCAGATAAGCTTCATTGTAACTCAGTACCATATTGATGTGGAAAACTAATTAAACAAATTAAAAAAGGTCACACACCAAGATACACAAATAAAAACAATGTCTATAAAGTTAAAGTTACCTAAAGAGCCCAGTCGGTAATAGGTTGTGTGATTATTAAGAAAAAAAAGGAAATAAATCAGTTAAAACAATAACAGTTGGCAGTGAAACAGGACAACATTTTTTCTTGAATTGCCCAAAGGACACAATTGAGGTCACCTTTAGATTTGTCTGCAGGTTATTCCAGGTTGCAGGTGCACAGTAAGAAAAAAACTGTTTTTCTAAGTTCACCAAAAACAGCAGGCACATGCAATGTAATCCGATAATTGGAGCGAATACGAAATTGAACTTATAAATAGTGTAACCGTGGCACCAATCCTCAATTAAATACACTCCTGTTAATGCACTCAATTTCACTGCCACATCCTCACTTGGTCTGGTATGACCAGTAGGTTTTGTTGGCTAATTTGAGCAAGATTTAGGTCAATATTGCTATAGCATTTAGCATTATATAACAACTTAATTCTGTTCTTGGTCTTACCTGCGAACATGAAGGTGTTTGCCTCGGCCTGTATCTCCTCATCTGTTAGGCCTTGTCCTTCCTCATCCTGCAATAACACAGAATAACATTGTAGTCCTTGATCTATTGATCTTCACTTAAAAAAAACTCTATCCATCTGTTGTTCACATTAATTAATAATCTTATTTGTTCTTCTTCTTCTCCCACACCTTTGACAGCAGTATGATGTCCACAAAATCTTTCTTTCTCTGTGGCGCTGTGGTGAAGTCTGTGTACGTCTCCCTCTGCTGGCTGATTAGGGCGCGACGCCTCTGAACCACTTCACTGGTAAAACTGCAAACGCCATACAATGACCACAATACAACCGTATACATTATGCTGCTTTTTATGACACAAGTTATACTCTATTTTATATGTTACAATATGACCGGTAAATATACAAAGGTATGATATAAATAGCAATACTAGTTTTCTCTGGTTTCTATAAGGTCTTGTGTTCCATTGTTACATAAAGGAGGAGCTCACACCTGTGCACAATGCTTAAAGCCTTTTTGAAGCGTTTTCCCTGCTGTGTTTTCCAGTAAATCCAGTCCCAGTGGTGCAAGATCTTCTGGCGTCGATCTATTATCAAGTCACTCAACTCCACTATTGCTGACACATACTCACTGCTAGACCTGGAGACAGAATATTTTCTTTGAAATAAGTACAACAGGAGTAGAAGATTTTTTGTGTAACATGGTGAAGTGGGAGTCCTCACTGTTGACAGTTACTGTTGTAGCTAAAGGCACATTTCAGCAAACTGTCCAATGTCATCAGAGTGACATGGTCAAACATCTCTATGTTAGTCCTGCCATTTGTCATCAGCTGCCGCCACTTATCCTGAAACACACAGAAACATCTATTTTATCAGCTAGTTGTAGGACTTATTTACAATCTATCATATCTAAATACAATGTTTATTTAAAAAGCTAGTTTTAAAGTTCCTCTTTCTTCGGACACTTACGTGCCGATTTTATAGGCTGTGTATACAATTTACACCGATATATAAGTTCAACAAATGAATCAAGGTATCAACAAATGACTGTTGGTCTCACATGCATGGTGTTGGTGGAAGTGTTGAACATGGTGACGTAGTGCCTCAGAATATCGAAGTGAAACGCTGGCGTCAGCAGCCGTCGCTTGCGGGACCATTCCTCCCCATTGCTTAGCAACAGGCTCTGTCCTGGGACGTGAGAGAGAGAGAAGACTTTGGGGTGATAAAGGCGTAACATTAATTGATATTCAGAGTGATTTGGAATCACTGTTTTCTGGTTTTATTATGACAATATAAAACAGGTGTTTTGCTTAATTAATGGGAAACCTGTGAAACCTAGAGTAGGCTTCTCTCTATGTTCAAACTAGACTTACACCAAAACAACATGAGCTCCTTGACTCACCAAGCCATGGGCGCAGATGGCCGTAGATAAGCTCATCTTTCACTGTGATTCTGGCTGGATGCAGGAAAAAGACATTATGTAATGGAAGTTTTTTTTTTGTAATTAATTACACAAGAATTATCAGTTTTTGACTTGATGGGTTGGTTTTCCCATTACCAGGTGCCATCAGCAGAGGCCTGACGTAGTCCGGGTGGAAGAGTCTGACCAGGTGATAGAAAGGGCCCAGGAACCAGCTGCAGGAGTGTGTGTATGTCCTCACCAAGTCGTCCACCTGCAGGAGGCCTTCTTCTGTGCTCTGCATCTGAGTCACAATATGTAATCAGTTTAGCTTAGGTTTAAATTAATAAATAAATAAAAATGTATGAATGCAGTCTTATTAAAGGTAATTACAGGGTGAGTAAAGTGAGCATTGGTTGGTCTGAAGAAATGTATCACAAATAATATATTTTGTAATACTAATATTTTGCAACTTCCTGATTACAAATAACAGTTATTTTCTGATGTTTTAACAAATTAGATGCCTTTCATTAAATTTTTAGTTTGACAAATAATTCTGTAAATGTATGTGTGTGTTGTGTTGTGTGTCTATGTGTGTATTTACCTGACCCAGGTGGCCTAAAAGCCAGGAGTGTGCAGATGGCTTGCTGAAGCAGGAAAGCCTGTGCATGAACCATGCGTGGCGTGCCAACAGCCTCATGGCCCAGTACACCACCACAGCCCCCAGTCCTGCAGCCAACAGGAGCAGGACCTGGCAGAGGCCCAACCAGGTGAAGGCCTGAGGGAAGACACCCTGGAAGAAAGGCATCCTGTACACAGAAAGAGTGAATTTGCCCCCAGCTCCGAAGGTGGCTGTGTCTACAATAAGAAGTTGTTAATGTTGAAATATGCAGTAACTGCCCCGCCCGATTATTACAACAGCAACTGCTATAACCGTAGTGTGACACCACTTCCTCATGTCTGTTATAATGACATTCAATTTAGGCTACTTTATAGCATATTAGAACATGTGAGAAAATGGTTTCAAATTTATCTTAAGGGGACAGAACCATTGTATACATATATTTTAATTGAAACGTGGGCTGGTTAATTATAAGCAATAGTAGCTTATGAATTAAAGATAATTTTTTGGGCATTTTATTTGCTTTATTTGACGGAGAGAAAGAGATGAAATGGGGTAGAAACGGGAATTACATGCAACGAACGAACAGGTCCGTTCCGACACTCTAACCTCGGCAAAATACAATTTTGAATTTTTCCCCAATTATTTTATAATAATCCTTCTATACAGACCAGTATGAAAAAACAAAAAAAAACAAAACAAAGTACAAACATTTAGTAAAACTGCCAACACCATTTTTCAGATGCATAGGCGCAAAAGTCAGTAGGCCTATATATAGTTATTATTTAATTTATCAACTTTTATACATCAAGTTTCACTTAGCAATAATCACGTATTTGTATTTCCTTTCCAAAATCAGAATGAGAATGTTTTAAAACTGAGACCTGGGTTTTATGATGAGCTCCTGAAGGCCACGCTGATTGCAGCTCCTGGCGCACCTGTTGACAAACGGGGCTGCGTCTAAACACTGGAGCGTCGTGGAAAATTAGTTAGGAAAACCACAGTTTTGCCTCCTTCAGGCGGCCTGAAATGAAAAAGCAGGTAACGCAGTGCGTGTTTCCAGCTAATGATGTTTGTACTTGTCACTATCAGGTAAGTTTTTATTGAACCCCTTTGTCTCAAATGTGCGGGAAAACGTGACATACGGTAGTTAGTAGCTCAATTTCAATTAGCCGGTGTCTTCTAGCCTAGCCCCCATGTTTAGCCTTAAATAACATTTTACTTAAATTTCCTCTTTTTTTTTTGAACAACAGTAAAACACTCTGTGTTAAAATGTAAATTCTACAAAGCAAAGAGTAGCTGCAAAGTATAACGTCGGTATTTATTTAAAGCAGTGCAGTAACTCATTTTCCGCTTGTTTTCAGGTTTTCAGCTTAAAATGGAGAAAAATGATGCACGCATGAGCATGTGTGCCAACCAAAAGAGAGCTTCATCTTCTTCCAGCTCTCCTCGGTCGTCCTCCACCTGCCTCTCCACCGGAGCATGTCCGCCTGGGGAATCACCTCTGCAGCCCCCCTGGATGAGCCATCCAATGTACCAGGATTTCCCGCACACTGGGATACAGTCAAGTCCTCCGCCTCGTTTATACCAGGAGCTCTTCTATAGGCCTACCAGCCAGACAACAGACACTCTTGTTCCACTGACTGTGGCCCTCGTGACCTTCTCTAGGCGGCAGAGTGATGTGGTGAGGCAGAGTTACCTGGGGAAGCTGGATCAGAACCACAGAAGATATTTTGTCTTGAGAGAAGTGAGCCACACTGGGCCGAGCCGCCTCGAGTGGTACAAAAACCAGGAGAAGTTCACGGCTGCAGAGAAGGCCGCTGGAAAAGCTGGGCTGTTTTGCTCAAGCAATCAAGGGTTGGTAAAAAAGGAACTTCAAACATTTAAAGGTTTTAAAGAGTCTTCTTTAAAATTAAAATAATGCAATCTAAAATCAAATTAATTCCTTCTTCCCAGGGTTATATACCTGCGCTGCTGTCTTGGTGTGAGCCGCATAAGCAATTCCAGGAAAGGCCACACGGTGGCGCTGTATGCCAAGGATCAGACCATGGTGCTGGTTGTGGAAGACCAGTGTGAACAAGAGGAGTGGTACCTTGCCATTAAGAAACTGATGGAGGAAGAGCGGATGGATGAAGAGCACGGAGAAGGGTTTGACGAAGATGATGATGGTTATTGCACTCTGCCCTCGGCTGCTTTTTTCAAAGAGGTCAGACCAGATTTTTATTTTCTGTTGTGTGTTTGGGAAAAGTCCAGGAATGCAATTTGTCTTTTGAGCAATAACAGAGTTTAATTTATTCATTAAAATGTGTCTCTTAGATACAGTATTTACCTTATATTGAACAAGGCGATATTACTTCGAATATCAACGACTTAAACACCCAAAAGGTAAAGCGCAATCTAAGATACTTGGCAAAATCAGGTGTGTTGTATAGAATTCACTGTCACCTTACTGAAGTCAGGTGACTTCTGAACTCATTGAAAAGTGTACAGCTACATGTTACACCTCACCTTTCAATTTAAAGGCAATGTTTTTTAAAAAAAAAAAGCTAATATCACCCTCACAACACAATGTTCGACAAAACATTATTAAAAACATAATAATAATAATAATAATAATAATAATAAACATAAAAAAGCCCATTTCTAAGAACTCTATTATTATTGAACTCTACTAGCTCTCCATTACATATAATTATCCCTGCTCGATCTTCGCCCCTGCTCCTTCACCTTGCAAAGGTTTGGCCCATCTCTGTGAAGCCCAGAGGTCTGGGTTCTTCCAAGTCCCTGACGGGGGACAGCCGGCTCTGTCTCACAGCTACGTCTCTCATCTTGGTGAGAGTGGGCGCAGGCAGCGATATGCCGTCAGTAACAATACCTTTGCTGAGTGTTCGGCGCTTTGGCCACTTGGACGGCTTGTTTTTCTTGGAGCTTGGCAGGTCGGCACCGAACGGTCCTGGAGAGATCTGGATGGAAGCAGGAGACCACGGTAGGTAAGAGTAAAATATGTATTGATTTTACTCATTGCTGTTTTACCCATAGGACTTTGACCCGTCCTCTTTATGTCTGCCCTGCAGCCCAGCACATTCACGAGGTGGTCCGCGAGACCGTAAGGGCACTACGAGCTCTCCCTGACTTCAACCGGTCCCCGACCTCCAACCACAATCAGCTTCAGACTATGGCCTCAAAGCGCTGCAGACCTAAATACAGAGACAAGGGGTTGAATGTGAAACCATTTGGTCCTCGCCTGGCCCTAGTCCCCAGAAACCCTGAAATCCAGACAAGTCCAACACAAAGTAACGTAGAGTCCAGAAGAGCAGATCAAACAGAACCAGAATCTACACTGAGCCGCACCTCAACACTCTGCCCTCTCAGATCTAGTCAGACATCCATATCTGGGACCGAAAGCTATATGGAAATGAAGATGGACCATCATCTCCCAGTAAACAAAGAGAGAGTAAATGAGTGCAGATGGGCTGCCATAATGACAGAAGACCACTGTGGAATGGAGGCATGGGAGCCAGATGAAGAGGTGAAGGGGCCGGGGTATATGATGATGTCACCGCAGGGAAGCAACAGTTTGTCTGTGCTGACTCAAGATGACTACGTGACCATGACAAGCCCACAAAAACACAACTGGACAGCTCACTCTTCCCCCTGCTCTTCCCTTCAGGCATCATTCAACAGGTACATTTAACTTAGTGATATAACAATACAATATATACAATATATTATTTAAGACTTTATTTATTTTTTCCTCTTTTGATCCAAACTCTACATGTTCTCCATATTCACCTGTTGTGTGGATAGAGTCAGTATAATGTTCATCGCCTTCTGTAGACCAAGACTCCTGTTGGACTTTCCACTTTCATGATTATAAGCTCCCATAAATTAAACTGTTCCTCCAATTAAAGGTATTGCACAGTTCCCTTTTGTAATTGTAGGCTTTAGAAGTAACTGAAAAATAGTATAAAAACATAATAACTGCTGAAAAACCTAAATATGGATAAAGGGCTTTTTTTAGTTTTTTAAAGGTCAGCCTTAATTACATTTGTATGTAGTTAAACAGTTTTAGTACAGCTAATTTCAGTTACACACATTGTCAAAACAATTTTTAGTACAGAGAATATAAGACTACAAATTGAAAAAAAATAAAAATCTGTTGGGCATGTTGGGAGGTGACCATTGTGCCATGGTGTATCGGTGATTCATCCATTTACAATTTGGCCTCTTTCTTTAGTTATCTCTAGTAGCCCTGAAGATACACATATTAAAGTGGTTATTGTATGACCTCTTATTAAAGCTATTTAATGCTGCACAAATTGTAAAGACTGACTTGACTAGCTGCTGTTTTGATTAACCATAGTTGCTTTTGAGTTTGATGGTCCATGAGTTGTATGCTACAAAATTAGTGCACATGTTTAATGGAAGAAAGCTGCACTTGTAAAGGAAAATATAAAACCCTAACCAATGCAGAGTGAAATACACTTGGTAGGATAGACTCAAATACAAGTCTCAGAATTTACCAAGAGGTTATTCACACTGTAGTTTTGTTTGGAGTTAAAATACAACGTTGTGTCCTTTCATAGCTCCACCTCTGAAGGCTGCTCTCCTCTGCACTCAGCACCTCATCGAACCATTGAGCACAGTCAGTCACTGTGGCTAGTGTCCTCGGTTCAACAGCCAGAAACAGAAGCTGGCCAATCGCAGATGAGCCCTAGCTGCTCCATTGGACCACAGGATGATGCAAAGCAGGAGCAGAAATCAGCCAGACGAATACTTCTCCCTGCACAGACCAGGGCCACCTCGTCTCCTGTGAGGAGCGGTGATGGGTCCCTCATGATGCCCCCTTTTGTCACAAGTGGACCAGGCTGTACAAGGCCAGTCCAGGAGAGTCTGAACTCTGGTTCAAGTCCGTCCGATCGACTCCAATCTGTTAGAAGATACCGACTGTCATTGTGTCTGCCTTTTTGCCTGCAAGCTGAGGACATATCCTGAATTTGATAATTCACTGCTTTGTTTGCATCTCAATAATCTGAGCAGTAGCGGCTTCACTATTCTGGTGCAGAAAGTTGAAGTTAAAGAAGGATTAATTAAGTGTGTGTGTGTGTGTGTGTGTGTGTGTGTGTGTGGGGGGGGTGTGTGTGTTGTGTGTGTGTGTGTGTGTGTGTGTGTGTGTGTGTGTGTGTGTTGCTGGTACTTGTACAGAAACGGGGGCTTTATAGTCATATTTTGAATACTGAACTATATGTTTAAGAAAAATAAAGTTGCTTTTCATTTTGTTTGTAAATGCACTGTTTGATTTCACTTTACCTAATGTTGTACCCCTTGCTGTGGATTAAATCAAGCACTTAAAGATGCTCCACTGTTATATATAAATGAAAATAATAAAGTCACATGAATGCACATTTTTCTTTAAGCCTTCATTTACAATATTCACACAGCTCAAGCGTGAGGTTTTCCAATCATCAGAATTGTACTTCTATTCAGCCAGGAGAAACGGAAAACGTTATATTGGGACACAATTATTAAAACATAAGACACGAGAGTCTAACGGCACCAGTAAGCCTATGACTTTCAGTCAAATCTACAAATTTAAAGTGGAGTTTTTTTCAAATACTGTATTGGTCAGTTTTTTGTAAAAATCTTTCTAAAACCAGTGCATGAAGGTGGTTACTGGGTTGTGTGTAGGGACCTCATTACACTCCAAAGTCTATCATGCAGCTCCCCTGCTGTTTGTTGAGAAGTGAAAAAGCTGGTTCCCTGGTTCTCCCATCCAAGTACTAACCAGGCCCAATCCTGCTTAGCTTCCGAGATCCGGCATGTTCAGGGTGGTATGGCCATATGTGATAATGGTAAGAAAATAGGCTTTTTGTAGGTGCTTCAACATCATGCAGTCTTGTATTTTATATGTGGATCGTTTCAAGACATCACTTTATAACACAATGGGGTCTCCCGTCATTGTAACACAATTGTATATCATTCATTTATTGGATTGATCATTACTGAGGTGAAGCTGCTATAAATTACTTTATTTACTGTTCTATAAGATATCTCATCGATGTAGTGGAGTTTTCATGCACCAAATGCACAGTCGTACATGATGGTGATGACAGACATCTACAAAAAGCCCTTATGCTGCTGCCATTGATGCTTACGGCCATACCACCCTAAACACGCCCAATCTCATCTTATTTCAAAAGCTAAGCAGGGTTGGTCTTGGTTAGTACTTGGATGGGAGACTGCCTGGGAATACCAGGTGCTGTACGCTTCATTCCTCTCTAAAGACAGCAAGGGGTGCTGCTGCTCCACCTGCTCTAGAGACTCAGGTTGCGTTCCGAATCGCATACTTTCTACTATATAGTATGTAGAAAAAAGATTTAGTATGTCAAGATACTTGTGGCCAGATTTAGGATGGTTAGAAGTACCCGGATGTCCTACTTCATGCGGCCAAGATTGTTAGTGTTGAAAAGTGCATCCTATTTGGGCGATTCTGACCCACAATCCAGTGCGCACGTGAAGTGACGTCACATCGACGAAGCCTCCATATAAAAACAAACGGGGATGCGACGGATATAAAAGCAAGAGGCAAGATCAAGGCGCAATGTTATGATGAAATAAGAGAGTAAAGTATGTCCCAATAGTATGCCTACTGCATCCTAACAAGATTATTTTTATCGTCAGATGTAGTATGTAGAATAGAAAAAAGAAAGAGTATGCGATTCGGAACTCAACCACAGTCAGTATACAGCAGGATGATCAGAGTATGGCTTTTTTCCCAACACCTTTTGTGCTTTTCATACTGTGATGTACTGGTCAGCTCGAGCAGGAGTGACTTTGCTCTGTTCGGCCTTCGGGCTTTAACCCTTAAATAAATGTATTCAAAGTTGACACTACTTTTAAGTGTTTTTCATATTTAAAAAAAAAATGATACTGTTGAGTTAGGAGGTCCACTACACATATATTGTTTGTTTGTGTTTTAATCAGCTGATGGATAACTTAATTATCTTCAATGTCTCTCTCCTTCTGAACTTAGCAAACAAACTGAAAGCTGTGAAGGAAACCTCGAAAGTCAAACTTGAGTCAGGATGAAATAAAATGGCAGAGACATGCACTAAGATGGTCAAATCTTTCTTTAATGGTAACTCAATAATGTTAAATACAAAATGTTTTCCAAGATAAATGAACTTAAAATACCAGTAGTAAAAAAGTAGCTAAATACAGAGCCTAATGCAACCTCCAGTCCGCTAAAGTTGGATGGATGAGCTTTCTGGCAGTGAGTCACAGGCTTCACAGTGCTGCGTTCTCTCATCACACTGAATGAACATCCTCTAACAACCGATACAAACTAGAAGTAATGCAATAATCATATTTTTTTCACCTTCTAATTTCAGCCTACATTATTACATTATGCAGGATACTTATGTTAGTAGGTTTAACAGTTTAAAGGTGCTCTATTTGCCACAACAGCAACTTTTATATAATTTCCATACCATTTACTAGACAAATACTAGCCACAAATCCTATTTGAAATCCAGCTTTATTTTATTTAGCTTAAGAATCGCGGAACATGGACATGTTCCATGGTGCAAATCAAACTAGTTTCTCTCAAAAGAAAATGTCAAACTGAATGTTTTGAAGTGGGTCTTCCCATTTTTTTCTCACTTTTGTTGTTGTTGAGGTGACAGTCAAGTGTTTTAGAGTGAGCAACACAATATGAGATTCTATTAAGATTTAGGCTTGAAGCTAATGCAGCAACAGATGGGGGAGAACACAGCATGAAAAGCAAAAAGCTACTCGAGATGGCAAATACATAAACACTTAACACGCCTGTGCGAACAGAAGTAGACCTAAACACTCCACATGTACTTCTGGTGCACATTTTCCATTGTTATACAATGTGTTATACAATATACCAGTCAAGACATGAACTATAGGCAACAAACTAATCTCGTTTAAACATGCAAGCACTCCTACGGCCGCATTGGACGCGAGTCATATGTTTGAATAACAGTGGTTTAGTTGCCCTGTGCCCACACAGACTTTTACTTTAAAATATTATTAACCATTTTGTTTGTCCTTTTTATATTTGTCTCCTTCGTATTGACTTGATACTACAGTTAGTGCATCTGAAGATCTCAGACTTACAAGGACTGTCTGTTTCTACATTCACAAAGAAAAAGCCTTGTAGTAACTGAGCTCCATTAAAACGTCAAACAGCAACAGATCTTTGCTACACTACAACCAAAACACAGACAGAAAGACAACCAGTACCAAAAGTGAAGTAATCCCCGGTTAACACTGTTCAAATTCATTACAGAAACAGGTTGCAGTGGAAGCAGGACAAACCAGGGGCTTGCCTGCAAAATGTTGAGTAAGGTGAGCTTCGACTTAACATGTCCGCCACAAAACAGCTGCAAAATCGTGAAGCACTTGTCAGAGGCGTGTAAACTCCATAGCTAACCGACAAACATTTGTAGCACCCTAACAAGAAAGAAAAAAAAATGTTTAAACATCAAAAAATTAATCTACTCAAAAATTTTCTCTTCTCGACTTGTCAGAACAATGCTTCATTCATGTCACGTGGGAATAAACAGCATCTCAATCAATTTCATTAGTCTTGTTCAAACTTTGTTTGCGACCGACCAGCTTCATCTCACAAAAAACAACAATCTTAAAAGGATACATTTATTTTTTCCTTCTTTTTTATTGCAAAATATCACCACAAACAAAAATCCAGCAAAGTATCCTGCTGTTGTTCTTCAGCAATAGAGTCAAAACATTTGTACACAATTACACCTACAATTGAAAACTTGTATAAATATTTCCTTCGGCTCCATCACCAAACCTCAAATTCACAAGCAGTACATATCGTTTGATGGGCTAAACTGAAAAGTATTTCCCGCTAGGAAGTCAATAACTCCCGTCTTTCCCACGGGACATGAATACAGTATTCAATATGTTTTCTCCCTGTCTTATGAAATGCTCGTCTACAGGACATTGCTGCACCCTCGGGCACCTTTTCAAAGCTCTGAGAGCATTTTTTTTCAGCACTTGAACAATCACTTCAGGATGAAATGTTACAGCCGTCACACTGCGCCCTGCAGCTCGCCATAGCTCACTGCTCGACTTCGGGTGTGAAGTCGGGGCGTCGCGTCTGGATGATCTTCGGCCTTGCGGGGCGGGGCTTGTCGTCATGGTCGCTGTCGTCTGGGGCAGAGCTGTCGCCGTGGTCGTCATCGCAGACGTGGATGACCACGCTGGGGGTGGTGGGCGTGGCAGTGTGGAGCTCGTACTTTTCACCTGGGGGTCAGAAATAGAGGAAGTACGGTCACAATGCCAGTATTTTCAGATGACAATTTTAATAATAATTAAACAAAAATAAAAATTAAGTTACTTAAGGAAAACCTAAAATTGGTGAACGACCAATGCTGTGATCAATGACACATCCCCTCAGAGGCTTAATATCGTCCGATTCAGTGGGGTGGACATAATTGAAGACTTCCACTGATAATACTGAGCAAACGCACCAAGGTTGTCGTAGTGAAACACCAACCCAGCTGTATGCTTATAGGCAAAATCCTATTAGTTTCCATCGCTCTGCTGATGGCCTGGTTGCTTTGCAGCGACTGCTGATTGATTTTGCACATTATCCTTTAATCATGCTTTATTCAAGAAAGACATGGCAGAACGCTGACTCCTCTTACTGTTCCTTTCAGCTTTGATTTGGGCTTTCAATGTGCGTTCACTTTGTAATTAGCGGCTGCTTAAACCACAGGCTGTACAATTCACAAACCTGACCTACACAGAGTTGTAAGGCGCTGTGTGATCAAATGGAAACTTGTTTTATAGAGTAAATACCTGGTCCTAGCTTTGAGATGGCACACAGCAGGTCGTAGTTGATGACCGGCATGGCGTCCTTAGATTGTTGCCAGCCGACTGGAGGTGAGGCGGGGGGTGAGATCAGGAACTGCTTATCTGGTTTTGGGGGCTCTAGCCGAGGACTCCCAATGTGAACAGACTGCAGACAGAAAGCCAGATGTGAGTCTTGGTGACAAAATAACTTTATAGATTTGACACCATCAATTAATTTGATTATTTATTTACCAAATATCCATTCATTTAATTAAACACTTTTGGACTTCAAACAAAATAGCAGCCAGATGTGACTGAAAATAACCATGTGACACAGATCAAAGTGTCTTGTTTAAGATCAGTGCATCAGTTGGAAAAAGGTGAATATCAAAGGGATTACCTGGGCGAAGTAGAGTCTCATCTCTTTTCCGTTGAAGTCGGTCTTGTGGAGTCGCAGTCTGGCCTCGGCTGCTGCCAGGGCATCGCTGAAACTGATCCTGACCCGCCGGAAGGACTTGAAATACTGGAACTGCACCTCTGGGTCAAATGAGCGGAACAAGGCTTCGAAACTGGCCTGTAAAAGAGAGATAGCGGTGAGAACAGGACTGACATGATGTAATGAAGACGGGAAATTTTAACCATTTTCTGCACCACCTCTTCCACTTCCACTCCATTTGTTCCCCTTCAGCTCTTTATTCTTTTAATCTAAAAATACTAACAGCGTGGGCTGGAGGATGCCATAAATACAGTTATGGGACTTAAGAAATCGCTATGAATAAAAATTATAAAAATAGCTTCTATTATAAGATGATACTTTATCTGTCCATTGTGTTTGCCAAGAAAGCCTGCAGCCTGTGGGTGTCTGACTAGGCGTGTGTGTTTTGCGTCAGAGAGGCAGAGATATGGCCTCAATTTTAGACGACCAATTGCTGTCACCGAAACTAATAAGGAGAGAAAAATTAAATAGACGGCTGACCTTCGCTTCCATTTAAGAGGACACGCACACAAACAGCAAAGGCCGACAGAAGTCCAGTAATATGGACACAATTGATATGTGAAGATATCTCATATTATGGATGCTACTTAATCTCACCCACATCTCACGACAGGGCCTATAAAAAAAACACACACATTAAGCGGCTTAGTTCAAACTTGTGGAAACCATCCATCGAGAGCAGGCCACTCTGTTTTCTCAGTCTTAGGTCAGTGTGTGCACAACAAGACAAAGTGATGAGCCGTTGCAGACCCGGGCAGACAGCGATAACATTGCCGGAGTGCAGGTTTCCCCACATAATGATCATGTCTGCACAGCGGCCTCACATATTACTCTCTGGCTCAGTTAACTGCTTGTCTTGCAATGACGCAAAGAGCCTTTGTCGCAACCTTTCATGTCTCGTCAGAAAGATGAAGTAACAGACAGTCAACAGATGGCTGCTTATCTAGCTCCATTAATTATAGAAATATAATAGAAAGACTGTTTACTTTATATTTTAACAGAAATAGATTTATATAAATAAATAGTCCTGGTCTTCATTAAAGCTGGGGTATATGATTTGGGGAGAAAATGGCAGTTGGTATAGAGATTCGAATCCAAATACCTCAACCGCTCCACTTGTTCTCTTTGGTCCCTGCCTGACACGCTCTACACCAGGGGTGGCCAACCCGCGGCTCGCGAGCCGCATGCGGCTCTTTGCCCAGCTTCGTGCGGCTCTTCAGTTCATATCAAATTATGTGATTATAATTTTTTTTTTTTTTTATACTTTTTTTTTTGTGTGGGCCTATGTGTGTGCATGTTCGCAAACGTTTCATGCGGCTCTTACGTTCGTTTTACATGTTGTCTATTATTTCATTTTTTATTTTATTAATGTGTAGGCCCTATGTGTATGCCTGTTCGCAAATGTTTAATTGAGGACGCAACATAACGTTCGCAAACGTTTGGTGCGGACGCAACATAAAACTGCCCGCTCAGCTTGGAGGGAGGTTTTCCGTGAGTAAACTATTTGTGTCAAGTTCGCTCCGAAACAGAGTGGGAGAGTTCATATTTATTGTTGAACGTTATGCCAAGCCATTCTGCCTTATATGCCAGGTGTCATTTGCGCATTTCAAGGCTTCAAATCTTCAGCGCCACTTCAGCTCTCTCCATGCTAAAAGTAAGTCCCACAAAGCAACATGCATAGTTAGAGAAAAACGCTATTTTAAATTGTTATATTTTTGTTTGTGGACTTGGTTGAACTGAGAGTTTGTGTGTGAGGCAGTGCACACGATGTTCATTGTTGAAAATGACTGCCCTGTCATCTTTAGTCCAGTCCTGTCATTATCACAGGGGCGGCCTTAACGATATGGGGGCCCGTTTCAAGTCCTAGTGTGGGGCCCCCTTTTGTTTCTTTTTTTTTTTTTTTTTTTTTTTAATAAATAATGCTTGTGCATGCATGTGCAAGCTCCCCGCGAAAATAAAAACGCCCCCCCCCTCCCTGAAATCTTACTGGCCACCCCAGTGCCCCCCCAGTTCAAATGTTATTTTTAATTTTAATTTAATTTTTTTAATTAAATTTTTTTCCTTGATATGTAGCCTAGTTCAGAGATGATATGTATTTTTTTTCTTTCTTAACTTTTTTTGATAGGTAGTTGCCAAGTTCATCACACAAACACTCCAATCCACTGATATGAGATCAGTTTGCAATTTTCAATTACTAAATTAATGGTAGGACTGTGGCCACTAGAACTGGTCTCTGGTCAGCAAAGGTCTTGAAAACAGCATAAGTGTGCTTGTGACATGCGTGCCACCCATGCATGTGTATAGGCACGTGTCCCAGCAGATTTTTGAAATCTGAATAAAAAAATTAAAGTTTGTAGTTAGCGAGTGTAACATGTTCTTAGCAAGGGCAGACTTTCATAAATAAAGGTTTATTTTTTTAGCAAGACATTTGGTCAAAAGCTAGTGGTCATCCGTCCCTCTGTCCAGTTGTTAGGCATCTGGCTGCTAGCAAGTTATGTTGTCTTGCTAATTTTACTATTCATCTGAGCTGAAATAAATATTGACTTTTTCCTTTATTATCTTTGCGAGAATGCACCAGAATGCTTAGATTACATGTTAAAAACACAAAAAAATCTTCTGGGGGGGGATGCCCCCAGACCTCCCTTCAGGGGTTTTGTTTTCTGACAAACATTACAATGGATACTAACATGATTTGGGCATTTGGGATTATAAATCATCTTAGAATTGGTTGTACAGCATATCACATGCTATTCATTCAGGGGTGCGATGGCCACCCCTCTCTAACTCTGTGGCCCACCTTGGCCACCCCAGTCAAAATTTCCTGGAATCGCCACTGTGTGTACCCGTGTGTACGATGTGGCTCTTTGCAGTAACACAGTAAAAAATGTGGCTCTTTGTCTCTGACTGGTTGGCCACCCCTGCTCTACACCAACAACTTTGCTCCAATGTGAATGGACAGTCCCAACAGCCATTAAGAACAGAGAATCAGAGCCTTGCTCCGATTGGTCAAAGTGTACAGCTCATTTTAACTTTGACCAAAGTGTACAGCTCATTTTAACTTTGACCAATCAGAAATCACATACCCCAGCTTTAATAGATGTAGGATTTACATGTTGTATACAAGACTTGGACTGGTTATTAGCTGACCTGTGAACTTCTTGTTCATAAGTGAATTGTTTATTTCCCTCTACCATTCAACAGATTGACATAAGTTGTTATATAATTTGTATTGTATACAAGTGGAAAACTGTCAAAATGAATAACCTCGCCAGCGGCTGATTGTATGTATCAGCTGTTAAAATTAATTCTGTGAATAATTGGTCGACCTAAATAACACTTGGCTGTTTGTGTGCTCTCTGCCTGTTCTCTTCAAAAAGATTGTTTATGACCAACGGGGAAGCATCTCCCTGTAGCTCCACACAACCGTGAGTGGGTTGAGCCTTTCTTTCATGCCAACAAATCCAACAGAGGAATACATCTTCTGAATAGCGGATTGTGTCATATCAGTCTCTGAAGTATTATTCTTCAGCTAAATTAATCTATAAAATTATTTATGTAATAGCTTTGGTACAGGGCCTTCAGTGTTTCATGATTGAAGGGCACTTGCATACCCAGCCATAGCTGAAAAATAATGATCAGCATTAAATTGACTCTTGCAGTTGGATTAATAGATAGTATTTCATCAGTCATTCAGCCTCCTGCAGTTAAAAGTCAGCATGCTGTACACACTGGACTGCACTGCAGCAATCACTTGCCGTGGACTTGTGTGGTGACTCATAGTCAAAAGGAGGATGGAGCACTCAGACTGGACTGGAGCGACTCGTTATAGAGCTATGGACAAACAAATGTATGTATGTGTATGTTTGAAAATGCGTAAGTTAAATGTACCGTATAACTTCGGTAATTAAATACTGTACATTTTATCAATCCTATATAGTTTGTCCCTTTGGATACATTGGACATTAGACAAGTATAATCGTCCCAGCATCGATTCATTGTTAAATAAAGGGTTCATTTATTAAAGGGGTGTTCCAGGGATTTAGTATTACACTTCCTTAAAGCCGAGGTACTCACAAGACACATTTAGAAAAAGAAAAGGCATCAGAGGCCTGGTCGCCAAGCCCAAGCCGAGATAACCATGATGATATCACCACGACATCAACATGTTTACCACTAAATTTGGAAACTCTTCCAAAGCCACAGAAGACATTATTATCATCAACTTCACAGGCTATGCCCCTCATGATCTCAATTATATAAAACAATGGTTTAAAAAAAAAAAGTATATATATACGTTCAAGGATCCTGGTTTGCAAGAAGAGCACCAGACGCAGCCCGCTCTCTTACCTGTGCCTCAGGACGGTTGAACACTTCCTGGTAGGTCACCGAGGCGACCAGGCAGAAGCGGTTACACTTGGTGGTCTTGATGTGCATGATGGGCGATCCGGGGAGCCGAAACCTTTTCCACCGGATACCTGAGGTCAGGGTGCCACGATACGCTGTAACAGACTTCAGCGGTGGTGAAGACGACGGTAATGGCAACGATGGAGAGGAAGGGGGAAATCGGGGGGATCGGAGGAGCGTTGCTTTCCCCAGGGTGACAGTCGGGAAGGAAGGAATAGTTGCTCCTTAACAGGAAACAGGATTATTCCAGCGCTGGCTTCTTAAAAGTGGATCTTGCTTTATCTTTGTTTCGTCTTTTGTCTTTGTACTGAACGAGTCCACAATATTGGAGATGAACTACGCTGCATTCGAGTCACATCAGTCAGCACATAACCTCGTAACCCACATTCCAAGGTTACGTAGGCTGGAGCTCCTTTCACAACACCTGCGTTTTGAAAGACAAAATCCAACGTTTGCCTTGCCTTAGCACCCAGTTAATATTCAGCTCTGCAGCTGCCTGCAAACTGAAGACATTTTCCAGGGATTTGGGTGTGGAGAGCCAAAAATGTCATTCAGCCTCTTCTGAGCTCACTCTCTCTCCCTCTCCTTCTGCTCCACAGCCGCTTAAATGAGCCCCTGCCAGCTGATGACGCATTACCCACAATCCCCTCCCTATCTCCATCCTTTTCTCCTTCATTCGCCCATTCACTGCAAGCCGATCGGCTGTGGAAGAGGAAGGGACAGCCTCTTTTTTCTCTTCTTCCTCCTATATCTCTACTGACAGATACTAGCCAATGCTGACTAATGAGACAGAAAGAAGGGCAATGTGTGTTTATGTGTGTGCGCACGCAGAGAGACAAAATAGCAGAGGAAAATAGCGACATCACCGCTGAGCAAACTGACGCATTAATCCGCTTTCAGTTGCATTTGAACTCAGACAAAAATCCTTTGTTGAGTGGAAAATGTGTGACAATGAGCCTTTCACCTCTTGATTTCACACACATGCCAAAGACGTATCACCTGACTCCCGAGCGCATGGAGCAAGACGTGGAAAACACATGTCAGTCTTAGTAAATATGGATGAAGCAGAGAGAGACAGAGGCAGACAAAGGGAGGGAGAAAGAGAGAGAGAGACAGAGAGAGAGAGGACAGCTGACAGACAGCGAGGGGAAATAGGCAGGAATAGAAAAAAGAGTGGAAAGAGAGGGAGAGAGAGATGGCTGGAAGGAAGAATGCAGGATGGAGGGATAAAGGGATAATAAGAAAGAGGTGGGAGTTAGGTGATGCTCATGGAAAGTATGCAGTTTGATAACATGCTTTTATGAGGTATAAATAGCAGAGAGCTTGAAGTGGAGGGGAAGTGTGCGTGTGTGCAGCTGGCAGTTGGAAAAACATGACCAGACTACACAGCCAATTCAAGAACATTTGCACCTGTGTGTGTCTGTACTTAAACACTTCTTGATGGGAAGGAGAGGTAATCACAGTTGAAAGAGACAAAGTGAAGAGCAAAAATCCAGCTTTTATTTTCAGACAGTAACACATTAATCAGCACATTTCTCTACTTGCTAAACAATATTGCATGCAATTAATAATAATTATGTAATGACAACTGAAATGCTATTCTATTTTACAAGAGCGACAAGCAACAGTAAAATTCACATTCATATGGCGGTCAGTGTATAAAAATATCTCTCTGTAAATATCACAACACAAAAAAAAACGCTGACATAATCATGTCAGGCCAGTAGGTTGCAATAATTTTTCACGTCAAACACCATAGAAGATCATTGTGAGCTTGTGCATTGAGCGTCTTCTTGAGCGAGCAGCAAAATGAAAACAAAACTTCAAATGGAAAATGCCATTCATATGAATGTGTGCAATATATGTATTCCCTTCCTGTTAGCATAGTAATGCTTATTAAATCTAGGTTGCCTTGTGAACACGCAATTTAACTACCGAACAGACCCATGGTAACCCACCATTTTAGGTTCATGGTGCATGATCAGTAGCCTGGCTCCGCCCGCCCGCCTACTTCCGGCCAAATTTCATTTTCCCGTCAGTAGTCAGTCTGGGTGTACAGCGCATTTCCCAGATTCTCCGGAGAATCTACGATCGTCCAATCAGCGAACAGAGTGAGTGGCTGAGAACGCTCCAGTTTCAGTTGAATGCTGCGTTCCTTTATACTCGGAAGAAGGAGATTTCCGACTTGGTAGTTCCGAGTTCCGACCTGTCTGTGTTCCAGTGCATCTGCTCGCGAAAGTATGGACGCCTAAAACCTTTCTCGTCCAAATAACTAAACGTTAGGCTCTAACAAGTTACTGTTGCCAGGTACCGGTAGATTCATAGACTACAATATGTAGTGAAGTCGGAAATTTCCGAGTTCCCTGTCCAACTGGAAGTCACCATCAAAAGCCGGCTCATGACACACGTGATGACCAAACGTGATGCGATTGGTTGGCTAATCCAGAGTGGCACTGAGCAGATCCAATAGTTTTAAACTTCGACAGACACCCGCCTCCAAGTGAGTTAAAGTTTGCCAATTACAGCACTTCCAGACCTTCTGTACAAATTAAATTAAGTACGATGGTCTGGTTGGACCAGGCTACATGATCAGTAGATGTAAATAACGATTGCCATGCAGAAATTGAGGTCAAGACGCCAGCATTTCCCAAAACCTCAGGATTCCATCTCCTATGAAGACAGGTAAAATGGAGTTTTTGTAAATCTCCACACTCGGCGGAGATTTCAAAAAGCTGCAGTTTAGTGTCCGGTTGCGATGTTTGCGTGTGGACAAAAGCTCTGGTTACAAAAATACCCGTGTTTGTGTGACCTAAAATTCACCCCATAGACACTTTAGAGATCCCATCCACCTGCTGCTTCACCTATTGCCCTGAGTCTGAGTCTCACACAGTAAATCTCCGTCAGTGACATGTGGCTGGTGGTCTGATTGGAAGGTGCCCCTTAACCATTAGACTCACACGCCAATGTACTGTCCATGATTTCTGTGGCTCGCCGAGAGCAGGTGTTAATGTGCGGTGAACTAACTAATAGCACTGCCCTGAGTGTTGGATGGAAAATGTGTGTGGAAAATAAAGTGGTAAAATGTTTGGTGAGCCTCCCAACAGTGAAGCTGATGCTCTCATGTAAGTGTTGTTTGTTGATGTTAAACATTACCGTGTGAGTATGTGTGTGTAGGTGCTAATCATCTCCAGGCCTCAACCTCACCGCGCTGTGGCCGCTATGAGTGAGTGTGTGTGTGTGTTAGCCTTGGCCCTGCATTTTTTCCATCCTTATGTTTTTGTTTCATCTTCCCATTTTTTCCATTCCCTCAATAGACAGATAGACAGACAACTCACACACGCACACACACACCTTGATTGCCTAACACACACCGGACACCGCTCAGCGTTACTAGCCAGCTGCTACTTTATTATTACATCACACGCCTCTTTCCAAAGCCAAAGTGAAAGTTATATGGTTCAACTAACAACTGATATCTGAAGGCTGATTCTGTGGCACACTGCTGGAGGTGAACCATACTGGCTTATTGAAGCCAATACAGATACAAGAGAGTTTAGGAAAAAATCAGTTCAATATATTGATGTTATTAACTTAAGCTTCAACAAAAGACTAGAAACGGGGGAAAACAGCTAGCCTGGCTCTTTCCAACAACATAATCCAGCTAGAGTCTTTTCTCACCCTCTATAGTAGACCAACAATTGACTGTAAAGACAAAATCAACTTTGACTTGTGCTTGGCCTTTGATCCCCCTTATGCTCCTCTTTATGAGAATCTAAAAAGGAGGCAGCTTCTTCACCTAGCTGCCTGAATCTGACAAAGACCACACTATAAAAGGAACTGGAAGATATTAGGGACAGAGAAGCAAAAAAGGTGCAGTTGAATAATATGTATGTAAGCAATAATTAACCAATTAAATCCTTTGAAGACTTTCAAATATGAATGCTAAGTCTAGTATATTGAGGGGCTCTAATAGCCCCCTCATGCACACTCTGCAGATGATCAAATTGGCTCTTCATACAACTTTTTTGAAAACCTAATCGTCTCTAAACTATTCAAAAAGCTCCCTCAGCACTGCCTGTTTCCATTACTTTAACCAGAGAGAGAGAGAGACTAAAACCCTCTTTGTGCTTTTAGGTGGATTCCAGTTGCTTCAAGTAAACTTCATGTGACACATCCTTATTTTTAAACTCCTAGCCCCTAGAACAGTTCTGTGATCCTTCCTGCCACAAAATCCACTTTCAGCCAGAGGGGTGGATCAAGTTACGGAAGCAGACTCCGCTGACAGGCTGTTTCCTTTACAGAAAGTCCACATCTGAGAAGAAAAAGAAAGCCTCAAGCACGATGACTGTCCCCTTTTTCCACCCTGCCACTGAATTTATGGCCAATCTCGCAAAAACAACAGTAAATATCTCCCTCTTCCATGGAGCTACACTAACTTGGAATCTGTGCATGTTCAATAAAACAAAGTGCTCAGATTTTCCGTTTGGCCTAAAAACTTGCTTGTCTGATGCAGGTTCACATGAATTCTTCTTATTCATCCATCCATCCATGTCTAACCTGCTTATCCTGTTGTGTAAGACGAATAATGCTTATCACTGAGCTGTAAACGGTGGTCTGATCACACATTTGTAATCTTGATTAGTTCTGTGTTAGTTTGCATCACAATTTAAATGTATTCAATATAATACTACTACTACTAGTACTACTACTACTACTACTAATAATAATAATATCTTAAAATCTTGATGATCTCAGCCATGTCTGCAACTGGGTGCGTCCTGCTGGAAAGGTCCATGAGACTTTCCAGACCTACATCAGAGTTTTTCACTGACCTAAATCTGTTCTTCCATGCTGGTTTATTAATGCTGTATTTAGTCAGCCTTCTGCTCTAGCTGGGCAAAGACCTGTTAAACTTGCACAACACATAGCAAAATACGTTATGTAAAGAGGTCTACCTGAAGAAATATCCTGTTATCTCCAAAGATGATATGACATTTCCAAAGTCAAATTGCCACATTTTGATTATTAACAGCCAAAGAATACGAAACATCAATCCAAAATATATAGAGCAAATATGACCGGTTTTACAGTGAAACTGATAGTAACAACAACACCTTTGGTTTCTACTACAGTCAGTACTGCATTGTTTTAAGAACAGCGTAGTGTTCCTGCTTTTGTTAGCAGTTTAATTTTGTTTGTTTTGTCATAAAATGAGTGCCCTTCAGCCCGGTCACACAGAGGCAAAAGCAATCCCAAGCAGGGCCTCATAAGTTTCTGTGGACGTTAAAGTGATATGCTTCATGACTGTTGTACGTCACGGTTAATCGGCAGAGTCCGAGTCTCATTCCCCAACTCATCGGTTTTTTCAAGGATTCATGAAAAATTCACACATATCGAGTGGAATATTCAGCCATACAATACAGCAACTGACCCGCTAATCCTTGCAGATGCCCAGTGGAAAAGTAGCCAGATCATGGAAGAAGGAAAAGAAAACATGAGACTTTCTTGCACTTGATGCCCTTTGTCACCCTTTCCTCTGTTGGTTTTCCTTTTAAAATCAGCATCAGTGAACCCTTATAGCAATCTGTCTCATCTCACTTACCTGTGTGTTGCTGCTTAATCATCTGTGTGTATTTCAGGAAGTAGTCATATTTGTGTGCAGTTGTGAATGGGCTGTTTTGTTCTGGCATTAACTTTATAGTTCAGCAACGCTGTGGAATTCCAGCTGACTTAAAGAAATAGAAATTGCAGAAATACTCTCTGTATGATAGGAAGAGAATTATGAGTATCTGGCTGTACCACTGAGTCCGTTTTCCACTTTTACTATTTTTCTTTATTGTTGATACACCTTAACATCACACTCAAGCAAAGCACACCAAGAAACAATATTTTCAAATAGCCATAAAGTCAACATAAATTCAAAGATATAAAATTACCATGACCCAACAAAAGGGAAACAGTTTGTAAAATAAGCAGATTGCTCACAAGGAAAAACAAAGGTTAAAGTCACCAAACTCCAGATAGTGGCAGAGCATTGGTAATCACCATTACAAAACCTAGAAGGAGACATCTGCTGCTGCTGCTGCGGTGAAACCAGCGAAGACGAGATCGTAACCAGGTTTTATAACTTCACAGAACCTCTGAAACCTATTGACAACCTGGTGGTACATTTCAAATGTCAACACTGCTGCAGTCATGGAATTGACTTCATTCATCCACCAGGGTGAGGTAGACCATGTCGGAGACTTACTGTAGCTATGGTTGCTGTGCTCCATTGGCACTTTCCAGTGAGTCATAAGTTGCACTTGCACACATATTCCATTCAGTTTCTCATTTCTGTGAACTGCAGTGTTTGTGAACACTTGCCAACACCAATTTGTACTTCAATATTTTGTCTGCATGTTTACTTATTGTTCTTTGTAAAAAAAAAAGAAAGAAGAAAACAGTGGTAACATCAATAATGATACCAAAACAATACATTTGTATAACTTTAAATGCAGAAGAAACCGTTTTCAACCAAAGCTTTCAAGTAGCAGGTCAGGAACGTTGTCTCAATAAAGCAGTGTAGAAATGGCAAAATGATGATTTAAATTAGGAATAAAATAACCAAGAAAAGAATCTGACAAAGTATCAAGTCATGTTCTCGTCTGTCCTGAGCTCTAAGAACCGGCCTTAGGCCTACTGGTTATGGTTATTGGGATGAGATGATATGTGATCATGTATTGCAATATTTTCCATGGCATGCCCTCATTGTACACATCATCCTGCCCTGCATAAGTAAGAAATGCTTCCACAATGGAAAAGATGCATCACAGGGTGTTCAACTGTGGGTAATGATTGATGCTAACAATGAGCTGTGTTTAACAAAGTCAGAAAAAAACATTCCCTTGGATATGAGGAAGTGATCCCCCTGTCAAATCTTTCCAACTTCAACAAACATGAATCAACAACTTCCAAAAGTCAACGGTCGAACAAAGAAAGAAAAATAGTCTTAACCTTAAAATAGATCCACGTTTTGTGTACTTCACACACCTATATCACTGTTTCCACGTCTATTGTTCTGCAGAAGTGTAATACGAGATTGGTAGTACATGCCTGCTATCATTCTCTGCCTCATTGGATACAATTAAACAGATGCAAATTTGGCTATAAGCAACTCAACTCAGTATGACTAAGGTTCCAGGAAGGGAATATTTGTGTTGTCAACCAGAGTGGTATTCTTGAACTTCCAATGCAGTTACTCTTACTCGTGTGGACAACAATAACAATGCCATCACATGCAGAGAATGCACTGTACCTGCGTAATGTGTACCATTGCACATGACCACAGACACACCCTCTGTCCATTCTTCACATTGCTTCAGATCATGCATTTCTGATCTGTGTGATGTTATTGCGAGAGGCGTTTATGATTTTTTTTTTAAATGTATGGGCTACCAATTATTTGGAGTTTTTTTTTAATGGAAATATCAGAAGAAAAAAAATATTTATACAATCCTACAATATGTATAAGCATTTGAGGACTTTTAAGATGAAACATTTATACCAATTCAGCCCATATTTGTAAATGTACTTATTAAATCTTTTTGAGGACTTTTGAACTAGGCCTATTTATTTCAGACATTTTAATATCTTTAATAAAGCCCCCTTATTATTAAATTAATTAATTAAATGTCTGCTAAGACTTTTTAAGGATCTGTAGGATCCCTAAATAATCTAATTTAGACAAACAGGACATCTGTGTAAAGCCTGCACAGCATAAAACCAAACTCGATTCAAATAATTAGCTGATCCAGCTTTTCCTTGCTTAATGAATGAAGTCAATACGTCACAGGGAACTATTGTTCAGATTTAACAAACCCAAAAGAAAAACTCTTACGTTCGACATGAATTAAATACATCAAAAAGAGCAAGCAGTAGAATAAAATGACGGATATGGGCACTGATGCCAATTGTTATTTTCCTCACCCTTAAGGTGCCTTCATTGAATAAATCCTCCGGGACTTTGCAGGCTATCAGGGCGTTGGGTAAATCGGTAAACTTGACATCCACCGTCGCCTCTTCCTCAGTGCCATTCTGTGTTTTCTGCATCACGATTCACAGCCAACAAAAGTTAAATCTGCACTGTAGTTCTGAGTTTATCAAAAGCTGCACTAAGCTGGCTAGCAGGTTATGCTAACCAGGAGTCTGAACTGATCCCTCTAAACAAGCGGAAAAACAAAATAATCCCTGAATATCTTCACTCAGTTAGTTATGTATGAAAGCGGTCGTTTTTAGTTGGTGTCGTCTTTAAACTAAAGCAGCACAATATTCTGGCTAACATCAACTATACATAAACCTATTCGTTAGCATGGCGCAGAGGATAAAGGAGATGACGTAAACTGAACAGCAGCGGATATGCATTTCCGGTTTTGAAGGACCTATTTATTTTTTTGGTGTTTTTCCTTTTTCTCTGTCTTTTGGACTGCATAATTAACGTATACCATGATTAATATTTAAAATATATTTATCAAATATAACAAATAGCTAAATCCAAACATCTACAATATGTGATAAATAGTGGTAGTAGCCTAGTAGGCCTACTCTTTGAAGCTTTAAAGAAATGTAATTGAATTGACTCGAAAACAGATATAAATCAAGCTTTATACAAAAATATCTTGCTAGTAAAGCAATTTTTTTATTCTCTTTCTTCTCAATGTTCATTATTATAGTTAAACGGTTTAAAAATTTATATTAGGCTACTTATTTAAGTCAGTATTCTGCCCTCTTGTGGTAGGCCCTTCTTATTACAGATTTTAAGAAAATTATAGGCTACAGTTATCAATGTAGAATTAACTGGAGAGAGATCTGTTTTACTTGATCTGTTTTGATAGGATACCAATGTAGCGGTTTTCATAAGTGTATTTATGAATATCAACAAAACAACCTTTAAACTGTATTATTTTGGGTTTAGTCCCTGTCTGTGCGTTTCTTGTTTATGTGTTTGTATGGGGACGCATGCAGCGTGACGTGTGACGTAGGCTAGAAGTGCTCGCGAGCACGAGAGCCAAACGTAAAAACACACACAGCTGAACTTACTGTTGTTATTATTTATTGCACAGAGCTGCCAGAAAAGATATGTTAAACCAGCATTAGTTCCTTTTCCTTCCTTACATCACCCAGACAACACAGACCAAAAATCTGGAGGGTTACACCAAGTTTGTATCAAATTGGTTAAAACATTTTGAATTAATAAATAACAGTAAAGAACCAGCAAAAATGTTAACTGTATGTGTCTCCTTGGTGCAGATATGCAATGGGTATATATGTGTGTGTGTGCACGTGTTTGTAAGAAACTTTACCTCAAGTGGTGCTGGTCCCTTGGTGGCTGAGGGGTTTAAACTTCAGGTCATGTGGGGATCAGCCTCTATTTAATCCTCTGTAGAGAGAGAGAGGGAGAGAGAGAGGTAGAGGTAGATGGCATTTACTGATGTTTAAGTCTGCTTAAGGTGCAGTACTGATTTGAGAGCCCCACGTCCACAATCCAAGAGTAAAAAGAGTGTGTACTTATACACCCTAGACCTGTATTCCTGAATGGTACAAATTGTCTTTTGATCTTTGGAGGTAAAATCTCAGAATCTGAATTTTCTTTCCTTTGCCTGGAACTTTTAGGAATTCTACAATCTTCAGAGCTTTGTGAAGATTGATCAGAGTACAACTGCGGAAACCTGGACCAAAAGTCATCCGTCACGTTGAAACTTGGGATCTATTCCAGGAATTATGTGAACATTTTCTGGAATACTGAGTTAATTTGATTTATTTTTTAAAGCGGAGCGACTACAGAAACACACTAAGATTCCGCCTTGGATCTAATCTGGAAATTAAATCAAGTCTGCAATCTCAGCACCTCCAAAAAAGGTCTCCAAACTTTTCAGAAATACCCACAAACTTAACAGCTTGTAGAACTGCACACTGATCCTGGAAACCTTGGCACCAGTTATTCCTAAGTAAGTGTCCCATTATTTCCTTAAACTTTTCCTTATGGCTCTGCCAGGCTCCTGCCCAGATCTGTCAAATGGCTCCATTGTCCACAGCCAACTAGGTTCAGATCTGGATGCCCAGAAAGAAAAAGAAAATACCGAGGGAGAAGAGGAAGATGAGGAGGTGGAACTAGCCGAGGAGGTAGGGGAGGATGTTTTGATAATGGCCGGAGCAGAAGAGGGGCAATCAGAAGGAGAAAGCAGAGAGCAGATTGAAGTGGCCCTGTTACCAAATGGGGTAACTGTAGAGGGGGAGGGAGGGAGTGAAATACTGGAGGAAAACGGGGACGGAGGAGTTGAAGTGGCCTGCGAGGAGCATGAAATAATGGATGTATCTGAGTTTCCAGCACTGACAGAGTTTAGGGAAGATATATTTGGTAGAAATGAAGAAAGCAACAGAGAAGATGAAAAACAAAAACAGCAGACAATGATAGCTAGTTCAGAAACAGAAATAAATGAGGAAACAACCAATGATGAAGACAATGGGTTTGAAGAACACCAGGTGGTTTCCCATACAGATGATGCAGAGCCCATACAGGACTCAGGTACTCCAGTAGAAATGTCAGGAATGGTTACACAGTTGTCTACAGACCAAACAGAAGTAATTGTACACACTGATAGTGAGGTAACAGAAAGCATTGATGATCAAACAATAGATGTGACCCCTGTTACCACTGGGGTAAATGAAAAAGTCAACAATCAAGATGATGTGTGCCAAACGTCAACTGCAGCAGAAAATAACACACCCTTCGATGCAACTGGCACAATCGAGGTTGTGGCCGACCACACCAACCACTTAACCAGTGAAGGTGAAAATGATATAAAAAACACTGACGAGAATGACAACTCAGATTTCAGTAAACAGGAAGCCAGTAAGAGTAACATCACGTGCCAACAGGAGGATTTAATAGAGGAAAAGGTTGAAGACAAGGACAACACATTTTTCAAATATGCAATGTCTGCTTCTGATGATGTCCTAGCCATTGAGAGTGAAATAATTCATAAGGTGCAGCAACCAGACTTGGCCTTTGTTCCCTCTGAAGAACATTTGTTGACAGAGGGGGGGATTGAGGAAACGAGGATGTTAGGGATCAATCAGAAGGAGCTAGAAGAAGAGCAAGTACGACAGGTTTGGGTTAATACTCTACCAGTGAAGGGTGGGGGAGGACAGGAGGGGAAGACAGATGATAATGTTGTTAGAGAGTCAATGGGTAAGGAAGGGGACATGGGAAGAGGTGATCTAAAAATGGAAGAAGAGACAATTTCTCAAGTTGAAAACCAAGATAATATTTCAGAACCACAACCACAAGATATGAGTTTGGAACACGTGGAGGAGGCCTTTGAACTGGATGAAGACTGTGAAGCTGAACCTGATAAGGCAGGAGATGAGGTCACATCAGCGGAGAGTAAGTCCACAACAGAAGATGGAGGTGATTTGCAGGAACATCCCACGCAGCTTCTCAAAGAAGCAGGGACAGATTGGGGAGAAAACTTAATAGAACAACTGAGACAGCAGGCGATTGTAGAAGATGAGAAGGGAGGAGGAGCTGAAGAAGAAGCCACTCAGGAAGAGGTGGAGATGGCGGAAGAGCCTGTGACAGTCTTAGATGATGAGATTGAGGAGATAGAAGAGAGTACCAGTAGAGAACTTGAAGAACGAAAGCCTACCACCATTAAAGGGAAGGATGGACACTATCGAGAACTGCAAGGAAAAAAGGTTGACCTCAGGAAGGAGAATGATGAAAAACAGAAAGATGATAACAGAGAGGTAGAGCTCGATTTAAATAGAAAAGTTAAAGTACTGAAGCAAGCATGGGTGAATGGATTCTTGAGTCCTGAGATGCAGACACCTAGGAGAGAAGAATGGAGAACAGCAAGAGTGCTGTCTCCCAGGAGGAGAGATAATGACTGGATTAAAAAAGATCAACCCGAGGACGAGAGAGCACTAGAGGTGAAAGACTGGAGGAAAGAACTGAGACCTGTGAAAAAAGACACCTGGGATTCAGAGAGGGGAAGAAAAGAATGGATGAAGAAGGAAGCATCGCCAGAAGATAGAAGTCCGCCAAGAAAGGAAGACTGGATGAAGGAGCTGAAGTCAGTGATCAAAACCGAATCCCTGCCAAAAAAGAAGGATGAGCAGGTGAAGAAAAAGCGAGTGGTGCTGCTGGAGGATGGCCATTCGTACATCCCCCAACGGGAGGAGATGACAGAGGAAAAGAGTCAGGAGGTCAAATTGATCACCCATAGGAAGGTGAGCCCTCTGCCTCCTGCGAACAGGAACAGCACAACACCCCAAGATCAGGACTACGAGATCTCACTCTATGTCAAGGTAATGAACCATACAAACCAACACATATTATATGTCCACACTAAGTCAATAACAGCATTCACTGACAAAAAAGAGGGTTGCCCCATAGTTCCTTGGTAAAGGTAAAGTGTTTCAAGAATTATAGCAATGTTGTTCCAATGCAATTCAGCATCTGGTAATAAATTGCATTGGCTAGTCAAATACCCATATTTCTGGTTGTTTACTATGTGACATAAAGGCACAGCGCAAACACAGAATGCATCATACATACAGAAGAAGAAGTTAGGGTAGCAGTAGTCATTAATGTGATTAAACTGCTGCTTCTGTAGCTGACGCGCGTCAACGTTTGTAAATAGAACTCTGGCGAACACTTAAGAGTTAATGCAAATCAACCCATAACAAAGCATGTTTGGATGCTGCTGAGTGTTTTTTGTGCTTTGTTGCCTCGCTTAAGGCCAAGTCCTTTAGAAATGCTGACCTGGGCCAATTTTGACTGAGAATCAAAATGTTCCAATTAGCAGCACACGTCTGGACCAGTGAACTTGGACCGGATTTAGGCTACTGTTGCCAAGCTATTTTTCCAGGTACACAGTTCCTTGGCATGCCTGTTGGTAAAAGCACAACACATGGTTGACAAAGTCACTGTACCTACAACAGAGCAAAGCAACTAAATTAAAATGCATACAAACTTAAACTACAAAATAAATACTACTTATAAATTAATGTGCTTGTAAGATGGATCCATGTCCTGCTTGTTATCTTTTTCTGACAAGAATTCATCCATGCAAAACTTTAAAAGGTGCTTTTTAGTATATTACCAGAAATATTCAACTTGTAATGGCTTAATTACTGTTGTGTTCATAGCAAGAAATAACCAGTATAACTGAACATGATTCCAGTGGCAGTTTATGGAGATTTAAAAATTTGGGTAGAAATGATGCTATGATAAAGGATGACTGGTGGAGACTTCAGGATAACTTGTAATTACTAATTACATTATTATAAACAAGAGATTGTGTGTTTTTGTTTCTGTGTGTGTGTGTGTGTGTGTGTGTGTGTGTGTGTGTGTGTGTGTGTGTGTGTGTGTGTGTGTGTGTGTGTGTGTGTGTTTGTGTGTGTGTGTGTGTGTGTGTGTTTGTTCATGGGTGCGTTTGTGTATGTGTGTAAGAGAGAGCAACCCTGTCTTTGTCTTTATCTCCTTACCTTATCCCATTAAGACAGTGATATCCTAATCCATTACTCATGGTAACCTACATTGCTCCTTGCATGCAATTCTAAAGGTTGTGGACAATATAATAGGAATGCGCTACTTTGATCATATAATTAAAACCAGTACAGTTTCCTTGAAAGAAATGCGACATTTGCGACGCTTATTTTGGTCACTGTTTTTCCACCTTATAAATGTGTGTGCTTTAACTTTGATAATAATGCATGTGTCACCTTAACCTGCACACAAACATACACTGAGGTCAATTTTACTCTGGCTTGGCAGCACATTCCTAACTGAGGCAAGAATAAAAGAGGGCAGTGCTCTGATGGCAAGCTGAGAGGTTTAGACCCCAAGGAAAAAATGCACTAATATCTGATACACTCAGCAAGCTTGTTCTCCACAGGAGCTCATATTCAAACAATGGCCCCCCTTGTTTGGGGACTCTGTTGGAAGCACAGAGCGAGGTAGATGGAAATTGTACAGAAAGGCTCAAGCGTCCGAGCTGAAGGTGCACAGCGTAGACTGAGACGATGAAAACAATAAGACAATAAATGCATAGAGAGGATTTTATTGAGTGATTCTGTCAAAACAACATTGTTACAAAGCAACAAGACTAATTAGAAAATACAAGATATGTCCTTTCATGTCTTTGTTTTTTATGAGACCCAGGTGTCCGTTTCAGGGCACCAATGACTGAATTACAGTGCTATGCTGCTGGCAGTAGAATGCAGGGTTAATCTCTGCATTCTCACTCTGTAAGCTGATTAGCCGGCTGTTTGGTGCTGCAGTGCTCTGGGCACAGCGTTTCTGGAAAACATTATTCCAAACAAAATACTAATTGTACATTTTTATTAAATTCTAGAAAGGTCTGACTGATAAAGGTTTACTGAGTTTTTATTCAAATGGATGATATAGAGCATCTATTGAAATCAGATTTGTTTCACTTACTAGTGATTGGACCCAATCTGTCTACTTAACTGCCGGTTCTTCCTCACGTTTGTGTCATTAGCTCCTTATAACTACGGCTCATATTGTACCTGCAGATCTCCAAGGAGACCAATGCTCTAAATTAAATTTTTTCTTCCATTTTTCAAAAAAGTGCAATAAAACTATTACACATAGTGGGTTTGAAGGCAGATTCAGATATATTTCTGATCAAATTAACTGTCACTGAGAATGCCAATGCTTTATTAAAAAAGACTTGTCGATCGGATCGATTTATAGGGAGATTATAGAGCCTTAGGGCCCAACAGTGAATAGTAAGGTTGTATTAACTATGGATCAAAGGAAACAATGTCATCATTCTAAGAAATGAGAACACGTTTAAATATCTAGAGGAACAATTAGACCAAAGTTAAATATTACATAATGAAAGTGGATGTGTTCAGCACCAATTTGTGCAAGGATAGAAATGTTTTGTTTTTTATTAATATTTTTAAATCTCAGAACATCATGTAGGAAGATACAATTTACAGAAATAAACAGATACATGAAAGTATCTATTTTCAAATAAATTAAAAATAATAATTAACATAAAAGTTGGACCTGTGTCCTCAGTATTTTTGAAATGCTTGTGCCCTTTAAAAAAAAATTGTTAACATTGTTAAGATTTTTATATATTTTACACGTTATATACAGATGGTAGTGTGCAAAGTTGACTTCATATGTAGTTCTTTTTCAATAAGGTAAATTCCTCTACTGTAAGTACTGATTTAAGCTACTATAATATCCTGCAAAAGAGTTTAGACCGTGATTGTTCTCTATTATCTCAGCGGCTGTGAGTGTGAAAAATATCTTTCCATCCCAGCTTCAACACACTTACACACTGGATACATTGTGTGTGTGTTTTTGATGGAGTGCAGATTCCACTGCAGCCCACTCCTCTAAAAAATTAAGAAAGTCTTACATTGTTCTGTGCCTCCATAACTTCGCACAAATATTGACTTGTTTCAAATGAGGTTAAGACCCTGTCAAGACAGAAAGTGACACGGATAAAAGCATTGGTAACCATTTGTGGTTGGAGGGACCCATTGCATCATGTCAGCTCTGTCAAGGCGCCTTGCTATTTGTCAAAGAAGCGCGTTTGCCTGTCAAGGTCGAAACATTTGTGTGGGTTTACTTCAAATTGAAATTGAATTGCAGGGATTCCATTGAACAAATTGATGGTATGACCATTTATTCTAAAAAGAAGGAGCACCAGAATGCTTCTCATGTGAAAAGAGCCCCCCCAACAATGTGATTAATACTTACCCACACATTTACAATTGAGACAGTGTAATATTTGTTCTGACAAAGAGGGATTGTGTGTGTGGAGGAGACACTGGCTTACCAGAGAAAGCAGGAGAAAAAAAACAAGCCATCTTAGGAGGCAGGCAGATGGACAAACACTGGGCTGGACACAGACAGATGCGTTGGTATAGAAACTCATGGTTTTGTTGGGAGATAACAGGACAGACCACTGTTTTGGATTAATTAAACATGGATCATACTATATGTGTCATGATCTGAGTAACACATTTGGCTACTGGAGCTTTCTCTTGAGCTTTTTTTTAAGAGGAATGCAACCTTTTCTCTCAACCAATTTAAAATGCTGAACTGGATTGATCACCATGTCCTTGTATGACATTGCAGTTAAAAAGTTGGGGTTCCCTACCATTGAGCTGTTTGTGAAGGTAAGCGTTGTTGTCTCACGGGAGGAATGATTTCACATGCTGAACAGCCACTGTCAATGCCTTTCTATTGATTATTCATGCATGGTAGCTGTAGTATAGTAAGGGGTTGATGAAGGTTAGGCTAGAGATTAACCCACACAGGAAAAAGTTAAGAAACAATTGTGGTCATTTTTCCCACCTGATGTCCAAATTTCAATATACAGAATTGTTTTCCTCTGTTTTGGTCTCCACCAGCTCCTATATCTGGCTCTTAAGCTGATACATAATCTACTTTTTTAGTCCGTTTTCTGTTCACTACAGAGCAGAGAAGGTAAAGTGGTTTTATCTGAGCTCTTTAGATAAAAACAACTGCATACAGCTGCTCCTATTGTACACATGTGTTAATCGTTTTATGTAAATGCATTTATGTGTTTGTGTGTGTAAGGCGGGAAGCGATGGAGAGAGCATTGGGAACTGTCCATTTTCTCAGAGGCTCTTTATGATCCTTTGGCTTAAAGGAGTCATCTTTAACGTCACCACTGTCGACCTCAAACGGTAATATGCCACTCACACATGTCCATTCTCTGATAACATTTCTCTCTGGGCAGTATATGCCGTTAATGCTTGTTACCACGCTTGTGTACATTTTGCCCTTAGGTCAGATAATTCAGTGAAAAGCTTTTTTACGTCACTCTTTAAGACAGACAATGTTCTGCCAAACTGAATATATTTTGTTTTGTGTCACCAGAAAGCCCGCTGACCTGCAGGACCTGGCTCCAGGAACCAATCCTCCTTTTGTGACCTTTAATGGCGAGGTTAAGGTCGATGTCAACAAGATAGAGGAGTTCCTGGAGGACAGACTGACCCCACCACGGTGCAGAAACACACACATACTATAGATCATTCACTTAAGCAACAGTTGCAATACAAAACTATAGAAATCTTGTGTTCTGTTGACTTCTCTAATGTTTCTTCAACATCAGCTACCCCAGACTGGCTCCCAAACATCGTGAAGCCCACACAGCGGGCATTGACGTGTTCGCCAAGTTCTCAGCTTACATCAAAAACCCAAGGAAAGACACAAACGATGGTGAGAGAGAGAGAGAGGGATAGAGAGAGAGAGAGAGAGAGAAAATCTAAAATGTCTAAGCCACATGACTCCTTCAAGGAGCTTTCATACAATTTGTACTAACCTTTATTGCACACCTGTCCCTGCAGCCTTAGAGAAAGCCTTGCTAAAGTCTCTCCAGCGTCTCGATGACTTCCTGAAAACTCCCCTCCCTGAGGAGATTGATGCTGACGCCGCAGGAGAACTGCCTGACTCCTCTAGGAGCTTCCTGGACGGGTCCGAGCTCACCCTGGCCGACTGCAACCTGCTGCCTAAGCTACACATTCTCAAGGTATATTCTATGCCTGGTTTTAGCACCGAAGGCAAAACAGTGCTTATGATACTTGATTCATATTCAAGAGATAAAGTGAACTGAAGCAATGCTCCTAACTCCCGTGGACTCATGTGTTTCTGTTCGGTTCTGTAGGTCGTAGCCAAGAAATACCGCGGGTTCGAGATTCCAGCGGAGATGACTGGGGTGTGGAGGTATTTAAACAGCGCCTATCAGAGGGAGGAGTTCACCAGCACCTGCCCCGCCGAGAGGGAGATCGAATTTGCCTATCTGGATGTCGCAAAAAAAATCAAATAAGATGAAGAGTAGGAAATGAAGGAAATGAGGGGGGGTGGAAAGAATAATATGCATACATGTAGGTGGTACAAGTAGAACAAAAAAACTCGAAAAGGATGAGGAAAAAACAGTGCAACTGATTCTGATGAATTTACATGAAGATATAGGGGATATAAGAACTCCAGGAAAATAGGCCAGACCGATCCAAACTGACCCCATTTTTTAAGTTTAATATCTCTGACCTGATCCCCTGTTTGTTTATGTGTGCGTTTGTGTGCTCTCAAAGGTTGGGTTGCACAGTCATATCTTTATGTTAATCATTTAACTAATAATAACAACTTGTAATTAGTTTTTTTTTACTTTTCAGACGACGGCAGGGCCAAGTTTACTGTAAAAGACTCAAAAATGTAATAATGACCATTAAAATAATTATAACTCAGTGTTACAGAATTAGATTCCAGGATTATCTCAACTAATTGCAGAAATATCAAGAATAATCCTCAAGGTGTAGTAATATGTCAGAATTATCCTTTAAGCCTTACTAATTTATGTTATCTAATCTAATGTTAACTAATGTTATCAGTCTTCAGAAGACCAGTTAACTCCTCACACTGTAAATGTAGGCCTATACAATACATAATCAGATTCCATTTTCTCCATTCAATATCGTCTTGTTGATGTGTAATAATGAATCAGTAGTCAAGTTAAGAAGGAAATGTTATTTGTTTAATGTTAAGGCCTGACACAAGTTAAGAGGCTTTTCCATTAGTACGTACTCTGTATCTGATGCAATGAGACTATTAACTCATATTGTGATTTTTTGGAAATACGTCTTTTGTATCTACCGCCACTGACTGGCTGAGTGTGGGCAGGCCTTGGTGCTGGTTGGTCATTATTGGTGATGATGACTTTTAGATCCCTTTTAAAATAATTGTCACTTATCTGTCACTTAGTCCTTGCTCCTCTCTTGTCTATCTTCACTTGCATTAGAAGTGTTTTCCTACTTAGCATCCACCGTTTTCAGTACAACATAGATGATAAGTTGCATGTCACACAAAAATTCCCTATATAAGTTAAAAACAGTGCCTCCTTCCAGGGTAATTTATCATTAATCAAGGTGATAACAAATGTTATTTTAATTTATTTTGCATTTAATAACAGTTAAACAGAGTTTCAGAAAAGAAAATACTACTCCACAATGGTTCTGTTATTTCATAATTTCCCTGAATGCAGATTTATTTCATGAAAATGATTTGACTATTTGTTGGACTTTTGATGTACATCTCCAAGCCATTCTGTGTTTGGCAGAGATGCGTGAGCGTTATCTGCACCAATCCAGCCCTCCGACACCAGCCTACTGTGTTCTGGCCTTATATCCTCTATGGGGAGAATCGCTATTAAACTGATTTTATCACTATGCCCATTGTCTTCTGGGTTTTTCTGTGTTGCTGTCATTATCATTTCATGTAAATTCTAGTGTTAAGTTAAGGAATCTTTCTATTTAACAAGAAAACGGTTATGTGAAGGAGAGGTGTTGGGTAAATCAGGATTATTTTCACTGACTGAATCAGCAGCTTTTTACAATAGAGTGCCTCCCAGTGGTGACTGAGAGCACTGTAACCAGCGCTGCTTTAATGCGGCCCATGTGTTCATTTGCAGCTTTCTAAAGTAAATTATCAGTTGTATGTATGGAGTCTAAAGTGTGTAACTTTTTGCAGTATTAAATCAATCAACCAATTACAAAATATTCTTTGATAATGCATTTGGATCATGTATTAAGGATCTCAAATTTAAAAAACAATTTCTATTTCTATTTCATGTATTTAATCAGTATTTGGAAAAAAATATTCTCTAAACCAGAGAACAGCAACACAAACTCACTTGATTCCTGCCATCTCAAAGAGACATTGTGCATTCATGAATTTATAAAATGTCTAATTATACACTGAAAGTCATTTCAGTGGCACACCAGAGTCTGCATACATATCAAGCTTTTTTAAGATAGTAAAATTGCCATATTTAGCCTTGTTTGTTTTTGAAATATTTTAATATTAATATTTTTAAAGCTATTTTGTTAGGGACGCTTTGTGCTTGCACTTCATATGGCTAATCCCATATTTGATGACTCTACTCAAATATTTCAAATTGATTGTGTGTGTAAAACCTGGTATTAACACACACATAGCAATGGAGCATGTGCATACACACACCCTCATCTCCAGGGCGACAGTGATGGTGACCTCTGTGGAAACCCTCCGAATGTAATGAGTTTGCACAACCAGGCAGCAAACACACACAGCTCAATTACCATAGATACGTCCCAAGTAGGAATGTCCTTCTGTTCATACCGTGGTGCTAATAACACTGGGTAAAGTCATTGTGGAGTTCTAGTACACAACACAATAAAGCGACAGCCCTGGGGATAGATGAATTACTTGAAGTTCATCATCAAAAGTCTGATCTCTCAGTTACAGTCCTGGTTCAATGCTGATGTAGTCCACACGTTATTATATTTCAATGACTGACTGATTTCAATTGAGTTACCAATGCTAAGTTATTTAAAATGGTGGTCCATGTTCTAACAATTCAGTTTTTTATAATGTATAAAGCGTTGAATTATGTTAAAATATCTCAAATTAGACTCAATTATAGATCCTTGAACATTTTAAATTCACTCAACAACAGCTCATAAAATACAATTACATTTTACAAATTAACAAAACTGAAAACACATTACTTTGAGAAAATCAAGAAATTTAAAAGAAATCTGGCACACCTGTACACCGACAGGTGCATAGGAGTGTGTAAAAAAATGAGGAAAGTAAAGCTATGGAATTGTAGATAATTTATTCACGTCACTGTACTAAAACATATCCATTCATGATGTGAACCATTACCTTTCTTTGGAGAACTTGTTTGAGGAAATGTGCTGCATTTGTGTTATCTGACATTTTTTTCGTTTTCTGCATTTTCACAGTTTAACAAAAAAAAAAATCTTGTTGTATTTTGCACTTCAGAGTCTCAATCTCTTGAAAAATAACCTTTATGAAAGCAAGCTGATCTTTTTGTTCTTTTGGTGCAATTAAAATGCATAAAGAGCATTTCGACAGTGCGTGTGTTGAGATGTAAAATTTAAATAAAACTAAGGGGATCTATTGTTTTCTGTTAATTCACTGGACACGATTCAGTTTGTCTGTCTAGATAATGTACAACTAAATGGAGTGTAACAGTATAAAAATAACATATCATTCTTGATTTTGACAGTGGGTGTTTGCCATGCTAGAAAACAACTTTATTTTAAAGTTGGCACATACATACAAAAGCAAAGTGTCTCTGTCTTTTTAAGGGGGGGGGGGATTGTTAAAGGGGCTGTTTGTTCATGCGCCTGGCCACGAGCACACATCGTCTTCAGATTGGTCAGTCTTGTTAATGAAAGAGCGAATGAAAAGGTCCAAGTCAACGCTGGCGCCGCTCTGGTGGGGAGGTGAGGGGCATCCTGATGTCTTGGCAACAATCTATGATTCAGAGGTCAGAGAAGAGCCAAAGGAGAGCTGTTGCTTAACACTTACATTCAAATCACCCTCAAGCTACTGGTAGCACTGTGAATCTAACCATTATGATTTGGGGGGATTTTTTGTTGGTACTGCAGTATCACCAATTTTTAAACATAGTTTATGAGGGGGTTGATTTGATGGATAGATGTAAGGACAATAGTGGCTGAGAGACGATCAGTTCTGGGAGCAGTACTTCCAGAAACACACTGTTGGAGAAGAAAAAGAAGAATGAAGAAGAATGTTTCCAATTCTTGCATGAAAGTTAAAGATGCCTTTTTCAACCAGTAACACACATAGTAAACATTTTCATTTTCAACAATAAATTACAGGTTTATGGGAGGCATCCCATTTACCTCTTACAATTTTAGTAGTTTGGGACGTAGTAATTTGAAAACTGTGTACTGCAGATGATGCATGCAATCAAAGTTAAGGCCCCTGACTTTCACCTCTTTTGTTGGTCTTCTTGTTCTGTGGTGGGAGGGACTTCTTGAAGTTTCGACCGTTCAGACTGGGCACGATGACATCTGCACTGGCACCGGGTGCAGTGCTGTCGATGGCTGCTGGGGCCGCAGTGGTGGATTTCACCCCTCCGTCAGCCGCAGGAGGCTATTACAACCCAAGGGGGTGATTATTGAGTATCCTGAACTTTCATGAATGCAACACAAAAACGTCCTTAGATGACGACGTCTATTCTCTTGATCACTCCTTCAAGTAAAGACAATTATTTTACTGGTACTTACTGCTTTATTTTTTCTTCCCGAGTTCCTGCCGTTTGCTGAAATGAAAGACAAAACAAACTTAATGGAAAATGTTCTCTGCAAAGTCTTTCCACCACCTTTCACATCTTTTCATGGACATCATTGTCTTCCACAGTGTTGTTACCTCGTGGCACGATGGTGATCCGTGAGCTCAGGGTGCTGTTAAACGTCCTGTGTAGCTCCTCCAGGGCTGAAATCATCTTCAGCATCTGGGCTTGTTTATCTGGGCCTGCTGTCGCAGGGTCGGTCCTCCAACGGCCTGCCCTGACGCCTGTAGTGAAAGTCCTTGTGGTGGTTCTGTCGGCGTGTCTTGTTGTGCCAGCCAATCCGGCTGCTTTGGTAATCAGGAGCCACTGTTTGAGGTACTGGCTTGGATTTAGCACTAAAGACTTCTCCTGTTTCAGAACGTCTTAAAAAAACAGAATATTGGAGGAAATGTTGATGATTTTTGAAGCAGTTTAGAACAATGAACACAATACTTTTTACCCTTTAGAATAAGTCTATGGTAGCTATTGTGGACACTCTGTGCTGCCATTGGTAAAAGTCATGTTGTGGAATTTCTTGTGGAAGGCAAAAAAATAAACCAATGCCAATCATGCTAATCTGTTCTTGTTGGGACTTTGTGAGGCCTCCCAGATGGGACATGAGCTGCTCTCCATTATGATACAGTATAAGGGATAAAATTATCAATTGTCCAGCCTGTCGCCCTATGGATCATTAGTTTTCAGACCTCAGCTTTAAAAAAAACACTTAAACCACTACACTTTAAAAGACATAAATTTTTGACGGCTTGCTATAAATAGTATACTCCTCAGCTATAGCAAATGTTTCCAACAAGTAGTATCACACCTGAAGATTCAACCCTTCATTGAGAACAGCTGCACTTTATATACATGGGGTTTATGGGGTTATTGTTTACACCACTGGTTATATCCCTTTGACTGATTACAGATTACAGTAGTATATGAGAAACCTATCTGATGAATGGACTCACACAAACACACACATGCTATTTTGGTTGGATTCCACTGCTGTGCCCGTCACTGGAAGAGTTGCTATGGGACCTTTGGCTATTAAGAGTTGTAAGTTGTGTTTATGTGTGTGCATAATGACGTCGGAGTTGTCGCAACAATGCAGCTCAGTGTGTTTGTGTTTAGACAAAATCACACACACACACACACACACACACACACACACACACACACACACACACACACACACACACACACACAAACACACAAGGAATATAAAGGAATCTCTGCAGGTCACATTGGAGCAAAAAGTCCATAAATTCTGGTCGACAATCTAAATTTGTGGCTCTCAGGTTGTCTCCTGATGATATTTGTAGCACAGAAAACCATGCCATACATATGTGTTACTATTTTTAATCTGTCAACCAATAGTGGCTGATACAGACCAGGTCCTGTAGAAAGGCAATGAGTTTTGAATAAGATTCTGATTATTTTCATAAAACATTTAAAGCTGGGATATGTGATTTCTGATTGGTCAAAGTTAACATGAGCTGTACACTTTGACCAATCATAGTGAGGCTCCTATTCTCTGTTCTTATTGGCTGACATTCACTTTGGCACAACTTTGTTGGTGTAAGTGTCAGGGAGGGTCCATAGGGGAGGGATTAGGCTTGCAAAATTTCAGGAATTTTGTAAACATTGCAAACCAAATGCACTAATTCCTACTTACTATGTTATTTCAGTCCTGGCAAACGTTCTAGATAGTAAAAAGCGTTTTTTTCAACCAAGTTTTATAATATTTATGAACATTTAACTTCAAATTAGATTTTTTTTAAAGCTTATTGAGACACCCAACTTGATGTCATATATTGCTTTTTACTAGAGCAGGTCTACAGAGGCTTAAACAGTGATTTTAAATATAAGTGGGGAAAATATATTTTAGCATAATCTTGACTAAAACAACCAGATTTCATGCAAGTAGACTTGGAAAGTTGCACATAGCACACATCCTACTGCAGGGGTACTGAGGCCACGCCCCCTACATGCACTGTGCATTCCTCCATCACATGGGGGGCAATTTACTTAATTTATTGAATGGGTTGGGTCAGACAGATGAGTTATATTTTACTCAACATTCATCCTTTTGTTGTTCAGTGAAATGATTGATTGTTCATAAAATAATCAAAACTTGATAAAGTTCTACTTACAAATAAATCTGTTCAAATGCAATCTTTTTTCATTGAATTAGTTTGCATGGATGTCTGCCTATGACAAAACATAATATTTATGTGTTTAGATTTATGTTTGGTTATGAAAAAAAATCATTTAAATTCCAGAGCGAAAGTTCCCGTGGAACGTTTCCGGAAAGTGGAGCGGTCGAGGTATTTGGATTCAAATCTCTATTCCAACTGCCATTTTCTCCCCAAATCCTCCACCCCAGCTTTAACTCCAAAATAAACTGAAAAATTACACTGCAATTTAACAGTTTTTCATGTACTTGAATTACTTTTATCACAAGTCAGCTGAAAATACTAGGAGGAAATGTTAATGCACGCCAACATATAAACTCAATACTTTGAGAGGAATTTGTTGCATGGGAACCATTAAGCAACAAGCCTTTTGTGTAGCCACAGCAAAATGCCATGTACCATTTTATATATGGAACCAAAAACTTGCTTATTTTTATTAGAACCGTAACTCTGAAAACATTTGGACACAAATTCACACAAATTCTCCCTCAAGGATTTCCAATGAGCTTTTGGCCATCCATCACCTCCTTATCCATATTCAGTTTCCTCTTCTCTAAATTAAAGGGGATGCTAATTTTTGCATTGGCACTGAACATTGCCAGGTTGGAATCTTTCAATATGAATATAAAAGGCTTGAACTACCTGGCAAACCAACAGAAACCTTCAAAGTACTTCCATAACATTTGTTAAGTGACCTTCAATACACTTGTCATCAGTCTGCAGCAATTTGAGTAGCTTATAATGGGTTGTATAGGTTCTCCATTATCACAACACAACCAAGTCATTCAGTTGCCAAATCCTAACCCAGGCTGAACCAGTTCATTTGCCATAATCAGGATAGCTCTGATCTCATTTAGCATATAGGAAAAGGTCCCGACTTTGTATCAAACACAGACCAGCCGCACTTGCCTGTTCTCTCCACAGCTTCCTTACCTCTCTCAGTGGGTGCTGCCTCCATTCCGGTCCCAAAAATAATCAGCATCATCACGGCTACCTTTGTCAGGGACACTAGTGCTAGACTCTTAAGCATGGTGGATGTTATTGAGCACTTGAAACAAATAGTAAGTTATTCACGCAACTGTTATCACAAACAGTCAATTGACTTTCTTCTAAAAGCTCTCTTTGGATTTCGTTGCAGGAAGGCTTCTGCTATAAGGGCTTTTAAACTGGGTTGTTTCTTCACATGCTCAACTCAACCTTCTGACGTTCTGTTGACGTGTGGACATTGTTGATAGTGAAGACATGAGCTAAAATGATTTTAAGGTTGGTTTCTGGTAGTCAAATCAAGCTGCTTGTTTTAGACACCTCCTATTCAGATGTTTCAAGATATTTTAGTCATTCGTCCTCTGAAGTCCTGTTGATTCCAAAATACTCAAAACTCTTCAGCTGTGATAGGTCAAAAAGTTTCAAAAGGCTTTTCTTCTGTTTTTCAACCAAATGTTGGTGTTCGTCTTCTTTAGATCCACTTTACAGTTAATTACTTTCCTCACAACTTTCTATCCTTCTTCTTACTTTCTATCTGTATAACAAAGTTATTCTATCTGTTCCATTTCCGTGGATGCGCCTCTTGAAGAAGGCTTGTCAACACTATGTCGGATGCAACCCTTTCCTAACACACTGTGCAAATCCTGCCTTTATAATCCTATGTTTGCCCTTGAATGACTGACTAATGGGTCAACGTCCACCAATGACTGGCCTGAAGGACACACAAGCCCCGCCTCTTCCTCCTCGATGGATCGGTGACATTTGGGGAGTTTGGCGGCAAGCTTTGTGCGTTTGGAGTCAAAGCTATCGTTTCGTGAATGCGGTTTGTGTGTGTGCGTTTTCTAGGCTTGCGTTTAACGTGCGTGTGTGTTGTGTTTGCGGTCCTGGCTGTATAAGCAGTGATAAGGTAGTTCTTAATATGTTTGCTCAGGGGCCACAGCAAGAGAAAGGCCCTCTGACGCATGAGGGCCTGGAGCCACTCTGACTGCACACACACACACACACACACACACACACACACACACACACACACACACCACACACACACACACACACACACACACACACACACACAAAGCTTGCAAATACAACATTCAAACACAGAAAACGACATGGCAACTCATGTATCACACACACACACACACACACACACACATACACAATCCTGGTTTGAACTTGGAAGAAAGGATGGAAGACACACACACACACACACACCACACACACACACACACACACACACACACACACACACACACACACACACACAGATTGTAAAAAGAAGCGTGGGATGCACATCAAAGGGCACAGAAAGGCTAAGAAGTCGTGTCCAAATGACTAAAGACCAAGAGACGGTTTTTGCCTTTTTCTCTTTGTCCTGCATTGTGACGACTAATCCCACAGACAGGAAGTTGACAGAGTGACGTTGGAACACCACCTCGCCATTAACCATCACACATAACCTCCCAAAAAAACTCAACACGTGAGGGAAGGAAGAAAGAAAGATGATGAATTTGGGAGTCGGGTAAAGGAGAGGTACAGCGGACAACATACTGAACACTGGAAGGGGAAAGAATGATATGAGGTGTGTTCGTGTACCAGTTGCTGGGCGAAGAGGAATTCAGCTTAAGAAACATCCATTCATTCATTAGGCCTACTGCTCTGTCTTCAGAGCTTTGACACTAATACAGTGTTTGTATTTGTGTATCTGAGAGGTATGGGCGCGCCACAGGAAGTAGAAGAGTCAGACAGTGCAAAACATAAAAAAAGACGACTAGGATTTTCTTCTTTCTTCCAGCTCATCCTTTGTTGAGGAAACCTCCAGTCTGTCTGTCTCTCTGTCTCTTTACACATCCCTCTTTTTCTTCTTGTTTATCTCTTTTTCCCTTTCCTAGTCGTTGGCAAGGCAGCCGCCACTTTTGCCTTTTAAAGAACAAAGTAAATCGGTTTAAGAAAAAAAAAATCTTCAGTATTCTGGGTAATTCAAAATCCTAAACAGAACACACATTGAAGGGTCACTTCACCCACGTCACCGGTTGTATTTGCCAGCTTGTCAAATATAAGTCTCGGAGAGCTCATTTGAATTAAGTTCAAATCATGAGACCGAAAGAGGAGCATTGTAAGCTATATGTTCCAAATCGCATTATCTTTTTTTCCTTTTTTTCCTTCAGCAGTAGGCTATAGGCAGCTATCCATAAACAAGTATTTGGCCAAATGCACAATGTTGGACTGAGCAACAAGTAGACCAAGAAAAAGTATTTTTACATATTTTCTAGTTTAAGTTTTTCTTAGGCTTTTCTTATACTGTGCAAAGAGCTTTCTTTAAACGTCATTGAGCTTTCCACAGCCATTTCTCTTAACATTTCCCATTCGTTTCCTATTGTAGCCCTCATCATCACTACAGATGCAATATATTTTGGGCCACAAGTGCAATTCTGGGGGCGCTGGTGCCTTAACATCATAGCGGTGGTGTTGGTCGTTTCATTTCGCCTGTCAAGCTGGTCCCCTCCCCTCCCACTTTCGGTTCCCAACCCCGCCTAGGGAAAGCGCTTTTTGCCTCGTCGGGGTTTCTCTTAGGTCTCAATTCAGTTGGTTCCCAATGAATTCGGTTCCCACTGTTTATACGTACCAGTTTAGTTCTACATTGTTCTGACGTCCATTCCAGTTAAAGTTCTTTATTCCCTCAATTCCAGTATCTACAAGTCCCTTTTCAGTTCTTAAATAAGTTTTGACTAGGCGAATTAAGTTGTAGTATCTCTAACTGGGTTATGACTAGTCGAAATGGTTGTGTTCTCTACGGGTGGGTTCTTTTTTGGTATCTTATCAGTTTGTATCTTGGGTTTGAGGTATTAGCTGTTTGCAGCATGTGTTGGGGAAGAATACATCAACATGACTATCCGGATTAAATGTATCCACAACTTATGACATAAACATGAAAGTGGTTTTCATCAAGTATCTGCAACGTAGGACAGTGAACGCAGTAGAGATCGTAATCTTTGACAGGCGAAACGAAAGATCTGAAAGCCTCCGTCCCCTAAATGACAATGCAGTATCATAATCAGTTTGAGGGATGGAAGTTAAAGATATCTCAAAGGTCATTATAAGCCAATTTAACATAAATTCATAGCTATGTTGCAGATATCTTAATTCAATTTCGCCTAGTCAAAAGACTTTCGGATATCCCACTACATTCTCCTATCCACAACTTATTCGGATATCCACAACCTTCCCCTAGGAGAAAGCTCTTTTGCCATTCATGTCTATGGGGTTTCTCATAGAGTATCTACAATCAGTTGCTATCCCAATGTGAATTACGGATATCCCACTGAATTGTAGATATCTGTAACTCCAGTTTAAGATATCTACAATTGATTCTGACTAGTCACAATTCCTGTTAAAGATATCTTTAATTCACCTCAATTCCAGATATCTACAACTCCCTTTTCAGATATCTTAAATAAGTTTTGACTAGGCGAAATTAAGTTGTAGATATCTCTAACTGGAGTTATGACTAGTCGAAATGAAGTTGTAGATATCTCTAACTGGAGTTAGGGATAGTCATAATTTAATTGTAGATATCTATAATCAAGTTATAGATATCTTGAAAGAGTTTGATTAGAGATGTCTACAATTGTAGATATCTGTAACTTTCATTCGCCTAGTCAAAATGTAATTACAGATATCTCTATCTGTCGTTTCGACTAGTCACAACTACATTACAGATATCTTGAATGAAAAATCCAACTATTCAAAATGTAATTACGACTAGTCGGAAAAAAGTTCCGGATAGTCAAACAAATTGATAAATGACAATTCCGGCTGACTTCATTTCGCCTAGTCAAAACTCTAATTCAAGATATCTGTAATTACATTTTGACTAGGCGAAATGAAAGTTACAGATATCTACAATTGTAGATATCTCTAATCAAAACTCATTTCAAGATATCTATAACTTGATTATGGATATCTACAATTAAATTATGACTATCCCTAACTCCAGTTAGAGATATCTACAACTTCATTTCGACTAGTCATAACTCCAGTTAGAGATATCTACAACTAATTTCGCCTAGTCAAAACTTAATTTAAGATATCTGAAAAGGGACTTGTAGATATCTGGAATTGAGGTGAATTAAAGATATCTTTAACTGGAATTGTGCTAGTCAAATCAAATTGTAGATATCTTAAACTGGAGTTACATATCTACATTCAGTTGGGATATCCGTATCACATTGTGGATACCGCACTGAATTGTAGATATCTCTAAGAGAAACCCCATAGCGATGGCAAAATGACGTCATTTCTCCTAGGCGTGTCGTTGTGTCCGAAATAATAGTTGTGGATAGGAGGATGTATTGGGATATCCGAAATGTTCTTTTGACAGCGAATGAATTACATATCTAACTATTATTATTTATGTTAAAGCTTTTTTTATTTTTTTAAGATTTGTATGAGTTGGTAATAAGATTCTGTATTTTTTGAAATATAATATCTTTAATTCCTAAAACTTTAAGATATCTATAACTTGATTATAATATCTACATTAATTACTACCTAACCCAGTTAGAGATATCTACAACTTCATTTCGACATCATACTCTATTAAGATATCTAAACTTATTTTCTATAAAACTTAATTTAAGATATCTGAAAAGGGACTTGTAGATATCTGGAATTGAGGTGAATTAAAGATATCTTTAACGGATTGTGACAAGATAAATTGTAGATATCTTAAACTGGGTTACATATCTACAATTCATTGGATATCTAATTAATTGTGTATCGAACGAATTGTAGATATCTCTAATGAGAAACCATAGACAAAAAATACCATTTTCCTAGGGGATGTCGTTGTGGATATCGAAATAATAGTTGTGGATAGGAGGAATGTAGTTGGGATATCCGAAATGTTCTTTTTGACTAGGCGAAATTGAATTACAGATATCTGCACATATCCAGTCTATTGAATTTATGTTAAATTGGCTTGATAATGACCTTTGAGATATCTTTAACTTCCATTCTGCCTTGTTACAAAACTAATTATAGATATCTGAATTGTATTTAAGATGTGTGAGAGTTGAATGTCGCTTTCCGTGACGTATTTAGATATTCTAATTCAGTTTCGCTAGTCAAAACTGAATTACAGATATCTCTATCTGTCGTTTCGACTAGTCAAACTACGTTGAGATATCTTGAATGAAAAATCAACTATTCAACATGTAATTACGACTAGTCATAAATAAGTTGTGGATATCCGCAATGTTAATTCCGGATAGTCAAACTTAGTTGATAAATGATAATTCGGCTTGCCATAGCTGTGTCCCCCTTGGATAGAGGTAAGGAGACCCCGTTGTGAAGTTTGAGTGACAGACGGTGGAGCAAGTCTTTTTCCTCGTTATTTGTCATTTCATAATTGTATCTTTCTTTTTAAAAGTCAAACCTATCAAAAGAAAGTCGGGCTCCTTCATCAAGAAGTAAGTTAACGCTTCTCAGCCGAATAAAAGAGAACTGTTCATTGCTCTCAACTTTTGAAGTTAAGGGGTCTAGCAACGCCCCTCTGGCTGACAGGTTCTCACTCAGTTGGTTGTTAGCTTGTAGCCTACAAGCTAACGGTCTCATGATATATATATGTATATATATTTATATGATATTTCATGATAATATATATATATATATATATATATGGAGGTAGGGTATATAATGGTAGGTAACGTTATTCCGTTTACAGTAGATTTTTGCTTAGCACTTCCGGGAGAGCTGTTATCTATCTATCTATCTATCTATCTATCTATCTATCTATCTATCTATCTATCTATCTATCTATCTATCTATCTATCTATCTATCTATCTATCTGTCTGTCTGTCTGTCTATCTGTCTGTCTGTCTGTCTGTCTGTCTGTCTGTCTGTCTATCTATCTATCCCTCCCTATATATATATCTAGCTGTCTGTCTTTCTGTCTATAGTCCAGTTATATTCTTAAAAAGTAAATATATGAAATTAATATTTTATAATAAAATATTTTTCCATTTGTAATAATTGTAACCAATGATTTTTTTAGTAGTACATCAGACTAATATATAACAACATATCACCAATATGCAGTATAGCATGTGGTGAAGCAATGATATTGAATTATTATGAATGAAATATAATTTAAGGTATGTATTATAAAAAAAAAATGTTTGGTATATTTTAGATTAGGTATAATGAGATATATAGTATATGGTAATTATTAAAGTATAATGTTATATGTACAGGAAAGTCTAAAATAACATTTTCAACACTATATTCAATTGTGGGTTGAGGTGGAGGAAGAAGTCTACTACAAAGGATCTGATGATGATGGCTTCAGTTCATGTGTCACCTGCTTCATCCAAACGGAGACAGAAAGGAAAGGTCAGTTTGAGCAAACACACAGCATTCATGAGTCATTCCAGTAATGGTCGACATATTTGTGGCTCTTTCCCTTCCAACCAGCAGTGTTCTCTCACTCTCTCACGATACCAGAGCTGTCTTTGATGTCTGTTAAAGTTACCTCTAGAGGGCAGACTACCTCCATAAATGGCCTCAGTGCAGCTGCAGGGATACAGAGAATATACCATCTTTGACTTGCATCCTTGGAGCAGGTTGATGCAACATCACATTAATAAGCAGCTTTGTAATTTTTGTACATATATGTTTTCATGAATTTATTATTCAATTCACTTAGCTGCACAAACTTTTAAAACCTCATCTTGTATTTCAAAATAAGAGCTTCCTTAACCCGAAATGAATCAAAATTTACAGTAATACCCAAATGTAATCAAAAGATATACTTTATTGTGATTAAAAGTATTTTAAAAAAACTAAATATTATAAAGGACATGCTTTTTCAATCAACTGGACCATGGCTGTGACATTTAGAGCGAAGGAAGAAGATAATTATTTTCACAATATCGGTACATTATCCACAATATAGAACATATTATTGAGCATTGAGGACACAAGCACTTCAGCTATATTTGAAAGCACATGTTAGTTTGTCTTTTTAAATATTGCGTTATTTTATATTGAAAATAAATACGATACACATTGATATTGTTTATTTGATTCACTATTTGAGTGTTGTGTATTTCCATGTTATGTCTAACGTACACAGACTGCACACGTGAACCATTTCATTTCCATGTGTAATACTCAAGGGAGCAATTTCCACTGGAAAAGTTCAGTTATTACTCTCTAAAATCCCTTTTAAGTTTGCCCAAATTCAGATTGCCTTTCATTATTATAGCATGAAACCATCAATAAGCTCAACGTGCACTAGTGAGAAATGGTCTTTTACCTCTCAAGCCACATACCGATGTTGTACAAGCAGCCACATTTTATATTTTATTTTTTTTACATTTAAAATCTGATTATTTCAGAGTAAATTTCTGCACAGAAGAAAAGTGCCATGTGATGCACCATAATGAACATGGAGAAATAAATAAAAAATCTGAAGAGAAACAAAAAGAAAAGATAGACAAAATAGAATATTAAAAGTCAATATTCTCCCTAAATGTATTCTATAATTGAACAAGCATCTTTTGTTAAATATTTCATTAGACAATGCTCTCTTTAAAGATGTACAAACAATATTTATTGTATTTGTCATAAAGCATGAGGTCTTTATCTACAAATTCTACCAATGATTTGTATGACACTTTGTTTCACAGCCAAATATAACAATTTTTGGTGTATCCCAAAGATTGACCAAATATGTCAGATTAAACCTTGGATAAATGTTAATAGAAATAATGAAAAACATGCAGGCTTGAATATTTTACATTTCAAATAATTAAAGTAGTAAAAGTATTTCTTAAAACATAGTGATATGTATTTAAAAATAAATTAAAAATATGACACACAAACCTTAATGAATATTTTTTATACATAAGGTGCGAAAAATTTTTGTACATGGATATTAATAATTTCTAAAAAAGTAATTATTTTTAATTAATAATGACTGAATAATAATTCAAATGACTGAATTTGTTGATTCAAAATTTGAGTGTGACCGGGTTGAAAAGAGAGTGAGAAAAAGAGGAGGTGATAGAAAAAGGAAAGATAGGCTGGAAATAAAAGGAGGGCTGAGTGACGGAGAGGAAGAGGAGAGCACCCATGGGAGAGAGATGAGAGAAATAGAGGGAGAGAGAGAGGAGGAAGGTCAGAGATGAGGATGAAGAGGAAAGAGATAAAAAAGAGAGGGGAAGACAGTGTGTGGAAAGAGGGAGCTGAGTGGTGGAAAAGAAGTGTGTGTGTGTGTGTGTGTCTTGTGATTTGAGCGGGAGAGAGGGAGAGTGATTTGTTTTCAGTGAAAGGTGAGGCCACTTAGCCGAGGCGTAGAGCTACAGCGGAATCTATTACCATGTGTCAAAGGAAACACGAGAAGGGCACGACCCGACCGTGTGTGTGTGTGTGTGTGTGTGTGTGTGTGTGTGTGTGTGTGTGTGTGTGTGTGTGTGAGTGAGTGACACAGAGAGAGAATAAGATCAAATGTGCAAGAGCATGGGTGTGTTTGAAAAGACGGTGTGTACTTGTGTGTGTGGATACGCACAGCCGCAATGATTAAAATGATAGACACAGTATATGTGTGTGCGTGTGTGTGTGTGTAGTTGCAGCTTAATGTGACTGATGTTATGGCTGTGTTGCATTTTGTTAGATAAAAGCATTTGGATTGATGGAAGGTGAAGAGAAGTCTGTAGAGAACACTGTGTGTGTGTGTGTGTGTGTGTGTGTGTGTGTGTGTGTGTGTGTGTGTGTGTGTGTGTGTGTGTGTGTGTGTGTGTGTGTGTGTGTGTGAGTGAGTGTGTGCGCGTGCGTGTGCGTGCGTGTGTAGTTGGATGCCAACAAAATCTCTCTAAAGTGTACATGAGGTCATTATTTTCAAAGAAAAATTAATTTGGCATGCAGTGTCAGCAGACAGAGGCCAATGCTGACTACTGTAGTTAATGTCTGTTAGTTGATAAAGTTATAGCTAAAGTGTTATTGTTTTATCTCATTGTTTGTTTTTGAATGGCAACACTTAAAGGATGCGTATAAGTCCCAAATTCACTTTCCCTTTAGCTCTGTATCTGGCTCTTTAGTTGCTAAATGCTAAACCTATGCCCACTGTGCACACTGAACTAATTTAATACATACATATTGATTAAGAAAGTTTCTAGTATCTTCAATGAAAATAGATTTTGGAACAACCAGTTTTGTGTTATCACCTCCTCAACTATCAATTTTTTTTACATGTACATGAAAACATACACGTGTATGAAACTGAGTAGCCTGATGAGTTTCTATGGCTGAACTTTTGACTGCAGGGCCTTCATGGATCTACTCAGCTCTTATTTATCGAGGTCCACCGCATTTTTTGACTTGGGTCTGGTCTGATCTTTTAGGAACGCGTTTTGTTTGAGCGTATATGTGTGTGTGAGAGAGAGGGAACAACACTAGTTGCACACGTGTGAGCTAATGAGAGAGAAAAATATCGAAGTATTATGGGAATGTGTACATCTGATAGAGAGTGAGAAAGAGAGAGAGAGAGAGAGAGAGAGAAAGAGGGAGAGAGAGAGAGATTGTCACTCTACACCTCATGGATTCTGTGGCTCACCAGAGGCCAGTGTGGTTCACTGGGGGCTGAAATACTCAAACCACACTGTGCGCGTGTGTGTGTGTGTGTCTGTGTGCCAAAGCCACAGGCCGCTGGCGATCTCCTCTGTGTGTATTACAATATTTCTTTGCGTCTGCACAGGAGTTCAGGGGAACCGAGTTACATCCTAGATATTTGAAACACACTGGACATCTACACACAAACGTGTGCACGCACGAACGTACGCACGCACACACACACACTCACACACACACACACACACACACACACACACACACACATACACACACACACACATACATACTGTATATGCTGCTTTTTCTCCATGGGCTACTTTTTGCCATCCGCTTTTATCCAAGAGATAACCTCACACACGTTTCAACCAAATTTCAACAGCGTAGTCGGTGGGAATCATCCTCTGGGCAACATGAACCTCTGCACACAAAACTTTGTGCCAATTCATCTAAATTCATAATTTCAAAAAACATCAATCATAATAAATGATGCTTTAAGTATCAATGCTGCCATATTGGGTGTTCAGGCTTGCCATATCAGAATCTATCCAGATTGAAACTGGTTGAAATAATACTTCCCTCTAAGTTAAATGCTGCCTTATTACTGGCTTTGTGCAGGAGTCTATGAGCCATACTGATAATATTGGTGAGTGTGTGTTTGTGTGAAGGAGCTGTGTCAGCATTTGGTCACCAGGGTTTGGAACAAAACGAGAAAAAAAGAGCAAGGGAGGGGAGGGGAAGGCGATGGGTAGATGGATGTGAAAACGAGTGAGCGGACTGACAGCCAGGGGAGCCATTGATCCTCCTCTCTGCTCCCTCCGTCCCCGTCCCGCTCTCCATCGGCAGAAGACAGATAGTGTTGAGGTGGCCTGTATTGGATTTATGAGTTAATGGCCTTGCCAGGATGAGACAGATGGAGAAATAAGGAAGAGGAGAAAAGACAGAGGGAGGGGAGGGAGAGGACGAGGACCAGCGAGAGATTATCTGTGGGGAGGGAGAGGACAGAGAGCGCAGGGGAAGAGGACAGGACAATGGTGAAGTGAGAGTAAAGTTATTTCATTTGGGTTGAATGCAGTGAAGGGTTAGTGTTTTTTTATGGGGGGGATGGGGTTAAACATACTTTGATATCAGTTTTTGTGTGTTCATTCATGTTTTCTACTGGACTATCAGTGACTGCTATAAAGTCGATATTCCTTCAAAAGTATGAGTGAAAATATGATTGGAGGAGGTATATGGTTCTAACGAAAACTATAAACATTGTGTACATAGGAAACACAATAAAATAAGTAAAACTCCATATCGAAACAATGAGTGCAATGTTCTGGGGTTAGAAACAGTAAACACACACAGTAGTTGAATTTTTCTGTCATACGCACCTCAATTAAAGTGAATGGGTAAGAGAGCAAATATTTTTAACACACACATACTGTGATTACCTTTACTGTCCTGTTTGGGAATGTATTGTTTTTAAACTTCAACACATTGGGAGTTCAGAAAATCTTCACATAGAGAGTCAGTTGCAAATGTGCAGCCATGCAGAAAAAAACCCAATCAGTGCGACCTTTGGACCACTGATAATACAAGCGATTATTAATGTGTGTGTGTGTGTGTGTGTGTGTGTGTGTGTGTGTGTGTGTGTGTGTGTGTGTGTGTGTGTGTGTGTGTGTGTGTGTCTCTGTGTGTATGTGTGTGTCTGTGTGTTGGAGTAAAACAACAAGCTCTCAATTTTCCAACAAGAACACATGTGTTGTTCCTGTTGGATGTGTTTGAACATGAAGTTTCTGCTGTATTGTAAACACACAAATGCACATTATTGATTAAAACATATGGAATTTATAGGATCAGCTCTATCCACTCAATGTCATACAACAACCTTACAACAATAACTTAATGTTATGGATACATTTGTGTTAAAAAATATATAAATGTTTCTTAACCACCTTCATGTGCAACAATGTAGCAAAATCATCAGTTTTTAGCCAAAAAATAAATAAACGCCTCTCAATGAAATGTAAAAAACCTTTAACTATGGCCTCAGGAATTAATATACAGTCACCGGCCACTTTATTAGGTACAGCAGTTCAATTTCTTCTTAACTCATATAACGTATCAGCCACATGGCATAAACTCAATGCATTTAGGCATGTAGACCTCAACATGACAACTTGTTGAAGTTCAAAACAGGCAACAGAATGGAAAGAAAGGGGGTTTAAGTGACTTTGAACATGGCAATGTTGAGGGTGCCAGACGGGCTGATTTGAGTATTTCAGAAGCTGCTGATCTACTGGGATTTTTACGCACAGCCATCTCTAGGGTTTACAGAGAATGGTCAGAAAAAGGAAAAATATCCAGTGAGCGGCAGTTGTGTGGACCAAAATGCCTTGTTGAAGTCAGAGGTCAGTGAAGGATGGTCAGACTAGTTCGAGATGATGGAAAGGCAACAGTAACTCAAATAACCGCACTCGTTACAACCAAGGTATGCAGAATACCATCTCTGAACGCACAACACGTCCAACTTTAAAGCAGATGGGCTACAACAGCAGAAGACCCCACCAGAAGACCCCACTCCTGTTAGCTTATAACAGGAAACTGACACATAGGATCCCCAATATTGGACAATAGAAGATTCGAAAAATAATGCCTGCTCTGATGAGTCTTGATTTCAGTTGCGACATTCAGATGGTAGGTTAAGAATTTGACGTAAACAAAATGAAAGTATGGATTCATCCTGCCATGCACCATCAACCATGCCATGTTCAAAGTCACTTAAACCCCCTTTCTTCCCCATTCTGATGCTCGGTTTGACTTCAGCATGTTGTCTTCTTGACCATGTCTACATGCCTAAATGCATTGATTTTCTGCCATGTGATTGGCTGATTAGCTATTTGTTTTTATAAGCCATTGAACAGGTGTACCTAATAAAGTGGTCGGTGAGTGTATATACTGTATGCTCATCACAAGACTCCACATTTGATTGTTTGATATTAGGTGTATCTAGCAACAACTGCTATGTAGCCTGGCTCCGCCCGCCTACCTACTTCCGCTCAATTTTCATTTCACTTCAGTAGTCAGTCTGGAGCTGGGGTGTGTTCATGAAATTCTGCTCGTCGAGATTTCTGGTTGTCCAATCAGCGAACAGAACGAGTGGCTGAGAACAATGACGTCGAAGTCGCGCTCCAGTTTCAGTTGAATTCTGCGTCTGTTTATACTCGGAACTCGGAAATTTCCGACTTGGTAGTTCCGAATTCCGACCCGTCTGTGTTCCAGTGCATCTGCTCGGGAAAGTATGGACGCCTAAAACCATTCTCATCCAAATAACTAAACATTAGGCTCTAGCAAGTTACCGTTGCCAGGTACCGGTAGATCCATAGGCTACAATATGTAGTGAAGTCGGAAATTTCCAAGCTCCCTGTACAACTGAAACGCACCGTCAGAAGCCGGCTCATGACATAAGTCTGACCAAACGTGATGCGATTGGTTGGCTAATCAAGAGTGGCACTGGGCAGATCCAATAGTTTTAAACTTCAACAGACACCGCCTTCAAGTGAGTGAACGTTTGCACTTCCAGACCTTCTGTACAAATGAAATGAAGTACGATGGTCTGGTTGGACCAGGCTAACTGCTATGCACCCTACTTTTTAAAACAACATTGAAATTTCAACTCCCCTTTAAAGTCTGCATTCAATAGGTTCCTATGTGCTGTTTGCATCCCCACACAAAAGAAACACAAAATAATCCTATCGGCTTGTTCCAAAGAATTGATTAATAACAAGAAGCAAATGATTCTCTGCAGGTTTGTTGTTAATGTTTTCCTCTCATTAATTAACTCATATTTTTGTATTGGCTTTACAACATTATTGTTATTGAGTACAATGACAATCAATGCACCTTTACTATACACAGATATGGAACTCTTAAACAACTGCAGAAAAGCACTAGGACGTAAGACCAAAAATGGAGAGACGTTCTGCTCCTTAATGACATTTGGTCCAAGGTCACGACTCCTTACTCTGCAGGGAGTGACGTGTTGTAATCTATATCACTTACTGTGTCTGCTGCTTCTGCCCTTATGTGCTTGTGTGCCTTCACGCAGCATGTGTGTGTGTGTGTGTGTTAGTGGGCTGGGAGGGCTGGAGTGGCCACAGACGGTAATGATAATAAATATGATTATTAATAACGTTAAAGTGAGGTATGTTTACCCCCAGGGAGATGATTTACTGTAGATGTGTCCTGCACAGGTCAGCCTGTTGCCATCTGTCTGTTCAAAACCAGCACAGGCTCCGAGTGCTTCCCTCTGTCTATTGCTCCAATATTAAACTGCAACGTAGGCCTGTTCCTATAGAAAAACTATGATAGGGAAACTAGCCAGATCATAATGCTCATGTGTCGAGTAGCCTAGTTGCCACAGTCTATGACTTATTTATAGTTTTTATGAATGTCATTTTGTAAGCTGGAATGTTTTTATACCATATTCTTTGGACAATTATGATATTTCTGTATTTTTTGTAAGCGAACAAACTGGAATTAACAAAGCTGATAAAAGTGCACAATGATTGGAAATTCACTCTGAGACAGAGAAAATTTCAGACCTCAGGATTAAAATAAATGTCATTTGATCTGTTGCAGAAAGTCATGTGATAACAGAATAGCATTGTGCTAAAAACGTCATACATTCAAACGTTCTGCTATCAACCTTATGTTCTTATTCATCTTTTCACTTTGGCACTTCCTTATATGATGCATTCTATCTCTTCTCTCACAGGTAAAGCACCTATAAGCCCCTGAGGGAAGAGGCTCTGGATGACTGGTTCGGTCCAAAGAGTTGGTGTTGGAGGTAGGGATGCAACGGTTTTAGATTTTAATAGTAGAATTATCGTGAGATGAATGATCACGGTTGCCAATTAAGTAATCTTTTTTTTTAAATGGTGCGTTAACTGTATTGGAGCATGTGCTGCTGGATGGTGACCTTGAATATGCTGCAATACATTTGCATCATTGAGCTTTGACAGTGACTTTCTTCCTGCAAATGTTGCATATCGGATGCCCTGGGTCATTCTTAAAATGACCAAAATGTTCCCACACTGACAACTTTATACCTTAAACCCTAGTTGGAGGCCAATGTTTTCATCTAGTTTGATGCTTTCCTTTAAACAACCATATCTCTAACAGCAAATGAATTAAGAAAGCTGGTTTAAATGCATAATCTTAGACAAACCAGATCAGGAAATGCTTATTAGAATTGGTTCAGGTGTTGTAAGTGTGGCATTTTGGAAACCACAAAAACTACAGCAATAGATAGAAGAAACAGTAGATGATTTTACTGTTCTTCAACAACAGTGAGGAGAATCCATGGTTGCGTTCCGAATCGCATACTCTTTCTTTTTTCTATTCTACATACTACATCCGACGATAAAAATAATCTAGTTAGGATGCAGTAGGCATACTATTGGGACATACTTTTCTCTCTTATTTCATCATAACATTGCGCCTTGATCTTGCCTCTTGCTTTTATATCCGTCGCATCCCCGTTTGTTTTCATATGGAGGCTTTGTCGATGTTACGTCACTTCACGTGCGCACTGGATTGTGGGTCAGAATCGCCCAAATAGGATGCACTTTTCAACACTAACAATCTTGGCCGCATGAAGTAGGACATCCGGGTACTTCTAACCATCCTAAATCTGGCCACAAGAATCGGGACATCCTAAATCTTTTTTCTACATACTATATAGTAGAAAGTATGCGATTCGGAACGCAACCCATATTTAGAGACAATACAGCATCCAATGAGCATTGTTCATATTTCCTTCATTTTACCAGCAAAACAAACGTCTCAGCTTTAAAGTCAACAATGTTTAGATATGCTGTCTACCTGTACCCTCCCCCCTCCCCCCCGTGCATTTGTCTGCCTCTCCCAGCTGACCCCTGCTGACCTTTCCCCAGTCTGTACATTCATCCACATCTAGAATTCTCCTCTCATTCCACCGTCGTTTCATCCTTCACTCTGGTCTCTCTCATCTTTTTTTCTTCTTCTTGTCATCCATGGAGGAAAATTAAAAATGTAGATCTAATCGGAGGGGGGTCGTAATGTGATCAGGATGACAGGGGATCAATGGAGACTGTCACACACACACACACACACACACACACACACACACACACACACACACATACACACACACGTCCACTGATGCATGTCATGTAGTGGAAGGAAAGTATGGATGGATGGAAGGAGAAAAAAAGGAGGGGAGGACATTGACCACTCTCGCTTTATCAATGCTCTTTCTTTTTCTTCTTTCTTTCTTTCTTTCTTTCTTTCTTTCTTTCTTTCTTTCTTTCTTTCTTTCTTTCTTTCTTTCTTTCTTTCTTTCTTTCTTTCTTTCGAGATTCGGATTCGAGTTATCATATTTATTAAGTATTAAGTATTTATTCCTTTTTTGAATAGCAAACTTAAATCTTTACAGATTTGTTACTTATGGTGCCATAGATGATAATGAGCTCCCAAACTCCCTACTGCCTTTGATGTAAAGGTACCTTAAACAGTGTGCGTGAGATAGCATTTCTAATTAGAATATGCACATTTTCATTTTTCCATTGATTTTTGCATCTGAAACAATACAAAACAAAACTGTCTTTCATTTGATCTGATTTTGTGTTCTTCGCCAGTTTTCAGTTGAGTGATATAACGTTTTAGAGAAGAATTCAAGGAATTCATGCATTTGTAGTTTTAGTTTCTTAGTAGTAAGAAGAGGCGACATATGACTGTATTTTATAACTATATAAGAATGATGGCAATAAGTCGAACCATTCAGGGTGTAAACTGTCCATCATGAATCTCTTATTTGTTTTACTATGTGACTAATACAATGCATTGCCTTGTACAAATGTGGGCTTCCCGGCCTCTCAACACTAACCTGGGTATTAATACTTTGCTATCTGTTGCTGTGTGTAAGATTTATGGCGTAGATAATTTAGTGCTGTTGGAAGCATGTGACAGACTTTGGCCTTTAAACCTTGAACTCCAACCCAAAGCAAAGTGTTCCTGATCTAAATCTAATCACACTTTAATCATTAACTGTCGTCTTATCAAACCTACATAGACACACACACACACACACACACACACACACACACACACACACACACACACACACACACACACACACACACATACACATACACATACATATTACACCTGCAAATCTGATTGTGCAAATGGAGGATAAATGAAATATTGACCCAGAGGGATTCATGCATACTCAACACTTTATGTGAGCGACGTATGAATTAGATATGCTAATGAGGCTGCACCGACTGCCAATAAGAGATATGATGATGATATAGAGCAAGGGAATCAAGTTATTTGGAAGTCACACACACACATAAACATATACACACACCTCTTGAGAGTGTGGTTTGCATTTACAGCACATCTGGCTGAGATCCGATCCCAGCCTTGGTCTGCATCTTATTTACATGGATATTCTCTGATCCAGATCCAGATTGTTTTTTGCACACATGTCATAGTCCGACCACACTTCTTTTGCTCAAAATGAATAATCTTTTCTTCTCAAAAATGTACAATGCTTTGCACTAATCTGAAATTTACATTCGCTTTTGTGTACAGACCAATTTCAGAAGATTTTCATTAAACTTTGGGGATTATACTGTGCTGTTGTCTTAATTTAATTTAATTTGTCTGATTAAACGTTTTTCTCCAGCCTGTTAACTAAAAATCCAAAATTGTAATACATAAAATTCAATGGGTCTCTTCTAGCCTGGCTCCGCCCGCCCGCCTACTTCCGGCCAAATTTTATTTTCCCTTCAGTAGTCAGTCTGGGTGTACAGCCCATTTCCCAGTTTTGCTGGAGATTCGACAGCCGGTCCAATCAGCGAACAGAGCGAGTGGCTGAGAACGATGACGTCGAAGTCGCGCTCCAGTTTCAGTTGCCAGAAGCCGGCTCATGACACACGTGACGACCAAACGTTATGCGATTGGTTGGCTAATCCAGAGTGGCACTGGGCAGATCCAATAGTTTTAAACTTTAACAGACACCCGCCTTCATGAGTGAACGTTTGCCAATTAAAGCACTGCCAGACCTTCTGTACAAATGAAATGAAGTACGATGGTTTGGTAGCACCAGGCTAGGTCTCTTCACCTTAAAGACAAAAACATGATCTTGACAACTGCATTATTATTATTTTCTTCATTTCGCATTATTCTGTCTAAAAAAGTGTAATAATATGAAAAGACTTGACTGTGGGTAGTTGCCCTTGACCTGGAATCACATCGTGTATGTGTGTGTGTGTGTGTGTGTGTGTGTGTGTGTGTGTGTGTGTGTGTAGTGTGGTAGGGAATTTTTGTGGGTTGTATAAATCGTCCACTGGCTGACCACTGTGGTCAGACGCAGTGGTCAGCTTAAGTGAGCCCCCCAACACACACACACACACACACACACACACACACACACACACACACACACACACACACACACACACACACACACACACACACACACACACACACTGACACATCTTCATTAACAAAGAAACATTTCTATTGATCTGGTCTACAGCTCATGTTACAGCAAAGAAATATGTATGGGGAGCACTAAATGGGTTACATGCACATACAGACAGACACACACACACACACACACACACACACACACACACAAACACACGCAGACAGGTTGTTAGACTCATACACACACATACACGCACACGCACTCACACTTTGTCATATACACATTCACTTACACTGACAAGGAAAACATGCAAACACACTCCTTCCGCTCTCTCCCTTACACACACACATAGATAACACACATGCAGAGTGGCTGGTCAGTACTAAGCAGGTTAGGGTTAGTGAATTAGTATTGACCAGCTCCTTACAGCATTATCTGTGGCTACAGCTTGCCACTGGTGTCAAAACCGCTAAAATGTGTGTGTGTGTGTGTGTGTGTGTGTGTGTGTGTGTGTGTGTGTGTGTGTGTGTGAGAGAGAGAGAGAGAGAGCGAAAGAGAGATCCTTTAGCATCATAACTGTCATAATGGAAGGTTCTCCACAGACGTAATGCAGCCATCGCTCAAACACACTGGCAAAGAGTCTCATTTGTGTGTGTGTGTGTGTGTGTGTGTGTGTGTGTGTGTGTGTGTGTGTTGTCATTTCTCAGAGTTTTTATACGGAGGATCAATCTCAGTTTGCAGACTTCCACACAGTGACAGAAAGAGAGAGAGAATGGGAATGACTGATCTGCAGTCAGACTCAGTGGTGGTCCTGTGGTATTTAGGGACCAGGGCACGTTCATGGGGACAGGACCCCCGGCGTCTAACCTGATCTAGTGGGACAACGTCTCCTAGTGATTGCTCCAGCTGCTGTACTGACTTGTCACTTCTTGACATTTCCTTCTGGATTTTCTCAGCACTCATCAGGATGCAGCTGAAACAGCGACCAAATACGATCAGTGACTGCAGGAGCTCCTTTCTGTGACCCCATCCTTGTGTCTTCAAGGCGAACTTACAGTAGTTGTATTTGATTTGTTCACTCTCCTTTAACTCCTACTGAGGTTTGTTCAGGGCCCTTTGAGCTTTGCTGATCTTTTGTGAACCCAGGCTTCAGTGTTGTTGGAAAGGAGGATAAAGCTGAGTGACTGGTGATCACCACTTAAAGTCCCTTTAGCTTCAACTGTGCTTAGCGGAAATAGGAAAATATCCGCATGCTAACAGGCTAATCGGAGAATTTGAACACACTGAGGTGAATACTGTTATTTTGATGGCCCCAATTTGTGGGAAACAAATTCGACTCCTGTGTGTAGTCCAAGACAGTTTTCTGGAAATGTCCGCAATGTGGAAATAAGGCAGCTCATTATGCGGTCACACTCCGCCTCAATCACATTATTAACTTAATGTCCGAAATGTGAACTGTAACATGAGACGTGGGACGAGTGCAGAGCATAGCTTTATATGACAGATAGCCCGGCACTGGACTCTCCCGCAGACATCAGTCAGAGCTGGCACTGCTTCAAAAACCCTCAAACTATGACACACGTCAACCGCAATCACACACGCCACACACACACACACACACACACACACACACACACACACACACACACACACACACACACACACACACACACACACACAGAGGCAGAGAGTCTGTCCTGTATTTATGTCCATAGCAATCATACATCAGATCTACCTTCATTGGAACAGAGCTAAAATCAAACCAGGCTCCCTCCGTCCCAACTCAACCCCCGTCAGCCCCGGCCAAATCCAATCACTGCTCGATACTCGCCGTGATTGATTGGCTTCCAATCCAATTGAATCTCTCTCAAATGGAGGTGGGAGCGGGAAAGGGGGGAGGGCTGCCTTGCTCAAAGCCATTAGGCATTGGCATTGGCATGAGGCTGAGGTGGAGCCAGGGGGGGCGAAAATTGGGAGACAGAAGAGAGAAAAGAGAGATGCAGGAGAAGAGAAGTAATTGAGAGAGATTGAGGGTGTGAGAGATAGAAGAAGGCCGAGAGAGAGAGAGAGAGAGAAAGAGAGGGATGTCCTTATGTTTGCCAGCTCCCATTTAAAACGAGAGACAGAACGAAATGTGTGTGTGTGTGTGTGTGTGTGTGTGGGGTGTTCTGTGAGTCTGCCAGCTCCTGTTTTAATTGCCTTGTTAGAAGTCGACTGTAATTGTAAACTGTAAAAGTGCTCGGAGACACCAGGGAGGAAAAGTTTAAAATAAATAATGTCTCACATTTCTCCGTGCATCTGCAGAAGACATACATAGAGTGTGAGCAGATCCACCATAATAAAAACTGGCCTTTTAAAGAAATTGTAAATAGCATCTGATTACGTATTTGTTGTACTGCAGAATTGATCAAATCCAAACCATGGAGGTTGTCTTTTGAAAAAACACTAACCCGTATTTTTCTGAAATGTTTTGATCAGAATCCACTCAGCTGAACGAGTAGTATCACTGGAATCGTTATTGTTGTGCTGGATTTTAAATGAAAATGCTATCAAGAGATATATTGTGTGCAAAGTTAATTGTTTGTCGTGAGTGTTTTTGCCTGGTGGTGACCAAATATTGGAGCCTATTCATTTCCATTGGACTTTGGACAGTACTTGTTGTTATCTTGCTGTATCCAATGTGTATTTCAAACTGACTTTTAATGCAAACCATTGAGCATTATGCATTTGAACATCATATTAAGGCTCGATAAAACACCGCGATTATGTTGCGCCTCTGTTGTGGTAAGGTAGCGTGTTGAATAAATGCTCAGGGATGTTACTGTGGACTCCAAATCTCGAATGCCTTGAATGTGTCACGAATACGGACGTTGCGAAGAAGTTGGTGGTTAGATGGTTTGTGTGTGTGTGTGTGTGTGTGTGTGTGTGTGTGTGTGTGTGTGTGTGTGTGTGTGTGTGTGTGTGTGTGTGCGTGCGTGAGAGCATGAGAGATAGACACACACAAACAGATGAAAAGAGGGTTTATGTCGATAATGAGGCACATTTGACGTTACCCTCATTGGGACTCTGTGTTTATTTTTCTGCCTCTTCCTCCCACAATTCCCCTCCGACCACAACTCCCTGTGTCCTGACAAACCGAGGGAGGGAGAGAGACAGAGACGGAGATAGTGGAAGGGGGTAGAAGAAGAAAAAAATATTGAGAGGTGAAGAAAGAAAGAGCAACCCACAGACCGCATAATGGTTGTGGCATCAGTGATATGGTTAATACAGAGAGAGAGAGAGAGAGAGAGAGAGAGAGAGAGAGAGAGAAAGAGTGTGAGTGTTTGTTTAGCTCGTCCTTAGGCAACTTTCCATCCGTCTTACATAACAGTACAAAGTATTACAGTATGTTTTATGCTGTATTTAAAAAAAAACTGCTTTACATTTCTGTTACACTGCATTACCATACCTTTTTTTCTCCCCTAAATGTATTTATTAATAACTTTAGCTTCTATTTACTTATGTTCACAGATAAATATAACTAGCAAAATGAATTATGTATTATAAATAGTTAAGACTTGAGGACTCCTCGCTCTTACAACATCGCCCTTCGTATCTGCGTCTATCTTGGTTCACGTCTCGGGCTCAGCCCTCAGGTTATAAAGATAAGACGCTCCTCTTCAAAGTCCACAGGTCTTGACTGAAGTCCAGAGGTTGCCCTACAGCGGGTTAACAAGACCCAGCTGAGACTCCATCACTCATTCCCCGCCAACACTCTCAACACAACAAGGTGAGTCTGCCTTTTTTCCATAACCTTATAGTTCTTTTATTTTTATTTTCCTGAGAGTGAAAATGGTTTTATTTGTGATCATAAAGCTTTAAATAGATAACCTGATGCTATTGCATTTATGTGCATTGTTTGTGAACTCATACTTATTATACATTTAATTTGATATTTAATGGAATTTTAACAAGTGGGGTAAACTAGGATGAAAATAAACAGTTTGGTAAGGTATAATAATTCTTACAGCATTTAAAGCTGTCATTTTCCTGTAATGAAAGACATATTTAAACCCTAATAAAGTATTTAAGAGTATTTAAGTCATGGTCACATTTTCCTTTTAATACATTTACTTGTAATGTAATACTTTCAGTGTGTACAGTATATGCTGCTTTTATTTAAATTAAGTATCTGAAAACATAGCTACTGTAAAGTCGCACCAATTTAGATTTTATATTGTAAGCTTTTGTAATACTTTACACTTCCAACATGCGCCAGTTAATTTTTGAAAGGTTTCAGAAAAGAGTGTTGGCACATTTTAGACGTGATCCATTTAGGAAATCTATAAATCACTTGACATCGGTTTTGTGTGTTAATGAGCCAATAGCCCATTATATCATCAGTAGAATATAGACAGTTTTTTCTTCACTTTGGCCCAAAACCTTGTTTAGTAAACATTTTCCCACACTCCCAATTACACCTGAACAGGTCCTTTCAACAGAAGAGTTGTTGATTAAACCTGCGATTGTGGACACATGTGTAAAAAGATTATCAGGCCTCCAGTCAGTCAGACACACAGCAAACAGTTATCTGTCCCTACCCTGTGTGTTCCGCTGCACTGGAGAATGTTACTAGGTGTTAATGCAGTCAACTTGATCTCGATCCGATAGCGTCTGGATGCTGCTAAAAGGCCTGATGTGAGCTCACGCGCACACTCCTCACTGTAATCTTCCGGCAATTAACAGGCCTCTGTCTGGGGCAACTCGATACACACTAAGTGGAGACCAAGAACACAGTAAAGAGAGAGAGACACAAGCTGACATTTTGTTTCTCTACTCTATGGATTCAATATTTTTTATTTTGCAAATAATGCGTTTGAATGAATAACAAAGTATTAAAGAAATAATAAAAAAAATATTATATTAGAGGTTGAATAAATCTTCATAGGCAAATTACAGCTTTAACCGCTTGAATATGTAAATATACTGTACAGAAATGTAATACTACCTTTCCATCCCATCTTATTTTCCCTCTCATAATCTATTTTCCCAACCCTTCTCTTCTCCCCTTCATCCCTCTGCCTTTACCTCTGTCCTTGCGTTCACCATCTCTATCTATCTTCAGGTGTTATCTGTCCGTTTTAAGCGGAGGGCAATTAGGCCGTCCGACTCATTAATAATACATTGGTGAGCTCGTTAATTATTTACTTTAATTGCTGATTTAAGTTTCCCTTCCCATGACACAAACAGCCACCAGGGGAGACACACACACACACACACACACACACACACACACACACACACACACACACACACACACACACACACACACACACACACACTCACACACTCACTCTCTCTCACGCACACAAATACACACACACACACACACACACACACACACAAAGAGGTCACTTGCTCTAAAAGGTGACAGATGGATTGAGTTTCTCTGATTTTTTCCTCTCTTTTTTACCCCTTCGTTTGCCATCATGTGTGTGTGTGTGTGTGTGTGTGTGTGTGTGTGTGTGTGTGTGTGTGTGAGTGACTATGCACCGAATGCGATTCTGTAGCCGTAGATGGTGAATCACGCTTCTCAGATCAATACGCTTGATTGAGTGTAAAGGAAAAGAGTGCAGCGGCAACTAAAACTGTGTGTCACCATGTTTCTGCGCTTTGTTAATGAGGCTGTGAGGCAACGGGGAATACTAATGTTTTTATTAGAGGGTGGCATCTCAGGTTTACATATTAAACAGGAGTCACCGATGGATCAATAAGAGAATTGATCAGTTAACAGGTTATCAAGTGAAGTGGTGCAAAGATTTAAGCTGCGTTATTAAAATATTTTTAGCCATTTCACAAGAAAGTCCGATCTTTACTCTCTTTTTAGCTCCCTTTTGGTCTCCACCAGTTTATCAGCCGTTTGCAGCACTGCGGTGGCGTACAGTGGGTTAAGAGCAGATTTCATTGGCCAGGAAATCCACACAAAGCTAAGCAAAAAAAAAAGGCCTAAACACTAAATCTAAACACTTCAAATAATACTTTTCACGTTACACAAAATCATTTGATCCATTGTTAACATAAAAAATATGATTAGTGCAGGTTTTTGGGTATTTTTCTCCCACTGGAAAATGAAAATGTGGTTTGCAAATATGCTAAGTGATCAGAGATGAAACTTTGGGCTCTATTAACATTTCGGGAGATACACCTGTATGTTGACATAATGCTACCTCCAGCAGCTGGTTAACTTAGCTTAGCACACAGACAGGGAACAAGGGTAAAGGTGTTCTTTTTCTGTCCACAGGTAACAATATCTGCAAGTAGCACCTAATTAATTAATTAAAGCTTCATAGTTTGTTTTACATGATCTCTGCTCTCGATGGATGACTGTACCAGTAACTACTTTAATGATCTAGAGCACATGTGTCAAACTCAAGGCCTGGCCCGCGACACGTTTTGATCTGGCCCGCGAATCAATTCGGCCGATTTGAATCAATTCTGAAAAAAAAAAAAAAAAAAAAAATCATGATTGTTTTTTTGTTTTTTTTTTTTTTTTTTAATGGAGTCTGTGCACGTCGCATACACTCCCAACTGTTAGGAAACTTACGTGGCTTACAGCTAGGAATGTCTGCTGAAAGTTCCACAGCTCAGGATTTTAAGGCATGAATTGATGAACTTGCATCTAAGAAGAGCTGCTCACTCCAGCCGCTAGGGTGCAGCCAAAATAAAAAAAAGCAGATTTTAGCAACGTGGGAAATGGTAAATGGTAAATGGCAATTTTGCTTCACCGCTATTAATGTTTCCTCCAGTTCTTTATGGCAAAGTAAAAACCAAAAAAATAATAATAAAATAAAAAATTTTTTTTTAGTGCTGAACAATTAATGTACTAGCAAGCGCGGTGTGTCTGCGGCTCTGTGCGCGCGAAACGAGCAGGAGCATGCTAGTGTAGGCCTACAAGATTTATTTTCTAATTTTCCATGCTGCTTTATTTTTATGTTTTAAATTGGGAAAAACTTATTCCAAAACAACCAATATTGTATTTAAAAATAAATCAGTGTATTTTGTACTGTCTGCATGTTTGCACAAAATGTGTCCCTGTACATATAGTAAACAAAATTGGACAAAAGTGCCTGTAGTATTTGTGTATTCAAATAAACAGTTGTTTATTTCATTAGTGCGTATGCATCTTTGAGCAAAATACCCCCAAAATTTTTGCATTATTTTACTGGTCCGGCCCACTTGAGATCAGAGAGGCTGTATGTGGCCCTCGAACCAAAATGAGTTTGACGCCCCTGACCTAGAGGTTTTAGAGTCTTGTTAAATGGTAATGAGAGATTTGAAAGTGTAAAGAAAAATCCATCAAGGCTCCAAAATGACAAGCCTCTTATCAGCTTTTCTTCATTTGTCCTGTAATCTCTTAAGTCTTTGTTCTCCTCTGTTTGATCTGTGTGTTGCTACATACTTATCTAGAGAAACCTTTAAACTTATCCTTGACTTTCAGAGCAGATCCAGGTTTTTTTTTATCAGTAACACATTGAACTTGTGTGCCGCCAATCCGTTCTTTTGCTTTCCCCTCTTCTGTTTCATTAATTGTTGTGCAGTTTGTGGTAGTGAAAACCCCTGAAAATGACATCTCCCTCTGTATGTGTTTCTGCGCAGGTCAGTGTCACTGTGAAGCTGGTTGGAGTTGCTGTCTGTGTGAAGGCCGACAGAGAGACAGACGGTTATTGTAGAAGATAGTGACGTGTCGCTGTCAGTAACAAGGATTCATCCTGTTGTGATGCTGCAGGCTGACAGGAAATCACTGTTACTGTGGGCGAGTGTCACACACACACACACACACACACACACACACACACACACACTCACTGTTTGTTACTGTAATCAATGTGTTTACTGCACAAGCAACATTCAATTTTCACTGTTTGTGTTTAAATCTGCCTGTTTTGTGATGTTATTTTAAAACGAATCAACAATAAAATACTTTGATGTCTATTTCTGACTGTATTTAATATCAGAACAAAGTTGTTTTATTGCAATTCTGCAGCACCAAGGACCGGATGATGTTGCTTCTTTTTTAAATTGTAACATGACAAAATAAAGTGAATCATCATAGCTGTTGATTTCTGAATGTGTCATGAAAGCAGTTTTTTGATTATTAAACAAGAAGTTAGATTTATATCAGCATACACTTTATTGTAACACAGCCAATCAGAATGGAGGAATCATTAGTTCAGAAAAATACACGCTTCAAACAAGCAAACAGTTATTAATAAAGCCAATTTAGATTTTTCATCACATCACACATGCCATCCTACAAAGTAACTAGTCATATAACAGTAGATTAGTTACAGTATCTCACAAAAGTGAGTACACCCCTCACATTTCTTCACAGTTTTCTTTATATCTTTCCATGGGACAACACTGAATAAATGACACTTTGATACAATGTAAAGTAGTCAGTGTACAGCTTGTATAACAGTGTAAATTTCCTGTCCCCTCAAAATAACTCGACACACAGCCATTAATGTCTAAACTGCTGGCAACAAAAGTGAGTACACCCCTAAGAAAAAATGTCCAAATTGGGCCCAAAGTGTCAATATTTTGTTTTGCCATCATTATTGTCTAGCACTGCCTTAACCCTCTTGGGCATGTAGTTCACTAGAGCTTCACAGGTTGCAACTGGAACCCTCTTCCACCCATTTATGACAGCATCACAGAGCTGGTGGATATTAAAGACCTTGCGCTCCTCCACCTTCCGTTTGAGGATGCCCCAAAGATGCTCAATAGGGTTTAGGTCTGGAGACAGGCTTGGCCAGGCCATAACCTTTACCCTCAGCTTTTAGCAAGCCACTGGTCGTCTTGGAGGTGTGTTTGGGGTCGTTATCATGTTGCAATACCACCCTGCGGCCCAGTTTACGAAGGTTGAGTGCACATGGTCAGCGTCGTACACAGAGGTTGGCTTTGGAAAATAGACGTATGAGTGCTGCCAGCATTGCTGAAGGGCTTGAAGGGATGGGGGGTCAACCTGTCAGTGCTCAGACCATACGCCGACTCTGCATCATACTGGTCTGCATGGCTGTCATCCCAGAAGGAAGCCTATTCTAAAGATGATGCCAAGAAACCCCACAAAAAGTTTGCTGAAGACAAACAGACTACGGACATGGATTACTGCAACCATGTCCTGTAGTCTGATGAGAAAATACATTTATTTGGTTCAGATGGTGTTAAGAGTATAGAGGCACCAGGTGAGGAGTACAAAGACAAGTGTGTCTTGCCTAGAGTCAAGCATGGTGGTTGGAGTGTCATGGTCTGGGGCTGCATGAGTGCTGCCAGCACTGGGGATCTACAGTTCATTGAATTCTAACATGTACTGTGCCATACTAAAGCAGAGCATGATCCCCTCCCTTCATAAACTGGGCCGCAGGGCAGTACTGCAACATGATAACGACCCCAAACACCCCTCCGAACGACCACTGGCTTGCTAAAGAAGCTGAGGGTAAAGGTTATGGACTGGCCAAGCATGTCTCCAGTCTTAAACCCTATTGAGCATCTTTGGGGCATCCTAAAACGGGAGATGGAGGAGCGCAAGGGCTCTAATATCCACCAGCTCCTTGATGTCGTCATGAATGGGTGGAAGAGGATTCCAGTTGCAACCTGTGAAGCTCTAGTGAACTACATGCCCAAGAGGGTTAAGGCAGTGCTAGACAATAATGATGGCAAAACAAAATATTGACACTTTGGGCCCAATTTGGACATTTTTTCTTAGGGGTGTACTCACTTTTGTTGCCAGCAGTTTAGACATTAATGGCTGTGTGTCGAGTTATTTTGAGGGGACAGTAAATTTACACTGTTATACAAGCTGTACACTGACTACTTGACATTGTATCAAAGTGTCATTTATTCAGTGTTGTCGCATGGAAAGATATAATGAAATATTTGAAGAAATGTTAGGGGTGTACTCACTTTTGTGAGATACTGTATATTAATTCATTATTTATTTATTTGTACACGTTGGCTAAATCAATGATAAAGAGCGAATACACACACACACCAGTATAATGCACATTTGCTGTCGCTGTCCATGGTGCTGGAGACATAAATTGTTCATCTGTTAGGCTTGGCACTATTTGATACAACTGTTACAAAAGAAGCATTTTAGGTTAAGGGTTTGACAAAAGAACATGTATTTTAACACAAGGTCCAGCTTGTTGTTTACACAGCTTTCGAGTTCCTGAAAGATTTGTAAAAATGCACTTCAATATGAAGTCAACCAACATAGCTTTCAGGGAGCTTCCCTGGTACATGTACAATTATGTGTATGTTTATTTATATTACCATTTATGATATAATCTATATTTTTCACACACACACACACACACACACACACACACTGTAGTTTACTTGGACTCAGATCCACAAAAACCTTCCTGCTTTCACAAACATTCAATACAGCACCAGATGTGACCAGATGTTATTTCCTCACGTTTGTTTGCTAAAAATAACAATGCCACGCTTAGGTCTTGTAAGGTACTTGTTATGTCTTCAGCTAAAACCAATTGGCTTGGAGCTGAGAGTGACAAACAGGAAATCGGGAAGTATATATAAACAGACGACCACGATTTTGGTTTAGATCTGCACATGGGTTCTGTTAACGATAAGCTACCCCTACATTTCAAATGTTGTTACATGTCTGATTGGCAGAGAGCCCACTAAAGAGAAATGTTACAAAAGTTTTTAGCCAGCTGAGCTCTTGCTTTTGGAATACTGTGATGTGATGTCTGTACTTGTGTTACTAAATGAAAGACTTGATTCTAATTACATTCAATTAAAATCTACCATGTCCTGAGTGCATGTTCTATTGGTGTGAGCTCGCATCTCACATCACAACTGGATGTCTGGTTAATACTAAATCTTCCAACGCGCACAAGACACACACACACACACACACACACACACACACACACACACACACACACACACACACAATTTCCCTCTCCCTGCATTTAGCCCACACCGGTTTGGTTTCACCCGGCTAGTTCGTAGACAGCGGCTGGTGTGTGTGTGTATTTACCTGCCACATAATACTTAAACTGCGCTAAGCCCTTCACTCTGACCCTGGGGAACCTGTGTGCCAACACACACACCCACAAGCTCACTTGCAGGCAGGCATTTATGTATGCACACAAAATTAAATATGGATAAAACTTGTGCCTACACACACACACATACACACACACACACACACACACACACACACACACACACACACACACACACACACACACACACACACACACACACACACTTCTGTAGTTTTCAAGGAAAGCACACACACACATATTGTTAAAAGGCGTAATAAAAAACATTTTTCGCACACACACACAAACACAAACACACAAACAAATGTGCGCTCATAGACCCCGCGAGGCCTCCCGTTAGCTCCCGTTTAGACATTTGGTCGTGACACACCGGAGGAGACGCGGCCCAGCGGAACCGGGTACGGGCAAACACAAACAAATAACAGCAGCCAGATGCCAAAACAGCAAAAGGAACGCTGAACGGCAGCATGGGGAGGAGAAGCTCACACTTGCAGAAATAGCCTTACCAGTTTGTGCTGGCAAGAAACAAATCAAGTGAAGTGGTTATGAAAATACACCTGGGTTATATATATATACACTCAACAAAAATATAAACGCAACACTTTTGTTTTTGCTCCCATTTTTCATGAGATGGACTTAAAGATCTAAAATTCATTCCAGATACACAATTGTACCATTTCTCTCAAACATTGTTCACAAATCTGTCTAAATGTGTGATAGGAGCACTTCTGCTTTGCTGAGATAATCCATCCCACCTCACAGGTGTGCCACATCAAGATGCTGATCTGACATCATGATTAGTGCACAGGTGTGCCTTAGACTGTCCACAATAAAAGGCCACTCTTTCTATACTAACACGACTTACAATAGGATATTCAGTAAGATAAGATATTTATCTTAGCGATTTCTGCAAGATTCGAGATTAAGTGAAAATCCATTGTATTTGGGGGCGCCCTTAGCTCAGTTGGTAGGGCGTCCCCCCCATGGGCCTCGGCCAGCAGCGGACCCAGGTTCGATTCCAGTCCGCGGTCGTTCTCTGCATGTCACTCCCCTCTCTGCCCCATTTCAACTCTGTCTCTACACTATCAATAAAGCATAAAAATGCCAAAAAACAAATATCGTAAAAAAAAAAAATCCATTGTATTTAACCAGGTTTTACACCCACTCACAGTTGTAATACAACACTTTTTTGTTTACCCACTTAAACTCCTGTTCTGTTACCATCTCAAATCAGTTCATCAACGGTTCTAGAAGCAATGCTCTAGGATCAAGCTGATAAAACCATCCTTACTTCCACATTCCCACTTCCTCTAAAAGTCCACCAGATCAGGGCTGTACACTTATTTTTTTAGGTGGTAGCACTGGTGCTAGCAAGCAAAAAAATTCAGTAGCACAAAAATAAATTTGATAGCACACAAAGTATGATCGAAAACTTGCATAACCTTAACCCTTGCATTTCATTGTAATTACCTTTGAGCCTGTCATCTTGGTCTCATTTGAGATTCTCAATTAATATTATATCCTAGTGTGTGCAGTAATAATTGTAGAAGAATGAATAGGGGTGCACTGATTGTAATTTAGACAAAAGAATCTATCCTGCCAATTGCAATTTTTTGCTGATTCAGAATTATTTTTCCCCATAAAAATAATATCTATATCTATATATGTTTTGTATATACATATAATTATTATATTAATAATAATAAACATTTTTAGAAAATGTCCTTGTTAATTAAAACCAAACTTTAAAACATTAAACATAGCCTATTAAATAAATAAGTAGCCTATACATATTGGTACAATTTAGGATAAATTAAATAGGTTGTTGTGAATGTGTTGGGAGTTGTTCTTCAGTGGCTTATTTCAAACTTTGTTTTTAGACTACTGTTGACTTTTCTCTGCAGCTGAATGAGTTGCCTTTCTAGCTAGAGCACTGCAGGACTGTCAAGCGCTAACTTCCTGTTCTTACAGGCTTCAAAATAAAACTCAACTCACGGTTGGCTAGTATCACGCTTTTAACGTGAAGGCGCACAGGAAATGTTCTGTTTGCACACACGCTAACTTAACTGCGGTAATCTCCTTCCGGTTATTACCGTTGGTGAAGTTTTTATTCGGTAGAATCGCTGCACGAGCACAGATCCCGAGGACACATATCTTTCACCAGCCAAAGTGAAGGGTGGACTCAATAACTTACTTGCCTAAGACTACATTTACCCTCATTTGGAGTGTTAATGTAGAGCCCTCTAAGCAGTGTTGTGCATCTCTCCTCTGTGTTTCAAAGACAGCCTCTCCTCAATATCAACTAGCCCTAGTGCGATTGGACTTGTATTCATCATCGCACGTGATCAATTTCAGTAGCAAATGCGATCAAAACTGTCGCACTGTACAGCCCTGCACCAGATGCCCTCTGAGTTGTCCACCTGTCCCATCATCTCACCAATTGGGACTCCACTGGCTCCCTCCTGCCCTGCGATTACCCGTTTTTTTCTTACAGTCCCGGCCACCTGATCTCCATTCTTGCCCACCTAATTCTCACCTAACTTTCTCCTTATCAGCCCTACAAGATCTAACCAGCCCACTTGCCAGATTTTCTAAGTTGTCATTACTGCTTTTTGCCCTTACTTTCAAGCCCCTAAAACTCTGCACCTGTATATGTTAATGTATTCTAGAACAACCCTCAACCTGCTTTAACCCCTTTGCATACAATGTCAAACACATTGTGTTTTGCCTCACAATCAACCTTCACTTAAGTATTGAGAAGTGGCTAAGAGCACAGGGAGTGATTGGGAGCATTCAGAAGTCCAGATTGCCTTTATTCCTGTGTATAAACACACACACACACACACACACACACACACACACACACACACACACACACACACACACACACATGTTGTTACACACTTAGATTGTAATACTCACCAGGGATCAGGTGGATAAACAAGCTGAGCGCTGAGCGGAGCGTAGTGTATCACGGGGACGTCCTGAAATGGTTGAGAAGCGGCCCTGGAGATCTATGTGGGCCCTCTCTGTCTCTTAAAGATTTCCGCTCATGTTTCCCCTCCAGCTGAAACTGATATGATCATACAGCAGTCAGTTCTTCTGTTCCCCGTGGAGCCTTTTTCCCTTAAACAACCCCCGATAACAGTAAAGTTACAGGTCAGGATAAAATATATACCTGCTTCCCAAAAACAGACGCGAGAATCACTAAGTGACCAAAAAAATATGGATCTTAAACAAGCACTCTTCTAAGCTAAGGTGCAGTTTTTCTCTTTAATGCTATTAAACCAACTAAACGTTTCCTCTACTGGATTCTCTCCTGCTTCAGATTAATAACTCTATTTTCCGAATGTTAGCCGTTAAAGGTAGAGAGGTCGTTGTCCCTGTAGACTAACTTAGTAACTATAGATTAAACTCCCTTTGCTTTTTCCTTTATAGTTCTTCTCGATGTAAGCGCTGCATTTATGACAAACAACTACTCTTATTTGGATTGCTACATTATTTATTGCGGGGTACCTCAGAGCTCTATTTTAGGACCACTGCTTCTGCCAGAGTAAATACATTGGTAACACTTTATAATAACTATCCGTTGTAACTCGTTAATAGATCATAAAACTCTTAATTAATGATTATTAATGATTTGTTAAGTGTTTGTTAGCAGTTTGTTAAGGATTTATAACAATGGTAGATAGTTAATAGCTTAATAATTGAATCAGTTCATCTGGGACGAGGCTGAAATAGGCTATAGACTATACACAGTGCATGGGCAACTGAGGGCAGCCCCATTTTCAAATATTTTTAAATAAACTCAATACACACTGTGCATGCCATGGACTTGAACGTGACGTGATCAGTTAATCTCGGATTACCTCCCAGATGAACTGATTCAATTATTAAGCTATTAACTATCTACCATTGTTATAAACACTTAACAAATCATTAATAATCATTAATTAAGAGTTTACTAATGATCTATTAACGAGTTACAACGGATAGTTATTATAAAGTGTTACCAATGCATTTTACTCATGTGAACTGAATACATTTAGTTTTTCATGCGGTGACGAGCTGCAGTGCCCACATTTTTGGCAAATTAAGTTATTCTAAAATGTGCTTTTTGATAAGTGTCCAATGGCATTTATAATTACGAGAAGAATTGAGAAGTTATTTGGTTGTCTATAAGTTCCCAAAAGGATGTATCTCGTTTCTCGATCGTACCTGGACTTCAGAGAGATGATACCATATAACAAAACTAAAATTGTAATTGTTTAGAATCTGATGTAGTCTGTAGGGTCCATTTAGTTGAGTTGTATAGGGGTGGTGCTTTATGTCATCTTACGCTCGAACGTTAGCTTGTTTGCAGAAAATCGCCTACAATAGCTGATAAGAGCTGAAACTCAACCACATTTGTATGGCATTTGATTGAAAGTTGCAAAGGGAAGAAAAGTAAGCTGTTAATTCCCTTTGTCTTTCAGCCTTTTTAATGACACTAACACACATATCTTATTTTTAATATTGTTATCAACAGTATCAATTAACAGAGCTCTGCCACATGTGTCTACCATGGGAGTAGAAATTAGTGAATAGACTGGAGGGAGGAATGAGTAAGTATTGAAATCTGACCTACACGATATAAGATGAATATTTTTCTGACACAGATGGAGGGGAGTTATTTTTCAGGGAAAATAAATGGGATTTCCAGTATGATTTTCTGATAAAGGCTTACTGTAAGTTTCTAATTGTATAAAAAGATGTTTGGAGACTGGAGGACTCTCTCTCTCTGTCACTATTGCCCTCTTTGTCCTTCACGTTCTTTTTTCTTCATTCTTGCACACAAACACACACAGACTTCGCCCTCTGTCTGTGTGTGTGTGTGTGTGTGTGTGTGTGTGTGTGTGTGTGTGTGTGTTTGTGTGTGTATGGGTGCGTGTGTGAGTGTGTGCGTGCGTGCACAATCTTGATCTCTTTACAGTGACATTAAAGCAGAGCAGCGTCTCCGCTCTCTCTCGCTCTCTCTCTCTTAGGACTGACTGGGACTTTAAGTGTATTGTTGTCTAACAGAAAGGGCTGAGGGGGGTGAGTGTATTGTTTTCTGGAAATGTATGCACAAACGCTAATACACACACTAAATCCATCAGTATTTACAGACCAAAGACTGTTGTAACACTTTAAGTGGTCTTAATGCATTTTAACGAAGCTAAAAGCACATTCTAAGTGAATAATAACCACAATCCGCACAAACGCAGGAAGTTGAATACATGTAGACATTTAACAGTGTCCTCAATACAAGCAAATTATTTTTGTTGATTAATTAATTCATTCATTAATAAATATCATATGCAAACTGCCAAAATGTAGCTTCAGGATTTATCACTCAGTATACAATTTCAAAACATAATCCTCAACTTTTTATTGTAGATGTGCTGAGTGTAATGTAATTAGAACCTGTTCATCAATCCATCATCTTCAGGTGAAACCAGGCCATGTGATCTGCTCAGTCTAGGGGCAGGGGGATACTTCCTGGCTATCATATCGCCGTGGTGACCCACTATAATTAGACCCATCGTAGGAAGCCTTGGCCTGGGCAGATCTATAATCCCAACTCTACAGATTAGTCATTGTGAAGGCAGAGTCAGCAACATTGGGACAGCCAATGGTAAGAATCAACAGAGGCTGAAGAGAGCTTTGCCTCTAGAGTCTTAACAGGATGTCACACTGATGATGGGGAACGGTGACTCAATTCACAATTCTTCCCCCTCAAGGCAGAAACAATTTGTGGCAGCTTCCAATGAAACCTTCAAAAATAGTTTGATATTTTCTGAAATATGCTTATTTGTTTTATTGTCATAAGTGAGCGTAGAGCAGTGCTTCTCAAATGGTGGGGCGCGCCCCCCTTAGGGGGGGCGCCGTGAGCTTTCAGGGGGGGGCGCGGGCTGCCTTGATTTCCAATTGACCAAAAAAAATGTTCTAGCAAGCGCGATGTGTGCTTGTGTATGGTCATATCCGCGCGAAAGGCCGCGATTTGCAGTAAATAAATGTCCACATGTGTCTCCAAGTGTCTCTGTAGGCTATTTAAAAATAAATCAAGCAAGTAGACTAATAATAGCATTAATGAATTATTGGTTATCGCATCACAGAAGGCCTATTGGCCTATAATAATAAAAAACACTACCTTAACTATGTTTACAGTTTAAAAATGTTTTGAATAAAATGCAAACCTCAGTGAATAATTTGCTCTTGTTTCTCTGTCCTGAGATTCACACAGACTGAGCAGTCTTGTTTAAATACAAATTAAGCTAATAAACTGAACTTTGAATTTTTTTGCTGCAGAAGTTATCTCAGCTAATTTTTGTTATCTAATTTGATAATAAGGTGATTGTATGCAGAATGCTCGTGCCAGAAACTCATACAGTGGTTTTGTACAGATAAATAAATAAATATTAGCAGGTTCTCAATAGTATTTCAATTTAGGGGGGGCGCGAAAAAAAATTCTGTCCCCTAGGGAGGGGCATGACAGAAAATAATTGAGAACCTCTGGCGTAGAGGATTGATGCCACCTTTATGTCCACTGGCAATGTATAAGGCCTGAGGCAGGAGTTGGTTAGCTTAGCTCAGCATAAAGACTGTAAACTGGGAAAACAGCTAGCCTCACACCGTCCAGAAGGAACAAAATCTAATTACCTGCCCCTTAAAAAACGTTCAAATATGAATCCATACACAGAGTATCAAAAGGACAAGTTGTGGTTTTATGGAGAGTAGGTACAATTGAATATTTCCAGAAAATAGCAGATGTTATATGTAAATATTATCTGTATGTGTGAGGCTGAAACATTCGATCCAATAAACTCACCTGTTGTCTTAAAATTATTTAGTGTAAGTTTATCTATAAATAAGGAAAGGGAAAGTATTAGAGGAGGGTTAAAGAGGAAAAAACACAGGCAGAAAAAAGCGATTCAAGAGAAGAAAAAAAAGTAAAGAAAAGAGAAACTGGAAGGGAAGGGAGGAGAGGAGAGGAGGAGGTGAACTCTCTCTCTCTTTTCTCTCTCGTCTTGTCACCAGACACCAGAGTGGACTGCAGTAAACTCGACTTTAATTACAGCAGAGAAATGACACTCGATCCACTGAGATCAGGTCACATCAAAGAGAGAGAGAGATAGAGTGAGAGAGAGGAGGAGGAGGAGGAGGAGGGAAGAAAACAGGCAGAGAAAGGAAGGAGCGTAAGAGATGTGACAAAAAGAGGGGAAGAACAAACAAAAAAAACAAGTGAGGTCAGAATTAAGATTGGAAAAATGAGAGGGGGAAGAGGAGGAGGTAGGGCAGGGAAATGGAGGTTAAGAGAGGAGACGATGAGAGGAGGTGATTAAACAAGGGATTACAATAACTCATGGAAGGCAAGGAGGAGAAACGGCGATAGAAAACCATCTTTGATAATTAAAAGGTTAATGTCCAAAACATATGTTTTCGTCTTAACAAATTGTGATGAAGTAAATGTAATAGGAGGGGGTGTAAAGTGAAAGTATAAAGGTGACGTCTAATCCCTTTTAAGATATTATTTTTGGTCTTGAGTGAGCAAAAAAAAGCCTTTTTCTGAACATTTAAGCATGAACTATTTTGAAAAAAATTGTTGTCATTTCTGAACAGTCAGCGTTGTCTTCTATGCAAAAGAGCACAAAACACATAGCAGGGCTAAATATCATGATCATCCATCCAATAATTGTTTAGATATATTAATGTGGGTCAAAACAAAAAAAAGATAGTAAATGTTGATTCATTGCTGACTTACTGTGTGTGTGCGTGCGTGCGTGCGTGCGTGTGTGTGTGAGTGATTGATGCTTCGGCAGAGTGCAGCGGTTAGCATTAAAGTGCACCCTCTCGGGCTCCGTCGGTGTCAATATCAGCCGTATCACCAAGCTGTCCTGCTGCATCACTCTGGCCACACAACAATCCCATCTCTTCTTCTTCTTCTTTTTTCATCTATGTTCCTTTCATTTCACACCTCCTCCTGCATTTTACCTATTTGTTGCCCTCTCAACAAACAGAGTGGGGTTAAGGCCGCCTTACAGGATTAATTGCAGTTTTTTTTTGGTTTGCTTTCGACCTGTGCCTTTAATTTTTTTCTTATGATTGTTTTTTTTAACACTGAAAACAGCAAACATTGGATATATTTAAATCTTCAACTTCACAATTTTTATTGCAGAAGTTAACTAGGCAAAACTCATTTGACAGAGACATTGCATATTTCTCTAAATATGCCATATTTAGCCAAAAAGGCTAGTTTTCATCTGAAGTCCCTGGTCAGCTGATACGATAAGCTCCCTAAAGAGCATTTCCTCTGCCTTAAATCGCTACGTTTTACACATATAGTTTAAGCTACTACTACTCAGCAACTGAAACATTTTTGTACTGTCAAAAAAAAGTTACAAAAATAGCCCTGATCATGATCATGTCATAGTTATGGCATCAGGGTTATCTCATTTGAGTCAAACCTATTACAGTGGTTTTTGAATACTTTACAATAGCACACCACAATCATAATGAAGCAATACAGAGAAATGATCGTTCTCCTGAAGTTTCACCTACTCTCTCTCTGCCTCCCTATCATCCATCTCTATCTCTCTCGCCCTCCTCCTCCGCCTCTCCCGCTCTGTTTGTGTCCTTTGCCCACTGCGGTGGTCTCTGGTTTCCTTAATGGTTCCCAAGATGCATTGTGGCTTTGTGGGAGCGGTAAGGCGCAAGGGAATGTGTGCGTGTGACAGTGAGTGTGTGTGTGTGTGTGTGTGTGTGTGTGTGTGTGTGTGTCTGTGTCTGTGTCTGTGTCTGTGTGTGTGTCTGTGTGTGTGTGGGCAGCAAGAGGTGATGCGGTCATTTCGACACATGAGAGGTTTTCCATCAGCAGCTATGAGGCTGAGCGCGTTGCTTCAAAGGCACTTACACACACACACACACACACACACACACACACACACACACACACACACACACACACACACACACACACACACACACACACACACACACAACACACACATTTCCGCCAGCCAAGAGAAACAGTAGACACACTCTCAAACTGAGGAAATTCACACATTATGTACATTAGAGATGGACAGTGCATGTTTGCATTGCACTGTACTCAAAAGCCATTTGCTTTTTAATCTTCTCTTCTAACGTTGACCGATCTGATGTTTTACTGTTAGTCAGGAATTTACTGTTACAACTACACTGGCTTTAAGTTTGTTTCTTTACTAAAAGGTTTCATGGTTACAGATTTACATTAGGGGAAGTAGCAGTGCAGGCAGAAGTGTGCAATTTATTTATGATTGTTACATTTATTTTCTTCCAACCCCATGTTTGTACTTCTTACATCAAACATAATTGGCTTATACAATGAACTGAGTTGCACAGAAAGTTATTAGCATGTGAACAAAAACCTTATTCAATCTTCAATGACACAATGTTGCAAAAAAATTATAGAAATTATTAATTTTGATGGATTTGCCGACACATCTATCCACAATTTAAAACTGTGTATTTGTAACAGCAGGACACTCACCAGGGTTGAATTCCATCCCTGATTAACTGCTCACCTAGGCCAACCCCTTGTCACCGACGCGTTTTATATTCCCAGCCTGCCATGACTTTCCCATAATGCAATGCACATCAGCTCGCTGTCAGTTACCAAATCAGTTTGTGCACCTGAAATGTTTTAGGCAAATTATACAGAATCAGCATTATCGCAATGCAGAGATCTTCGCAGCTGAATGTGATAGCTGGTGTGTGTGTGTGTGTGTGTGTGTGTGTGTGTGTGTGTGTGTGTGTGTGTGTGTGTGTGTGTGTGTGTGTGTGTGTGTGTGTGTGTGTGACGCAGCTCGATATGTTTGCCCAAACTAATTAAGGGTGAGACTGTGTTGTTGGCGTCGATGGATGTGTTTTTAATGATGTGAGTGGCAGCGAATATGCAAAGCACCAAATTTCATAGCGACAACTTGATTGCTCGATTGATTTTAATCCAAAGTGGCATCAAATATGAATAAATATTCACATATTAGTATGTGAGGGAGAAAACATACAATGAACAGTGGAAGTCGGAGAGGGGCAAAGGTGTATGCAATGATCCATGGGTGTATGGGAAGGGCTCAAATTCTCTTATCATTCTATCCTTATGAGGACAAGTTTTAGACTTTCAGTCTACATTTTATAGTCAAGCAGGAACTACTTTGTTGGCTGATTCATGTTTCATGTAATCTGAATTCCGAAATAGCTGATGGTCCCCCACAAGGGGAATTTAAGACATGATAACAAAAGCTATAATTATACTCATTACTAAAGTCACATGATGGAATGGGACTGTTTCGATTGACTGATGAACGGTTTTACTGAAAGGGTTAATTTTCCCACTTTTAACACATCTAGATCAGCTTCATTCTTGATAACTGTGTGATGTGGGGGCTTGAAAGTAATGGACCATTCACCAGACAGGGAGGGTCTCATGAAAAGACACTATCTAGTTGCATTATGGGAGATGTGGGATCTATTGAGGCCAACCATGGAAACATGTCCACGGCGCCAACCATGGAAACATGTCCACGGCGCCAGCCCATAGCTCCACACCGAAGTCACTTCAGCGGCCGTGGTCCCTGGTGGTGCGTTGCGGACGAAGGAGGAGCGGGCTGGCTGGTGAGCCTCCCGTGGCTCTCTCAAACCCCTTCGAGCTGCTAACGCCGGATGACGCCATGGACCACCCTGATGATGCCCACACATCCCAGCATCCACCTGCGTCAACGGACCCAACTCCGGTGGCGGCTGCTGCGACCAGCGCGACACAGGCGGCTCGCAGCTCCGGCGCTAGGAAGAACAACCGCAGGACGATGCTGCACGAGGCTGTGATCCGACGATCAGGTGGTCTTCCTCGGCCGGGATCTCTTCAACCAAGTTCAACGGTGGAGGTCTCCCAGCCCGGGCCGTCGCCTGCCCCACAGACGGAGGTAAGTGAGCGCCCGCTTCCTTGCCCAGGCAGCTCACACACAACCTCACCATCTCCTCCGCCTCTTTTCCCCCCCACTACATTGATAATCGGGGATTCCATAACGAGGCACATTCGGTTTTTTAACGCAATCACACGCTGCTTTCCTGGTGCCACAGTCCCCGTCATTATGGACAAGCTCATAGCATTACTGCCCTCTCTCCCGACATCCATCACAAAAATAGTGGTCCATGTAGGGCGAAACGACACGTCCAGCCGGCAGTCTGAGGAAACCAAAGATAATTTTAAACTCCTTTTCACTGTCCTAAAACCCCGTTTTGAGTCCATTTTTATCTCTGGCCCAATTTTTTCCTCCTCTCGTGGCGCTGAATCGTTCAGCAGAATCTTCCAGCTAAATGCATGGCTTCAGTCCAGCTGTAGATCACGCGATATGGTCTTTATCGACAATTTTGACTTGTTCTGGAACCAGGTGGAACTTTTTAAAAGAGATGGGATTCACCCAACCCACCATGGAAGTCAAATACTAGCGGGTAATATCCAACATATAGTACAATCCTCTACACGTGCGTGACTGTTTACTCGGCACACGCCCACTCCAGAGATCGCCAACACCTCTCTTCCTCTGCACTCATCTCAGGTTACCATTCGAGTCTCCAGCACCCCCTACTGTCCACCTCCGGCATCACCATGTACACTACTGGTTACTTCACCTCCCCATATTGTTGCTGTTTGTGTGACTAACCCCACAAAACGTTCAAGAAACACTTGTCACTTTAATACAGCAAATTTCTCAAACCTGGTATCCATTCCCCTTCAGCCACAGTCTGTTGTAGTATATAGGGCTGACAATGCTTCGCATTCAAACACACTAAGTTTGGCCTTGTTAAATATCAGATCTTTGTCAGGAAAATCATTTTTAATTAATGATTTTATTACCAAGCACAATCTTGATTTTATGTTTTTAACTGAAACTTGGTTGGACCAAGACAACAGCTCAGCCGTTCTTATCGAGTCAACCCCCCAAAACTTCACTTTCATGAGTGAGGCCAGAGTTCATAGGAAAGGTGGTGGAGTTGCTATTTTATTTAATGAATCTCTACAATGCAAAAAGATGTCTTATGGAAATTTTGTTTCATTTGAATATGTGGCTCTCAAGTTAAATTCAGCCTCTCGAGCCATTTTTATTAATATCTACAGGCCACCAAAATACTGTGCAAGCTTTTTTGATGACTTTGCTGAACTGCTGTCTGTAATCTGCATTGAGTTTGACTGTGTATTAATCGTTGGTGATTTTAATATACATGTTGACAAGCCTGAGGACAGAAGTACTAAAGAACTGTGCTATGTCCTGGAAAACTTTGGACTTTCCCAGCATGTGAACCGGCCTACACATAACAAAGGTCACACCCTGGACTTAATCATTTCAAAAGGCCTGGACATTGCAAAGGTTTCTGTAACTGATGTGGGTCTTTCCGACCATTCATGTTTGTTTTTTGAAAGTACAGTCACTATACACAAAGGCGACCAAACAAAAGTAATCAAGAAGCGGTGTATTACTGAAAACACCAGTGAGGAATTTGTTCAAGCATTTTCTCAGACTCCACTCCTCCCCTGTATCTCAGTTAATGTGTTTGTGGATAACTTCAACTCAAAAATTACAAATATTATTGATGCCATTGCACCTACTAAGGTGAAGGCCGTCTCTGGTAAAAAAAGATCCCCATGGAGAAATGCCCCGCAGGTCAGACTAGAAAAAAGAGAGTGCCGTAAAGCAGAACGTAGGTGGCGAAAATCAAATCTCAATGTTCATTATGACATCTTCAAAGGAAAACTTTGCACTTTTAACTCGGAACTGAGAAATGCAAGGCAGTCTTTTTTCTCTGACATCATCACCAAAAACAAGAACAATGCACGTGCCCTATTTTCTACTGTTGACAGGCTCACAAACCCTCCTGTGTCAGTAGCATCTGAACTTCTCTCCACGAGGACCTGCAATGAATTTGCCTCCTTCTTTACTGACAAAATTCATAAAATTAGACAAGCTGTCATCACAGCAATACCGGTTTCAAGATATGTTTTATCCCTGTGCCCACTTGAAATCAATCCAAATGCCATGACAGAATTTTGTCTGATTAACCAGAAAAACCTGGAGGACATTATACAACACCTGAATTCCTCCTCCTGTTGCCTTGACATTCTACCCACAGGTTTCTTTAAAACAGTTTTTAGCTGTATGGCCTCAGATGTCCAAGAAATTGTCAACATGTCCCTTCGGACAGGTGTATTCCCACAGGCCCTGAAAACAGCAGTCATCAAGCCACTCTTAAAAAAGAACAACCTAGAAACATCAGTCATGAACAATTATAGGCCCATTTCTAACCTGCCATTTTTAAGCAAGATCATTAAAAAAGCTGTCTATCAGCAGCTAAATAACTACATGGCAATGAACAACTGCTTTGATGTTTTCCAGTCAGGTTTTCGTCAACACCACAGCACTGAGACTGCTCTGGTTAAGGTCCTCAATGACATCCACTTAAACACAGACAGTGGCAAAAGCTCTGTATTAGTTTTATTGGATCTCAGTGCTGCGTTCGACACAGTTGACCACAGCATATTACTAGATCGACTAGCAAACTGGGTTGGACTTTCTGGAACTGTACTAAACTGGTTTGAATCCTACTTAAAGGATAGAGACTACTATGTGTCAATAGGCAATTTCACATCCGAGAGAACAAATATTACATGCGGGGTCCCCCAAGGTTCCATTCTTGGGCCTCTTCTGTTCAACATCTACATGCTCCCACTAGCTCAGATTATGAACAAGAACAAATTATGTTACCATAATTATGCAGACGACACACAAATTTACATAACCATATCACCAGGAGACTACAGTCCGATCCAAGCACTAAGTAAGTGCATTGAACAAATCAATGACTGGATGTGCCAAAACTTTCTTCAATTAAACAAAGACAAAACTGAAGTAATTGTCTTTGGTAACAGGGATGAAAAATTAAAAGTCAGCGCACAGCTTAAATCTGTTATGTTAGAAAGCACACACCAAGCTAGAAATCTTGGAGTAGTCATAGATTCAGACTTGAATTTCAAAAAACACATTAAATCAATTACTAAGTCAGCCTACTACCACCTTAAAAATATATCAAGAATTAAAGGGCTACTGTCTCAGCAGGACTTAGAAAAACTTGTCCATGCATTTATTTTTAGTAGACTTGACTACTGTAATAGTGTCTTTGCAGGCCTTCCTAAAAAGTCAATCAGACAGCTTCAGCTAATTCAAAACGCTGCTGCTCGAGTCCTCACTAGGACCAAAAAGTGGATCACATTACCCCAGTTCTTAGGTCTTTACACTGGCTTCCTATCAATCTAAGAATTGATTTTAAAATATTGATGTTGGTCTATAAAGCCCTAAATGGTTTAGGCCCCAAATACATCGCTGACCTGCTGATCCCATATAAACCAGTCAGAGCTCTCAGATCGTCTGACACTGGGCTACTGACAGTCCCCAGAGTAAGGACTAGACAGGGAGAGTCAGCCTTCAGTTTTAATGCTCCAAAGCTCTGGAATAAACTTCCACGGGACTTGAGATCCGCTTCAACACTCGGCTCTTTTAAATCGGGTCTGAAGACTTTGCTGTTTCCGTTTTAACCTGTAATTTTAAATTTTTATTTATTTTTATTCTTTTTAAACTTTTTAATTATTTTATGTTTTATTTATATTCATGTTTCTCATTCGCTTTTTTTATGTATTTTTTTTAATGTGTGCTCTATTCTTGATGTGTTTTTGTTTTTGCATATGTAAAGCACCTTGAATGGCCTTGTGTCCGAAATGTGCTTTATAAATAAACTTGCCTTGCCTTGCCTTGCCTATTGGTTGTGTATTCGTGAGACTTGAAGAAAAATGTAATACATGAAACGTATGTGGGAATACATTTGAAATGTGATTTCTTGTTTTGTGTCTGTATTTATCAGATGTGGATGTAACCATTGTTCCCCATTCACACGCCACTTTTCACAGGCCTGGGGAAGTGAGTGTGTGTATGTGTGTGTGTTATGGTCAATCTTGCGGTTGTGGTGAGCTGCAGCCGTTCAGTGTGAAACTTCAACTTCTGCAAATTGTGTGATGGAGTGCGTCAGAGTGGTAATTACGCAAATGTGTGTGTGTGTGTGTTTCTCCTATTTCTGTGATACTGAACACATCTTTAATTGTTTGTTTAATAGAAGACATTTTCAATTCAAGCCCAATGTAAAAGAGTGACTGACACAGCTAAGTGTCGACTATAGTTGTGTTTCCACTGTTTTCCGGCCTGTTCTTCCCCTTTCTCTCCCTACCGTGGTTCCACCCTCCTCTCCTCTACACTCACTGCCTGGTAATTCGAAGCTGAAATATGTATCTAAGGATATTTAATAAATTATGTATCTCTTATTTACTAATGGCCCTATCGACTGCAGAGCCTTGCCCTGCCTGATAGGGTGACGGAGGAAGATAGAGAGAGAGAGAGAGAGAGAGAGAGAGAGAGAAGGGGGGACAGATAGAGAAAGAGAGAGAGACAAGACTTAAAAGGGTTTCAGTCGTCCCCCAGGGGGGACAGAGTGATGGCATCAGTCTCTCTCCTTCCTCCCTCTTCCATGTGGAGGCTGCTTTTTGTCACATTTGAAGACAGCGACGCGTTCAGAAACACTACTGCCAGCTGGTTCAATTTATTAGGATGGGTTTAGTTCAGCAGCAGTAACATGTAACACATTCAAACCAAGGAAGAGAGTTGTATTTTGAGGATTTTAGAGATA